>CM035425.1:129899642-130414642 GCA_020310875.1 Ceratopteris richardii | reverse complement strand
ATTGGACACGTGCCGGTTTCTAAGAGATTACCATGCTGATTGACATAGACCATTCACCAGTGCTACTGTTCCATACTGGTTCAGGAAATACTGAGAATTGAATTGCTTTATATTCCTTGGCAAGCAACATCGGGTAACTACACCAAGCTGAGTTTCACATATTCTCTTTAGCTCACCATATGCAGGAGTCTTCACCTCTAGAACTACCCTTTGCAGATATCTCCTTGGATGCTCTGGTACATGAAGTAATTAAGCATCACTCAAGTTGCGGACCTTCAAGCTCTTCATTCCTACCATGGTAAGAGAAAATCATAGTTGTAGATGCCGTGTTCATGCCAAGTGCTTGCCATCTACCAGATAAGGCAGCAATAATATCATCGGCTAGCCGAGACACACTTCTATCCAAAGTGATAAGTGCCCAGTAATCAATAGTTCCACCTTCAACTAAGCATGACTCGTTCATGTTTCATAAGCCAAACCTGGGAACAAGCTCTCTCCCACTTCTTTTTTTTTTTTTTTTTTTTTTTTTTTTGAGAAAAAGGATATCACAAAACAAGAACACAAAAGTTAGTATCAATAGAAATGTTCGACATATGTCACTGTGCTCTTGTGCATGGGATTCTCAAGTGTGTCTATGCACGGCCGTGTAATGTGGCCCTATATTAATGCATACTTTGGAAATGCATGACCTAAATGGTGCAAAAGACAGGGTTGTGCAAGGAGCACATGGTTGTTGCTCGTTCGAGGCTTTCGATGTTATTTGTGGAGGTTGATGCCGACCTTGGTGGAGGTATCCATTGAGTCTCGAACTGATGTAATCCTCCTTATTGGAGTCCATTTTAGAACATCATTTGGCACTGTAGAGGTCACTTCAGGCGTCTTTCTCTTTGGATGCTTTCTGAATTGTGGTATCCAGTGTGGTTGATGCTTTGGTTCGGTGGAGGCTACTTGCACTTTTGGCTTCCAAACCCATATCTTTTTTGCATGTCTTCCTACTAATGTTGAAGAGCTGATTTGATCTTCCTTTGGTCTCTGTACGTGGTTCTTACCCTCTTCTCTTTTTGGCTTCTTTGTTGAAACCTTTTGCATGTGGGAGAACAAAGGTTGTTGTGGGTGTAGGAGCTTCTTAGGTACCCACATCTGTAATTGCCCTTGTTGAGCTGCAGCTAACTTCTTAGGCACCCAAACTTGTTGGATATCTTGTGATTGAGCTTGTCTGAGCTGCTTCCTTCGTCTTCTAGCCTGGTTAGTGTGCATGGATGGGATTTGTGGGGGTAAGGCTGGTGGTTGCTCTCCTTTGCTTACCCAGATCTGCTTCATGCCCGGAACCGCTTTTTTATCGAATGGGGTCTTTCTATTTGATGTAGCAGTTGTCGTGAACGGTTGTGTTTGCTTGTGTGGTGGGCTCACTACTATGGCTACTTGAGTCTTTGGAGAAGAAGAAAGATCCACCCGCCTTCGAACTTGGTCTTCCACGATTGACTCCTTCTGCATCATAGAGCTTTTGACACATACAACATCTTCTTTCATATGATTAGTCTTGGAAGAACTAAGAGAGTGTGTGGTGCCATGATTTAGGAGCATGCAGTTCTCTAATTCTAATGTGATGCATTGTTCATGTACCCAAACTTGAAGAATTTGACTTCTTAGGTTTAAGTTAACTGCATGGTCATAGATCCAATCTTGACCCAAGACAAGTGGTTCTGTAAGGTTCTCATCTTGACATACTAGCACTTTGACTTTCATTGGAACATCTTGAAGGTAGATGGGAAGTTCCACCTCGCCCAAACAAGGGGTTTCCACACCTCCCAATCCTATGAGATAAGCTTCTATGGGATTGATGTTCAACCCCAAGTCTTGGCAGTAGGAAAGTCTAACTGCACTACTTGCTGCACCTGAGTCAATCAATGCTTTCACCGTCCTTGCACCCTTCCCTTGTCCTATCTCTATGGTCACAAAGGGTCTTCGGTCAATGACCTGAGAAGTCGCTATGTCTGACTTTTGACACATATCCATGTGATATTTTGGGGCTTTTGAGTTGACTTCTAGGCCTAATCGCCTTAACTTATTTCGCCTAATACGCTCTCTGGCCTCTACCTGTGCTTCTTCTCTCACTCTTAACTCTTCTTCTTTTCGCTTCTTCGCAGTGTTGAGTCTCATTAGCATATCCTCAGTAAGAGGTTCTTGATATAGCTTGACTCTACAACCACTAATATAGTTTGGCAAGATATCTCCTTCTAGAGTGGCCAACTGAACTGCACCACTAGTGGAAATTCTATTAATGATCATGGGTCCGTATCCTCTTTTTTCCAACTTGCGGGCATGTTGTTTTAGTGTGTATACCAACACTAGATCTCCCTCTTTCAATCCCTTATCCTTGATGTGTGCATCAAAGTATGCCTTTTGCCGCTTCTTTGCAGCGTAGATGCCTGCTGCCGCTCGTAGCCTCGTCTCACCCAAGCGTTCGAGATCAAAGATCCTAGAGGACAATTCATGCCCATTCCACTCATACTCTTGTGCTACTTTTAAGGCAGAGATTAAGAAATCTAATGGTAGCACAGCGTTCTGTCCGAAGACCATCTGAAATGGGGTGGCGTTGAGTACCGTTTTGTAGGCAACTCGATAAGCCCAAACAGCATGATGAAGTTGTTTGTCCCAATCAGAGCGTTTATTATTCACCAGTTTTGTCAATACGTTACAGAGGATCTTATTGGTACTCTCGGCTTGTCCGTTGGCTTGTGGGTGATAGGGGGCAGATTTCTTATGTGTCACCAAGAATTCTTGGAGAAGATTTTCAATGACTTCATTCAAGAAGTGTGTGCCTCTATCGCTCACCAACTCTATTGGTAGTCCATATCTCGTGAACACATTCTCGAATAAGAATTTAGCCGTAGTCTGAGCATCATTCTTTGTTGTGGCTTTGACTTCTACCCACTTTGTAAGGTAATCTGTGGCTACAATGATGTACTCTGCATGGGAGTTTCTAGCTGGGGGGTTAATAGGACCTATGAAGTCTATGCCCCACTTCGAAAATGCACGTCCTCCCATCATTGGCCTCAGGGGCATCTCGTCTTTTCTCACTGGATATTGTGCACGTTGGCATGTGTCACATTTCTTCACATATGTATGTGCATCCATATGAAGAGTGGGCCACCAAAGTCCTGAGAATAGAATGGTCTTGATCACTCGGTCAGGACCAAAATGTCCACCTGCAACACCGCTGTGTGCAGTTTCTAAGACTTTCAAATAATCTGATTCGTGAACGCACAGTCTTAAGTAACCATCTTTGCCTCTTCGGTATAGGTTGTCTCCTACTAGGGCATAGCCTTGAGCCTCTTGCTCCATGCTTCTTCTTCTTGCTAGACTAGCCTCTTTGGGTAATCGTCCCGATCTCATAAACTCTACCAATGGAGCACTCCACTCTGGAATTAAAGACACTTGATAAAGGGTCGCATACTCCACTGGGGGTCTCTCTCTGCACCTTGGACAATTCTTAATCCACTCATGTATTTCTTTGTCCATGCTAGGCCAATACACTCCTAAACGCTTTAGATTCTGCAATGTTCGTTGTTTAGAATAGTGATTTCCTAGCATTCCTTCATGGGCTTGCTGCAACCAACTACTATGTTCATCATCCTCCACACAACAAGCTAATACACCCTCAGTATCTTGTTTGTACATGCTTCCTGCTAATATGTGATATTTTTGTGATTTTACAATTTCTTCTTGTGATGTTTTCACATTCTTATTTGCAGGGCCAAAGGTTAGGACTGGTACCAGCTTATTTGCCCATTTAGGGACAACTTCTAAATTGAACAGATAAGCATCGGGTAATTCGTCAGACACTCCTTGCGGTGACTCTCCTGAAGTGATGCGAGAAAGGTGATCTGCCCGAAGGTGGGTTCTACCTTTCCTGACAACAACTTCAAAGTCATATTCCATTAGTAAGAGGAACCATCTTACTAAGCGTCCAGTATTGCAAGGTTTATTGACCAAATATAACAAAGCTTGATGATCAGTGAAAAACTTGAACTTGTTGGCCAATAAATAGTGTCTAAACTTCTTCACAGCATATACCATGCCTAAGCCCTCTCGCTCAGTTGTGGTATAGTTCCGTTCAGCTGCAGTGAGCTGTCTACTAGCATATGCTATGGGCAAATCTAAGTTTCCTTCACTTGTGGGTTGTGCTAGCACACATCCTATGGCATGATTGGATGCATCCACATGGACATGGAAAGGTTTATTCCAATCAGGAGTGGTGAGTATTGGTGCCGTGCACAATCGTTTTTTCAGTTCGTTGAAAGAATTCTCGCATTCGTCGTTCCACTCAAAATTAGACAACAAGGCATAAAGGGGTCTAGCTATGATCGCGTACATGTGGATAAACCTACGGTAGTATCCACAATGGCCCATAAAGGCTCGTACCTCTTTAACATTCCTTGGCCTTGGTAGCTCTGCTATGGCTCGTACCTTATCTTCATCTGTTGAGATTCCATTCTTAGAAACAATATGGCCTAAGATTTTACCTTGACGCACCATGAACACACACTTTTCTGGGTTCAGACACACTCGATATTCTCTACACTTGTTGAAGATTTGTCTGAGCTCAGGGATGTGAACCCTTCTTTCTTGGGAATGAGCACATAAATCATCCACATACACTTCTAAGCTCTTTCGCAAGAACTCTTTGAAGACATGACACATGAGCCTTTGGAATGTTGCAGGTGCATTGGTGAGCCCAAATGGCATCACCCGAAATGCAAAGATTCCCCACTCTGTAGCAAAAGCTGTTTTGTGTTGATCTTCTGGGGCAATGGCTACTTGATTGTAACCTGAAAATCCATCAAGGAAGCTATAAACTTCCTTGCCTGCAACACGCTCCAATAGGTGTTCTGTGATTGGAAGTGGATAACTGTCTCTAATCGTAGCTGCATTAACTTTTTTAAGGTTAATACACACTCGCAACTTCCCGTTCTTCTTGGGTACCACAACAATGGGGGACACCCATTCGGTATGCTCAATCTCATAGATGAATCCAGCTTCAATCAACCTATCAATTTCTTCTTTTATTTTGGCTGCATAGGTATCATTATATGTGTAGGGCTTCTATTTGGTGGGCTTAGCATCAGCAGCCATGGGGATAGTATGAGAGCAAATTCTTGGATCTACCCCTTTCAAGTCTCTATAGTGCCATGCAAACACATCCCTATATTCCCTTAACAGAGCTATGAGCTCCATTTCTTCTCTTGCACTTAGGTCATCTCCTATATATGTGCATCTCTCTTCGTTCTCTTCAATGGTCACTACAATCTTCTTGGTCTTTTCTTTATTATCATATGATTCTCCTATGATGGCCTCTCTCTTAGGCATTCGTACCAAAATTTTGCGGTCGTCAACTTCATATTTCTTGAAGTTTTCTGGTACTTCAAACAATGATTCCTCCTTTTCTTGTTTCACTGCTTTTCTTTTCTTTTTCTTTTGACTACTCTCACTTCCATCCTTTGAGTTTACTGTTTTAATACTTGTGAGAGGTTCTTCTTCTTTCTGGGTGAACACTCCTATATCTTCTAGATAGTGCTGCTCTGAGTTAAAGCAACTGTCCATCACAATAGACTCCAGATCATCATCATTCTCTTCTTCTTCTATGACATCACTAGGGTCACATTCTTCTAGCAAGGGTTGACACATGAACACTGAGATATCATAACCCTCCTCATCACAATGAGGTGTCCACTGTTCCTCATTGACAGCAATGTCCATGGTGGCTAAGATTTCCGGCCAGCCATGAGGCTCAAACTCCTCATCTGGAAAGATCATCGGTGTGTAGGCTGGGTCTCTAACTGGTCTATCTCCTAGTGAAGTTCCTTCTTCCCTTGCCTTTAAACGTTTTTCCTCTTCCTTTGCGACTTTGCACATCCACAAATGAGTATCTTCATGCAGCCATGATGGATCAGGTGAACTTTCAGAATGCACAGAGATGGAATCTTCTTTCACTTTGTGGATAGAATTCCACTGTAGGGGTGGTACATCTCTGAAGGTGTAATCCTTCAAATTGACCTTGGTGGTAACCCCTAAGTGCTGTAAGTACAAGGAGTTAGTTCCCCAATCCTGTACTATTTGCAATTGTCGTAGGAAGGGTCTTCCTAGGATCATCTCATAGACATTATTTTTCTCAAAGTCACATATAGCAAATGTGTGCTCAAACTCTACACCACAAGTGGTTAGAGTGATCCCTTCTAGCAACCCTAGAGGTCTTTCAAAATGACCATCAGCCATTTGAAGCTTCATTCTAGTTGGTCTTAATGTGGGCTTGCCCCATTGCTTCCACAAGGAGGTGGCCGCAATAGCAACACCAGCACCTGAATCTATGATTGCTTTGGTTGTGTAACCTTGGTAGGTGATGGGAAGATAAGTATTACCTTCTTCACCCTCACACATGTCCCCTATTTTGTCTAGAGGTATCTCTGGTACCCTTTGCTTGGAGCCTGCTTTTGGCATGTTGGAATCAAGTTCTGGAACCTGATCCTTCACATGATTCCAAAGCTCAGGTTTCGCTTTGAGCAGCTCTTCTACAGTGAGATGACACTGAACCTTAGTGTTCTTCACGACATCCGTGTTCCTTGGAACCACTGAGTCTTCATTTCTTACTAGTATTGTGGGAGCTCTAATCTGGAGAGATTCAGATTCCCATGGGCCTGGAAATTGAGGAAGTTCTTCTAAGGTATTAGATTCAAAATCTAACCTTTCGTCTTCTTGTTGTTCTGCTTCATCTCCGTAAATAGATGGAATTTCTTGGGGAAATTGATCATGAAGATCATCAATCTCAGGAATAGGAGGGGAATTACCCTTCTCCTTGGCCCATTTATCTTCCTGTATTTCCCGCAAGAACTCTTGAGAGTACTGTTGAATTGAAGGAGGTATTCCAGCATCTGTGGAATTAGGAACATAAGCTCCCCTTGGTGGTGAGCTTCTTCTCTCAATAACTGGTTGAGCCTGTGGATGTAAAGAAACTTGTGGTTTGTTTACCAATTGCTCTAATCTTTCTAGTAAGCCCTGGAAATGCAAATCTGATTTGATAGAGTTTGTCTGATTGAACTTTTGACTAGTCTCAAGTATGGCTTGAGCTTGTTCTACCATTTTCATGCACATTTTCATCCGTTCAATCTCTAAATCTGCTCTAGGGTAACTCTTGTCTAGGTTTGCCGCTATAGGCCCTTCTTGAAGTCGAGCCTGGTAGGCCTTGAACATCATGTCCAAGCCTTCTGGGGTTGGATCTGCAAGAACAGACCCTGGTTGCGGTCTATTTACAATGGGTGGTGGAGTGGGATGAGGTGGAGTGGGTGGAGTTTCAGCATGCGAGGGGTTTTGAGATGCAATGTCTTCTATTTTTGTTTTTGCGTCTTTCAAGCTTTCTTCTAGTTCTGATAACTTTTTATTCCACTTACGATTGGCCTTTTCTCTGGTATCCTTCCATGTTCTTGTTTTCCTCTTACTAGGCTCTCCTGATTCACTCAACTCCGATTGTTCTGCTGGTTTATCTTGTTTTAATGCTTGTGCCCTAGTAACTGCCTGTACAGGTGCCACATTGCTGCTACTGGCACTTGATTCTGCCACTAAGCCTACCACATTAATGGGTGTAATCTTGGGTGCACTAGAGGGGTTTCTTGGACAATCTCTGGGGAGATGGTCTTTGCCACAATCAGGACAATAAGCATGTATTGTGATAGCTTGTCCTTGACTCGGAGATGGTGGGTGGGGACAGTCACGAATGAAATGGTCACCTTGACATCTGAAACAAGATCCTCTAGGGGCTTGTGGTCTCATTTGTCTCAACTGGGGCCTAGGGTTAGGATTTGTGTACATGACATTGGAGTATTCTGGCTCCCAATTTTGTTCCATAGGCCGTGCCTCATAATGATACGGGTAAATCTCACTATGTTCAGGTGACTCTGTGTAATAGGCATGTGGACTACCTTCATGGGAGTAGTCTGAACTATGAGCATGAGAGTCATTATCTGGTATCAATGGGGTTAGTGGGACCAATGCTCTACTTGGATTTTCCTCTCCCACGGCATACTTGACTGGAATCACATTGGCCGGGGCTGGTGGTTGGTTTCCCAAGACTGGTTGTGGCCTATATTGTGCCTGATATTGCTGTTGTGGTCTATAATATGGCTGTTGGTATTGGTTTTGATACCTACCTGGTTGGTAAGGTTGTTGATAATTCTGTCTAACAGCCTGCCTATTATAGGGACAATCTTGAGCCGTGTGGTTCGTATATTTTCTCTCAATTATGCAATATGGAGCATTCCTTTCTCTCATGTTCTGGTTGTACAATGGGCATACATTAGCCATGTGGTCGCCTCCGCAAGTATAACACCGATTCAATGGAGTGACTCTCTGTGTTTGTTTATTTTGGACTCCCAGCTTCTTGGCAACTTGCTTAGCTATCTCCTCTATTTCCGTGGAGATTTTTGAAGCATGACTAGTAGAACTATCTGAATCCTTATAGAGTTTGGACAATCCTAACTCCTCACCCAAGTTATCTTCTATGTCAATGCATGTCCGCACGCACTCTTCTATGGATCTAGGCTCTTTCAAGTATACATAGGATCTTAACTTTGTGCTCAGTAAGCCATCTAAAAACAAAGCCACTTGTTTGGCTGGTGTGGGTAGCTCTGGAACAGGGCATCTTTCTAGGTACTGTCTAAACCTTCTACCTGCTAGTCGCACTGTTTCTTGGGGTGTCTGTTTGAAGCTGTGGATCAAAGATGAAGTGTTATGCCTGATACCACTCTTGGAAAATTCTACAATGAATTCGTCTAGCAGTTGACCTATATCGCGATAGTTGCGACTACTCAATGGTTGAAACCAAGCTAAGGCAGTGCCCTTAAGGGTCAGACCAAATGCCTTGTACTGGGTGAACAAATCCTCAACCTGTTCAGCTCTTAACACTTGTTTGAACTCAGCCACATGATCATAAGGATCTCCTGACCCGTCAAAATAATTCTTCATTGCCTTGATCACTTGAGTGGGTCTGAGGGTTCTTGGGTGCTCTCGGGTTCTAGGCAATGGAAATTCATGTTCATTTCTTTGTTGCCTATGTGCTTGATATCTCTCTCTTTCAGGTCTTTCATTTTCAAATCCTGACCTATTCCTGCCCACTGTGTGTGCAAAACTTACCTCCGGTCTCTCTCTAGTTCTTTCTCTCTGGGCTTCCTGAGCTTGGGATGACCCTACTCCTTGGAGGCCGTGGGAAACATTGGATCTTGGTGGAGGGAAAATCAATTCACTCTTCCAAGTATATGCATGTCTATCATGTTCTGTTACCAAGAAAATTTTCTCTGACGTGTTATCTAGGTAGACAACTTTGCCTGGTATCTCTGGATCCTTGAACTCGTAGATGATGACTATGCCCAATTGGCTAGGTTGTTCTGGCTTGAATCTCCAAAAGGCTTCCTCTGTTTCTCTATTCAAAAATAGTTCTATGCTTTTGTTGTCTTGAGGGATCCAGTCTGGAGTGATCACTCGGGTCAAAACTGACTTGCCTCTAGGAGTCTGGGGTCCTTGTCCTATATTTCCTTGTTCTAGGTCTCCTATCTCATTCTCATGAATGATATTTCCAAACTCATCGGTCCTATCTGGTTGGTTGGTAACCACATACATGGTTCCTTCCTTATCAATGTATGAACCCTCTTCGAACTTGACCACCGGGTGTTCAAGTCCAAAGGATTGATCTGGATTTTTGAGTTGGATCACTGATCGCCTCAGACCATCCTCATAGATGCGAGCACCTAATTGGTTGGTCCGAATATATTCCAACTGTGTCTTATAGGGACCTTCCGGTGTTTGTAGATGGGCGGTCCCTGAGCCACCTGCAGGTTTTCCCATGCTAAAAGACATTTCTGAATCACTTGTGTCTGAACTTAGTAAATGATCACCACTTAGTTGTTGTGTCCAAGACTTGGATGTATGGTTGACACTATCCTCAGAAGATCTAATGCTTTGTTTATCCTTGCCTAAGTGTCTACCAGATCTCAGGTTCATAAGCTTTAGTCAAGAGTCCAAATTTTCCCTTTGGTATGGTTCAAAATTCTTTAGAGCCCCCTTGGTTCCCTAGTCCCACCTGAGGGTCAACTTCAAATTATCCTATCTCAAAATCAATGCATTATTCTTGAAAAAAACAGTTGAGATCGTGTAGGATTTGAAACGAGCTTTCCAACAAGCTATAGAGCTCAAAAAATGGACTTTGGATGAGAAAGTTATGTCAAATCAGGCTCCTGGGGGTCAAAACAGGCAAACAGGACCTTTGGAGAAAATCGCGATTTTGTGAACTTTCTGAAAATCGCGATGCTGTGAAGTAAAAAAAATCGCGATGTTGAGCACAAAATCGTGTTTTTGAAAATCGCGATTTTGAGCAGAAAATCGTGTTTCTGAAAATCGCGATTCTGATCACAAAATCGTGTTTCTGAAAATTGCGATTTTGATCACAAAATCGTGTTTCTGAAAATCGCGATTTTGATCACAAAATCGTGTTTTAGAGAATCGCGATTTTGACTCAGAGAATCGTGACTCACAAAATCGTGTTTTTGACTGAAAATCGTGTTTTCTCAGAATCGTGTTTTTGACATGAAAATCGCGATGTTGAGCACAAAATCATGTTTTTGAAAATCGCGATTTTGAGCAAAAATTCGTGTTTTCACAGAATCGCCTTTTTCTCAAAATCGTGTTTTTGGCATGAAAATCGCGATTTTGTCATAGAGAATCGTGTTTTTCTCAAAATCGTATTTTTCGCTGAAAATCGTGATTTGTGAGAATCGCGATTTTGAGCAGAAAGTCGTGTTTTTCACAAAATCGTGTTTTTGTTGAAAATCGTGATTTGTGAAAATCGCGATTTTGAGCACAGAATCGTGTTTTAGAGAATCGTGTTTTTTGGCATGAAAATCGCGATGTTGAGTACAGAATCGTGTTTTTTTGAGAATCGCGATTTTGAGCCCAATCACAGAATCGTGTTTTCTCAAAATCGTGTTTTTGACATGAAAATCGCGATTTTGTCCCAGAGAATCGTGTTTTTCCACAGAATCGTGTTTTTCTCAAAATCGTATTTTTGGCTGAAAATCGTGATTTGTGAGAATCGCGATTTTGAGCAGAAAGTCGGGTTTTTCACAAAATCGTGTTTTTGCTGAAAATCGTGATTTGTGAAAATCGCGATTTTGAGCAGAGAATCGTGTTTTTTGAGAATCGTGTTTTTTGAGAAAAACACAGAATCGCGATTCTTTTCAGCCAACTTTTAGGCGGGAAAACTAAAAATCGTGTTTTCAAAAAAAAATTTGAATTTTCACAGAATCGCGATTTTCATCACAGAATCGCGTTTTTTGGCGGGAAATTCAAATTTCTGAGCGCCGGCTATGGCGAGCTCCGTATGAGCAGAAAATCATGAAAAAAACACAGCGCTTGCTCTCCCTTGCACCTCCTAACTCCTTCACACACAATAATGCATGAAAAATGGTATGAAAATGGTGAAAATGCACTAAAAAACAGAAATTTCTATGAAGAAGAAGATGGAAGAAGGTGGAGATGATGGTGATGATGAAGATGAAGAAGAAAAAAACAGAAAATGAACTGAAATGACAGTTTTTTTTTACCTTCCAACGTCGCAAATCTACGATCTTACCATCACAACGCTCGTCCTCGAAGCTCTCTCCTCGGCAACGGCGCCAAAATTTGGTGTAGCTCAAGCGTAAGCACCACCTCCTTTACTTGTCAATCCGCGGAGACGTGAGGACCGGTATGAAGACCACGAGCAAGTGAAGGCACAAGTGCGTGAGTGAAAGCACACAAACATGCACACACATACACACACACGCACACAAAGTAAGATCAAAGAGAGGAACAATGGAAAGCTTAGATTGCAAAAAAGTTCTCTTACAAAAGTTCTATTCTCTAACAAGCTAACCTCAAAAATGAGCTCTCTAGCTCTTTTTATAGTTTTTTGACTAGTTTTGGCCCTGTCCAGACCTAGTGTCCGGCCTAGTTAAAAATTAGGTTCCAGGGCTTATTTGAGGGCTCAAACGAAGTCTAAAAATTATGAAAATTGGTACGATGGTACTTCTAATACTCCTCAAGCTCGAGGACTCCTCGGCTTGAACAAAATGGAGTTACTAAAAATAGATAATGGTATTTACAATGGTTTCTAGTGATGAAAATCACTATTTTTGTAGGGAATTCTTCTGAAAATTTGACATACACTTCTTGGAGCTCCCTACTTGCTCCCTTTCCTCGTGTGTCCACCTTTTGATGTGCTTCCATGCTTTGTCCTTGACTTTGAGCTTCAACAATATACATATACATATACATATGCATATACATATGCATATACATATACATATACATATACATATACATATACATATACATATACATATACATATACATATACATGTATACATATACATATACATATACATATACATATACATATACATATACATATACATATACATATATATATACATATACATATACATATACATATACATGTACATATACATGTACATATACATGTACATATACATGTACATATACATGTAAGTATACATGTACATATACATGTACATATACATGTACATATACATGTACATATACATGTACATATACATGTACATATACATGTACATATACATGTACATATACATGTACATATACATGTACATATACATATACATATACATATACATATACATGTACATATACATATACATATACATGTACATATACATATACATATACATATACATATACATATACATATACATATACATATACATGTATATACACATATATATATATATATATATATATATATATATATATATATATATATATATATACATATACTTATACACATACATATACATATATATATATATATGTATACATATACATATACATATACGTATACATATACATATACATATACATATACATATACATATACATATACATATACATATACATATACATATACATATACATATACATATACATATACATATACATATACATATACATATACATACACATATACATATACATATACATATACATATACATATACATATACATAAATGTACATACACATATACATATACATATACATACACATATACATATACATATACATAAACATACACATATACATATACATATACATATATGTATACATATACATATATGTATACATATACATATACATATACATGTACATATACATATAATAATACATATACATATAATAATACATATACATATACTAATACATATACATATACATATAAATATTCATATACATATACATATACATATACATATACATATGCATATACATATACATATACATATACATATACATATACATATACATATACATATACATATACATATGCATATACATATACATATACATATACATATACATATACATATACATATACATATACATATACATATACATATATGTTGGTGCAAGTCAAGCCTTCACAATTTGGCTTGGATATCTACTTTGAAGACTCTACATGAAGTAAAGACCATAGGAACTTATGCCTATGATTTCTTACCATTTTATCCCTTGTAAAAGTCTTAGTGACTTGGCATATTATGTAATCACACCTAATTGATTGAAAGTCGTGGAAAAGGTTGCTGATTGATTGAGGGAATATCTCAATCAACTTTTAGGTGAAAGATTCTAGGAGTTTTGAATTTTGAATTCAACTCAAATCTATAAAAGAGGCAAGAAAAGAGTCGCGGGTAGCTGTCATTTTTCTAGCTCATTTTCCCGAGGCATATCTCACCTATCTTTGAGTGTGTGAGTGCTACACTATAGCCTACACATCTCCAACTCATTAGGTTATATCCATCAAGCCAATGAGATTGTACATTCATGTGAACTAATAGAAAGATTTACATTTACTATCTCTGTTTTTCCTCTGAGTTATCATCTCCAAGTCTGTCAACTTCTAATAGGCATATCTCAGTGTCTAAACCAAAACAAGTGATTCAAAGCTTGTTGAAACCAGCTCAAAGCATTCTACAAGACTCAAAGTTTGAAGAAGTTTGGTTCAGCCATTTTCGAGAAATCGTCTTCGAAGCAGTCTCTGGTATTTATCTGCACATCTCCTAAAAAGTCGGGGGTGACTCTAATTTTGCTAAAGAGATTTCTCAGAGTATGGTTTGTCATTTCTTCTCATTCCACTTGAAATTGATAGCTTGTAAAGCTAATTTAATATGTCCAAGAGGAATTTGATCAATTGTAAGTGTGCTGGTCATACTGAGTGAAAAACTGAGCAGGTGTCAATACCAAAATAGCAAGTTTTTTGGATTTGTGAAGTGCAAAGTTATCTGTTTTGATTTGATCATTACACATATCATTTGCAAAGTACATATATGCTTTCTTGGTATCATTTGGAAGCTGATCAAGTGTACTAAGCATTCCTGGAGTCAAAGAGGGCTGGTGTGAAGCAGGTTTAGCAGCACCTACTCAATCTCTGAGTGCATCCAACCATCCTCTCCCAACAGTGGTATCAGAGCAAATAAGGTAACATGGGAGATGGTTTTCCTTCATTCATTGACAAATTGGACAGGAACAATTACCAAGCTTGGTCTCTGAGGATGAAGACCTATCTACAAGGAAGAAGCTTATTTGGATTCATCTCAGGAGATGAGGAATTACCCTCATTCAAAGCTAGAGGCCTACCCACCAAGGAAGAGCAAGAGAGACTCAACACATGGTGTGCAAAAGATGCATTGGCAAGGTCATATCTTCTTAACTCTATATCTAATTTCCTTTTACCTCACATCAGGAATTGCAAGACTTCCCAAGAGACTTGGGAAACCTTGTCAACATACTTTTCATCCAGTACAAGGGCCAGAAAGAATCAACTATGGATTGAATTCACTACTCTTAGGAAGCAATCAAAGCAATCAGTTTCAGACTTTGTCACTAGGGTCAAAGACATTGCAGACCAGCTTGCAAGTATTGGAGAGGAGATTGAAGAGGAACAAATAGTAAGGCAGGTAATCAATGGATTAAGAGCTGATGACAAATGGGAGAGCTTTACCACAGCAATGGACCTATACATGGACATACATGCTCCTGATCTAACAACTCTGATTGGTCAACTATTCACACATGAAGCAAAGCTTACAAGGAATGGAGAACAATCAAAAGGTAACAATCCCTCTGCTTTATATACTGATAAGAAGGTTAAAGATAAAGGTAAAAGTAAGAAGGTTGATGAAGAAGGCTCTACCTCCCAAGCAAACTATGCAGGGAGAGGTAGATCTTCAAGAGGCAGGGGCAGAGGAGGTAAGCAAGGTAGGGGGAGACCCTACAATTCATCACCATGCAATATTTGTGGTCTGTCTAATCATACTACAGATGAGTGCTATAGAAACTACAAAAATCAGAGAGGAAGAGGCTATCAAAGAGGTGGATACTCTCAAGGTAGAGGCAGATTCAACCAACACCAAGGCTACAATGGATACAACAATCAGTACAACAACAATTACAACCATAACCACAATAGTAACTACCAAGGTGGATTCAGAAATAGGAAGGATTACAACAACTACACAGAGGAGCAAGATGACTCCCTATTGATCATGAATATGACTTCTAAGTCAGGTATCAATGATGATCACTTATTCTATATTGATTCAGGATGTTCTAATCATGTAGCTGGCAATGTGGCACTACTTTCTGATTTGGAAGAACCCAAGGGCAAACATCAAGTGCAGACAGGTGATGACACTAAACGTTCTGTTGTAAAGATTGGAAATGTAAAGACTAGTGATGGTAATCAGAACTTATTGAGCAGAGTACTTTATGTCCCAACAATCACCAAGAACTTAATGAGTGTAGGTCAGATTGTGGAAAAAGGTTTACAGGTCAGGTTCATACAACATGGAGCATATGTGGAGGACCCAAGACATGGATTCAGAAGGATAGCCAAGGGAGAAAAATCAGGTAGATTGTTTACTTTTGAGCTAGAGGACACAAAGAACATTGCTTTATACAATTACAAGGATCAAACACTTTCAGAATTAGAAATATGGCACAAGAGGTTAGGTCATATAGGTGAAAGAACCTTAAAGCAAATGTGTAGGGATCAATGTGTGCTTGGGATACCTAATGTATCCAAGCAACACATGATATACAAGTGTGGAGCTTGTCAGTTTGGTAAGTCACACAGGTTGCCCTATTCAAAGAAAGGTTTTATGCATGAAGACTATCTGGAATTGGTGCATACAGATGTTTGGGGACCTAGCAAGGAACCATCCATTTCAGGATCAAGGTATTATGTGTCCTTCATTGATGATTATAGCAGATGGACTGTGTTATACTTTATGAAGCATAAGGATGAAGTGTTTAATTGTTTCAAAAGATATCTTGCACTAGTAGAAAATCAAACATGTAGAAACTTGAAAAGGCTAAGGTCAGATGGAGGAGGTGAATACTTCTCCAATGAATTTGAAGACTTCTTGCAGGAAAGAGGCATCAAGAGGGAGATAACCACAAGGTACTCACCTGAACAAAATGGGGTAGCTGAAAGAAGGAATAGACTCATTGTTGAAACAGCTAGATCTATGCTTAATGAAAAGAAACTGCCAAATTATCTTTGGGCAGAGAGTGTATCTACTGCCACCTATCTCATTAACAGGTTGCCATCAAAGTCACTTGATGGAATGACACCATATGAAGCTTGGCATGGTAAGAGACCATCATTGGATCATTGCAAAATATTTGGTTGTATTGCATATGTGCATATTCCCTCACAGGTAAGGGGAAAGCTAGACCCTAAAGCTGAAAAATGTATCTTCATTGGTTATGACTTGAACCAGAAAGGGTACAGATTCTACAACCCCTCAAACAAAGGTTTCAAGGTAAGCAGAGATGTCATCTTTGATGAGAATGACTCATGGTATGAGAATGAATGCAGGAAAGTTAGTCTACCTTATGACATGGAAGAAGACTTCCCAAAGCTTACCAAGGAGGAACCAATCCAGAAAGAAGACTCAAGCTCAGATGATGATGACACAATTAATCTTGAGGAATTCAAGGCATGGAAGTGCAAAGGAAAGATGAAGATAAAGAAGCTAGAGGATATACCTGAATCCTCAACTCAAGCAATGAGGAGATCTCAGAGAGAAAGTAAGAAGCCTATCAGATATGGATATGACACTTCTCTTGTAACTAAACATTCTGTATATCTTGCAAAGGATCTATTGAATGAAGAACCAGGTTCATATGAGGAGGCAATCACAAAACCAGAATGGAAAGAAGCCATGGATGAAGAAATAGAGGCTCTCAAGGAGAGTGACACATGGGACTTGGTACCCAAGAAGGACTCTATGAAGGTGATAGGATCCAAATGGATCTACAAACTCAAGAGGAACTCAGATGGTACAATCAACAGATACAAAGCTAGGTTGGTAGCCAAGGGTTTTGCACAAACCCAAGGCATTGATTATGAGGAGACATTTTCTCCTGTGGCTAAGATGCCAACAATCAGAATATTGGTGAGTATAGCTGCATCCAAGAATTGGAACATGTACCAATTGGATGTCAAGAATGCTTTCTTGAATGGATGGATATCTGAAGAAGTCTACATGTCACAACCACCTGGCTATGAAGATCCCAAGAAGGTAAATTATGTTTGTAAATTGAAGAAGGCTCTATATGGTTTGAAGCAGGCACCTAGAGCATGGAATTACAGGTTGACAACCTATCTCCAAGACCAAGGATTTATAATGAGCAAGGCAGATACATCATTGTTTATCAAAAGGAACAATTCAGAGGTAATCTATCTCTGTGTTTATGTTGATGACATCATCATTACAGGTAATGATGTCAGTGGGATTAGACATATCAAAGGACAGATGATGAAGGAATTCAAGATCAATGATCTTGTATTATTAAAGTACTTCTTAGGTCTTGAATTGATTTATACAAACTCAGGTATCTTTATCACTCAGAAGAAGTATATTCAAGACATGTTGAAGAGGTTTAATTTGCAGGAAGCTAAAGTCTCAAGTACTCCTATGGAAGTCAACCTAAAGCTTAGTGCTCATGAAGGGGATGAAGTCCAAGACATTACAGGATATCAAAGTATGGTAGGTAGTTTGAATTATGCCACCTTGACTAGAATTGACATAGCATATGGTGTGAGTGTGCTAAGCCAATTCATGCACAAACCAAGGGCACCTCACCTAGAGGCAGCAAAGAAGATCTTGAAGTATCTAAAGGGAACTCAGAACCATGGTTTGTACTTTCCTTATACATCAGATATTGACATTAAAGTATATTCAGATGCAGATTGGGCAGGATGCAAGGATGACAGGAGAAGCACATCACGATACATATGTTTTGCAGGTGATAAACCAATTTCTTGGTCAGCCAAGAAACAACCTACAGTAGCTTTGTCATCTACTGAAGCAGAGTATAGAGGGCTAGCAAATGCCACTCAGGAAGCTATTTGGTTAAAGCTTTTGTATACAGAGTTAGGCCTATACACAAGGCCCCCAATTATCTTTGGAGACAACACAAGTTCTCTTCACCTTGCAGCTAATCCAATATATCATGCTAGGACAAAACACATAGAGGTTCATTACCACTATGTGAGAGAAAAGTTGCTAAGCAAAGACATTCAATTGACTTATGTGTCCACTAATATGCAATGTGCAGATTTACTCACTAAAGCTTTGGATGGAAACAAAATATGCAGATTCAAATCCATGATTGGATTGCAGGATGTGATTGAAGAATGAAGCTGAAGACTTGAGCCAAAATGTTTGGCTTGAGGGGGAGCTGTTGGTGCAAGTCAAGCCTTCACAATTTGGCTTGGATATCTACTTTGAAGACTCTACATGAAGTAAAGACCATAGGAACTTATGCCTATGATTTCTTACCATTTTATCCCTTGTAAAAGTCTTAGTGACTTGGCATATTATGTAATCACACCTAATTGATTGAAATTCGTGGAAAAGGTTGTTGATTGATTGAGGGAATATCTCAATCAACTTTTAGGTGAAAGATTCTAGGAGTTTTGAATTTTGAATTCAACTCAAATCTATAAAAGAGGCAAGAAAAGAGTCGCGGGTAGCTGTCATTTTTCTAGCTCATTTTCCCGAGGCATATCTCACCTATCTTTGAGTGTGTGAGTGCTACACTATAGCCTACACATCTCCAACTCATTAGGCTATATCCATCAAGCCAATGAGATTGTACATTCATGTGAACTAATAGAAAGATTTACATTTACTATCTCTGTTTTTCCTCTGAGTTATCATCTCCAAGTCTGTCAACTTCTAATAGGCATATCTCAGTGTCTACTCAACCAAATCAAGTGATTCAAAGCTTGTTGAAACCAGCTCAAAGCATTCTACAAGAATACAAAGTTTGAAGAAGTTTGGTTCATCCATTTTCGAGAAATCGTCTTCGAAGCAGTCTCTGGTATTTATCTGCACATCTCCTAAAACGCCGGGGGTGACTCTAATTTTGCTAAAGAGATTTCTCAGAGTATGGTTTGTCATTTCTTCTCATTCCACTTGAAATTGATAGCTTGTAAAGCTAATTTAATATGTCCAAGAGGAATTTGATCAATTGTAAGTGTGCTGGTCATACTTAGTGAAAAACTGAGCAGGTGTCAATACCAAAATAGCAAGTTTTTTGGATTTGTGAAGTGCAAAGTTATCTGTTTTGATTTGATCATTACACATATCATTTGCAAAGTACATATATGCTTTCTTGGTATCATTTGGAAGCTAATCAAGTGTACTAAGCATTCCTGGAGTCAAAGAGGGCTGGTGTGAAGCAGGTTTAGCAACACCTACTCAATCTCTGAGTGCATCCAACCATCCTCTCCCAACAATATACATATACATATACATATACATATACATATACATATACATATACATATATATATACATATACATATACATACATGTATACATATACATATACTCCATTAGTGCCAAAAATTTGGTGTAGCTCGAGCATGAGCACCACCTCATTTACTTTTCAATCAATGGAGAGGTGAGGAGGATATGAAGATCGTGAGCAATTGTGGTGGGCAAATGTGAGTGACAAGCACATACATGCATGCACACATACACACAAGGCAAGATAACAAACATAGGAACAATGGAAGATTGATTCTCAATAACTCAATTACACTCTTCAAGAAGCTCTTTCTCTAACTTGTTCACCTAAAAAATTCTCACTTCCACCAACTAACTACCTCTGAAAATGATCTCACTAGCTCTTTTTATTGTTTTTTGAGTAGTTTTGGCCCTGTCCAGACTTAATGGTTGGCCTAGTTAAAACTAGGTTATAGGGCTTATTTTAGGGCTCAATTGGAAACAAAAAATTATGAAAATTGGTACACATGTACTTCTAATAATCCTCAAGCTCGAGAACTCCTCGGCTTGAGCAAAATGGAGTTGCAAAACTGTGAAATGATATTTACAATGGTTTTTAGTGATCAAAATCATTGTTTTTATAGGGTTTTCTTCTTAAAATTTGACATATACTTCTTGGAGCTCCCTACATGTTCGCTCTTCTTGTGTTTCCACTTCTTTGACACATTCTTGTGCCTAGTGCTTGACCTTGAGTGCCAACACTCCCCCCATCTTGAGTTTTTCATCCTTGACAAACCCTTGTTGGAGTTGGTGTTCCATGTACTATTGTGAGAGGTAGAGCAGTCTATCACTCCATATGAGGCTTGGCATGGTCATAAGTCATCTGTTGCTCACCTGCATGTTATATGTATTAGTGCATGAACAACAATGCAGGAAATTGGATGATAAAGTAGTGAAATGTATTTTTGTTTGTTATAGTTCTAAAAGCAAGGGATATTGTCTATATCATCCACATACTAAATGCATTTTGGTCATTTGTGGTGTTCTTTTTGTGGAAGATGCTATTCAGCCATTACTTTCATGTACTAAGGAGACATTAATTAGCTCCAAAGACATGTATGACACTTTTCTACCTCTTTTTACAAGTGGACAGTCTAGTGTTGCTCCTAATGAGGCAACTCCTCACCCTTTACAGGTTTCATGTGATGATGAAGATCATTCCATTTCTGATGCAGATTTACACGATGCACTTGTTGATGAGAGAACTTATATTGAGGAGGCAAAAACTATGCCAAAATGGCTAGTTCAAACTTTGTGTGACAGCAAATTAGATGCACCTCTATCATATCGTACTTGTTCTGGATCTCATAGTGCTCCGCTTGCATCAGATTGCCATGCTATGGTTGCCTCTAGTCTTTATTATTAGAATGAGCATATTTCATTTGATGAAGCACAAAATTTTGAAAATTGGATGGTTGCTATGCAATCAGAATATGATGCTATCATGAAAAATGGTGCCTGGTTTTTATGTGACTTGCCTCCTAGCAAGAAGTCCATTGGCACTAAGTGGGTATAAAAGTTGAAGCATAATCTTGATGGAATAGCTGATAGGTATAAGGCTAAGCTTGTTGCAAATGGTTATGTTGAGGAAAGGGACATTGATTTTGATGATACCTTTGCTGCTACATGCCAAATGACTATTGCTCGTGGTCCTCATGAGAAGCATATTGCTGATTTTAAGGCTAATCTACATGCCTCATTTGAGACGTCAGATTTGGGGCATTTGTATCACTATTTGGGCATTCAATTTATGCAAGTTGATGGTGAAATAGCTTTGTGTCAAACCCATACATAAGCATAAATGGACTATGCCGAGTGGAAGACTGTTTGGCACTATTATATGCAAAATCTATTATAGGTAAGTACTCTTTCCAATTAGTTTTCCTTTCATTCACATATGCTCGAAGCATATCCTCTAAGATTTGGTTAACCCTCTTTGTTTGCCCATCCGATTGTGGATGCTCGGTCGTACTCATGGTAAGTTTCGTATCCAACCTTTTGAAGACCGCTCTCCAAAAGTGGCTAGTAAACTCAGAGACTATGTCTAAAGGAAGACCACATAACCGGTATAGGTTTTCTACAAAGAGTCTAGCCAACTCAGGTGTCTTCACTATAGTACGTGTTGGAATAAACCTAGCCATTTTGGTTAACCTATCCACAATTACCCAGACCAAGTCGTGCCCTCTCTGTGTCTTGGGTAATCCTACTATAAATTCCATGGAGATACTCTCCCACTTCCCATTAGGAATATCCAATGGGTGGAGTAGTCCTCCAATCCTCAATCTCTCAGCTTTATTGATCTGGCATATAGTGCACTTAAGCACATACTCTAGGACGTCCTTATGAAGTTCAAGCCAGTAAAACTACCTCTTAACAAGATCATAAGTCTTGTTAACTCTTGGGTGTCCCGCAATAGGTATGTCATGACACTCATACAAAATATGTTGTCTCATCTCAAAATCTCTAGGGACACACACCTTACCTTTATATAACAGATATCCATCGATACTGTGATTCTTCCACTTGAATCCTTTTTGAGTACCTATCGATACTCCATCCTCATTGGAAACATGTATATCACAATCCAGATTCTCTATGGCTTCCCAAATCTCGGAATATGCAGGCTCAAGTTTACATATCCCTCTAATGGACTCAAGTAGCTCACTAGTGATCTGAGTAAAACTCAGTCCATTGAGCATAGGCATGTGGCTAAGTGAATCAACCACTACATTAAACTTTCCCTTCCTATAACTAAGCTCATAATCAAACTCCTGAAGGGTCTCTGCCTATTGGGCCTTACGACCTTTAAGGTATGTCTAATTAGAGAGCCACTTAATGCTCTCTTGATCAAACACTATCATGAATTTGGAACCATATAGATAATGATGCCACTTCTTCAAAGCATGGACAATTGCATACAACTCCTTCTCATAGACGGGGTAATTCTTCTGAGCCGGTTCTAGTTTCTTACTCTCAAAAGCTATTGGTCGACCATCCTGAAATAAAATTGCTCCTATAGCAAAATCACTCGCGTTAGTCTCAACCACAAAGGGTTTATCAGAATCTGCTATATGTAAAAGTGGAGCTATAGCAATTTCTACTTTTAATTTTTCCATACTTTGCTACTGTTCGTCTCCCCAATGAAATGCTTTCCCTTTCCCTTTAAGTTGCTCCATCATCGGAACAGCAATTTTGGCATAATTCTTAATGAATCTTTGATAGAAACTTGATAAACCTAAGAAGATCTACAACTCTTCCAGGTTCCTTGGATGTGGCCATTCCATAATAGCCCTTACTTTTTTAGGATCCATCTGGATTCCATTTTGGGAGACTATATGCCCAAGGTATCTAACCTCTATTTTGAAAAAATCACACTTTGACTCCTTAGCAAAGATTGAATATCCCTTAGCACTTGAAATACCTTTCTTAAGTGTTCCAAGTGCTCCTGATCTGATGCACTATAGATCATAATTTCATCCAGGAAATCTACTACAAAGTGTCCTAGATAAGTCCGTAATACACTATTCATGAGCTTCATGAAAGTGGCCGGAGCATTGGTGAGACCAAAAGGCATCACCAAAAACTCATAGTGCCCATATCTAGTCCTGAATGTGGTCTTAGGGACATCCTCTGTCCTAATCCTAATCTGTTGATATCCTGATCTAAGGTCAAGCTTGGTAAAATACCTAGCTCAATGTAACTGATCAAATAGAGCCATCCTTCTTCTTAACTAGGAGCATTGATGATGCCCAAGGTAAGTTACTAGGTCTAATGAAGCCCTTATCTAAGTAATCATGTGCCTCTCAAACTCCTCATGTTGAGAAACACTAAGCCTATAAGGTGGCTTATAAATATGGTTAGTATTAGTAACTACCTCAATAGCATGGTCAATGTCCCCTCTCTCATGTGGTAGCCCTCTAGGTAAGTCAGTGGGAAAAACTTCTCTAAACTCAAACATAAGATCTTTAAAACTTTTAACCACACACTCTTGCAAGAAAGAATAATAGAAATTCCTGTCCATATTTACATTCCTAGCATGAAAATATACATTAGATGAAATGTATGTACAATGCTCAAAGTCCTAAGTATACAATAAAAAGATCTCATGTACATGCTAAGAATGACAAAGACTATACAACTCTAAAGATGAAATGAGAGGTGCACTTGGTACATCTCTCTCTCTCTTTGTACACAAAATTTACTTCCATTTCTTTCAAGCTCAAGTGTGTTGTTTTTTATAGATGTATTTAAGTGTGTCTCCCAACCCCCATAGCCATTCTCTTCCTAACACAGGATTTGTCCTCTCCATATTCATAATTTGGAAGTCCATGTGATCTTTATAGTCCTGCATCTTGACTTCCAAATTGGATACCATAGTATCCCATATCCTCTTCTCTTCCCCTTGCATCATAGATACTATGTATTTATGTGCACTGGGTTGCTAGGGAATCTTTAGCTTTTTAACCAAAGCATAGTTTATGAAGTTATGAGTGGAAGAGTCATCTATCATGACTCGCACCGTGGTCCCATATACACTACCATGGATTTTAACCAAGTCATGTGGTCCAAACTATGGTGATCACAATGACTGAGTTAAACAACAGGTGTGCTATATATCCTCGTGCATCACCTCCACTCCCTTGCAGCTAGAACTGCCATGAATAGGAAGTGTCTGCACTAGGTGGACCACCTTTTTTCCCTTTTCAGGGGCCGTACTACTCTCTGGTCCTCTCTTCTTTTCTTCCCCTTTTTGAGTGGATAGTTCCACTGTGAATGGCTAGGAGACAAACACCTAAAGCATAGGTTCTCTCTTTTGGCCCTCTCAAACTGCTCTGTAGGTAACCTAGGCCCTTGCGATCTTTGTTTTTTAAAGAAAATTTTGTTTTTCCCCAATGGCAACTTCTTCTTGAACTTAGTCATACTAAGAGGTTTGAGGGGTTGATCCATCTCCATAGGATTGTATTGAGGACGGTTATGGTCCTCATAAATCTAGCCATACTTGATCACCTCCGCAAACGTGTTTGGTGCACTCCTTCTTATCTCTTATCTTGATGGCTTTATCTAAGCCTCTAATAAACCCTTTAGTTTTCTGGAAATCATCTAAGCCCTTAAGTTTCAAAATGATCTCCCTATAGTGGGATATGTAGACCGTCAAAGGCCTACCTCTCTGGGTGATCCTATCCGACTCATCCCAGTTCCTCTCCTCCTCATTCTCAGGAAGAAACTCTTTTAGGACAAGAGTTTCAAACTAAGCCCAATCTGTATGGATAGAGTCTGCCTCCTTGAGACTCATCCACCACTTATAAGCATGCGGGCCTGTTGGAGTTAGACGTCTGTGGAAGCACGCGAACAACACAAGGAAGAAGAAGAAGCTTGGAGTACAACACACAATGTTATATGTATTACCACTACAATGTACAAAGATAAGTAGCATGTTAGGGCAATAGGTGTATATACAAGCCGGGGGAAAAAACCTCCTAAAGAGGGAAAAAAGTACCCCGGCGGTCCTAGAGTGTTCACACACATCACTACCTAAATATATCAACAAATCCCCCCTGGGAGTAATGCGGTGAACAAGGAACTGGAACTCATGTATAAGGAAATGCCAAGCTCTGTGGAATCAATCCACAAAAGGAAGTAAGCCCAAGGCTTTGTGGAAAGCTTCAAACTTCTTCCTAAGTAGAGCCTTCGTAAAAAGGTCTGCAATGTTCCCCTGTGTGGGCACAAATGCCAAACTGATCTTCCCAGCAGAGAACCTCTCCCTGACATAATGATAATGCACCTCAATGTGTTCAGTGCGAGCATGGAACACAGGGTTCCTCGCAACTGCCAATGCACTTTGACTGTCACTGAAGATGGTGGTGGCAGAAGACTGACCAACACCCAAATCAACAATAAGGCATCTAAGCCACACACACTCAACAGTCGCTATGAAAGCTACCCTATACTCAGCCTTACAACTGGAAGTGGCCATAGTAGGCTCCTTCTTGCTCAATCAAGATATACATGAGCTACCAAGCATGAATCAAAAGCCATTGGTGGACACACCAATGTCATAGAAACCATCCCAATCAGTGTCAAAAAAAGCATGCAAATCTGGCGAGAGTCATCCCCCTTGGGATAAAACAATCCAAGTAGCTAGGTACCACTCAAGTAGCAAAAGATGCACTTAACCGCCTACCAATGCTTGACACCTGGGCAATGCATAAACCTGCTCATCTATGAGATAGCAAACTGAATATCTGGCTGAGTAATGCATAAGTAAATCAAGCATCCAATAGCCTGCGGATAGAGAACAACATCAAATGCATCTCCAACATCATGAAGACTCAATCGTAAACCTCTCTCCATAGGAGCGGCAATAGGCTTATAATCTTCAAGGCCAAAATGCTGCAATAATGTGTTAATATATTTCGTTTGACACAAAGCCATTCCACCATCAAGTTACATAAACTGAATGCCCAAATAGTGATGCAAATGCCCCAAATTAGACCTCTCAAATGAGGCATGAAAATCAGCCTTAAAAACAGCAATATGTGTGTCATGAGGACCAGTGAGCAGCATGTAAGACAATAGTTATGCAATATAACACAGGAGCAATAGCAAAGAAGATAACAGATATAGGAGAATCTCAACAATTTTCTACTAGCAGCAAGTACAAAGATGATGGCGTTGTCCACCCGTGCGCTCTCAAGGTAGAGCTTAAATGGTGATCTAGACAACTCTAGATAGGGAGATACAAGGTAGAGGTATGCTGGCTCAACTCAATGTCTTAGGTAGTGCAGAAGTCATGTATATATAGGATCATGGGTGGCCTGCCATGGACGGCAATACATGGGCGGCAGAGCCTGGGCGGCCACCGCCCGCGTAATTGCCATACACGGCTTAGACTGGTTGAACCGACCTAACAAATATAAATGTTTTCTGACTCCGACAGGGAATATTCCATGGAATATTCCCTTTACCGTCGCGCCGGGGGCGCTGCCCCCGGACCCCCACCAGGGGGCCAGACCCCCCAGCCAGGGGGCCCGCTGGCCCCCTTGGACCCCCCAGCCGGGGCTGCTCACCGCTGCCCCGGACCCCACAATTGGGGACCCTGGTAACTCCCTTTCCTTATAATATCTTACATGGTCCAATATGACCTTCATCCAACATTCAAGTTGGGATTCCCATCAATTGGGTAATGCACGCTTGGCTTCTCCTCATAAAGGGGGCCTTACAAAATGTGCATACAATCATGAGGGGTAGACATTGATCATATACTAACACCCCCCCTCAATGTTTACCGATGATAAGTCAAGTAGGTCTCGGTCCTATGCCCATCTGTTGAAGATGCTTGTTGAGCTGCTTTCTTCCAAGTGCTTTAGTGAATATGTCAGCACAATTTGCCTCTGTTGGGCAATATTCTAGCTCCAAAATTTCATCTTCAATTAGCTCACGAATGTAATGGTACTGTACTTCTATGTGCTTGGTGCGAGCATGAAATACTGGGTTCTTTGCAATAGCCATACAACTTTGATTATCACACTTGAGTACAGTTGGCATATTTGATGGAAAGCCTAGATCTGCAAGAATTCTCCTTAACCAGACTGCCTCACAAGAAGCAAAACAAGCTGCTTTGTACTCTGCTTCAGTGGAGGAGAGTGCGAGAGTTGGTTGCTTCCTACTTACCCAAGAAAATATTCCTGAACCAAGTGAGAAACAATATCCAGAAACTGATTTTCTAGAATCACAATCTCCAGCCCAATCTGAATCACAATATCCTTGGAGTGTATCACCTGTGGTATACAAAATACCAAAATCCAAGGTTCCTGCAATGTACCTTAGAATTCGCATTCCAGCATTCCAGTGACTCTCCTTAGGTTTGTTGGAAAACCTGCTTAACACTCCAACAGCATAGCAAATGTCTGGTCTAGTGTTGCACAGAAAAATAAGACTTCCAACGAGCTTCCTATACTTCTTAGCATCTACATCAGGCATGTTATCATCCATAGATAGCTTATGATTTACCTCCATAGGTGTGCTAGTTGGTTTGCAGTCCATCATTCCAAATGCCTTGAGAATTTCTTTGGAATATTTTTGTTGTGAGATGAAAATGCCATCCTTCCTTTGCCATACTTCAATTCCCAGACAAAAATGGAGTAGACCTAAGTCTGTCATTTCAAACTCAGTTCCCAAGCTGATTCGAGTTTGATTGATGAGTTCTTGATGATCTCCTGTAATGATCAAATCATCTACATATACAATGACAACAACTAGCTTGCTATCCCTTTTCGTTACATACAAGTTAGCATCAGAAGTACTTCTTTCAAAACCCATATTTTTGAAAAAATGATATATTCGTTGGTACCAAGCCCGTGGAGCTTGCTTAAGTCCATACAAAGCTTTCTTCAACCTGCAAACTTTATTTTCTGAATTGGGCACCTCAAAACCTGGTGGTTGAGATACATATACCTCCTCCTTGAGGTGACCATTCAAAAATGCAGATTTGACATCCATCTGGAAAATAGGCCAAGACTTTTGTGCAGCTACTGCAAGTACCGTCCGAATAGTTGTCATGCGTGCTGTTGGTGCAAAAGTTTCTTGAACATCAAATCCTTCAATCTGTGAAAAACCCTATGCAACTAATCGTGCCTTATACTTTTCTAATGTTCCATCAGCTTTATACTTAGCTTTCCAAATCCATTTAGTACCTATTACCTTCTTCTTTGGCGGCAAGTCGACTAGATCCCATGTATCATTTTTGAGTATACTATCATACTCAGACTGCATTGCCGCTCTCCAATCTGGATCATCAATGGCTTCTTCAATGGTGGTAGGTTCCTTTATCGAACCCATGATATCTGCCATTAGAGCCATGTTAACAATGTGTTCTGAGGCTCTTCTTTGCTCCTCTATTCTCTTTGATCTTCGTAATCCATCCGATGATGATTCTGGTACATCTACATGTGGATTGTGATCATCAAAGAGCTGTTGTGCCCACTTTGGTAGTGGCTTACGCTGTGCAGCTACAACTGGTTGGCTTTTTATTGAGGAAATTTCTCCATCAGATGTTTCCTCCTCCTCAACTTTAACCTGTCTTTTGATAGGCACAAGGTGAGATATTTCTCCGTTTGATGAGATAGTAGATTTACCTTTATCTTCTACTAAGTGTGGTCGTTCATCAAACACCACATCTCGGCTGACAAAAATCTTCCTTGCCTCAGGATCCCATAACCTGTATGCTTTAGACTCTTCACTATATCCTAGGAAGACACACTTTTTGCTTTTTGAATCCAACTTTGATCTTGTTGAATCAGGAATATGTGCATAACAGAAACAACCAAAAATTCTGAAATGCAAAACTGAAGGCTTTTTACCAGAATATGCTTCTTGAGGAGTCATCCCCTTCAGTGCTTTTGTGTAGCTTCGATTGAGGATGTACACTGCTGTATTGACTGCTTCTGCCCAGAATGAATCAGGCATGTCTTGAGCCTTCAACATACAACGAGCCATTTCAACTACTGTCCTGTTCCTGCGCTCAACAACGCCATTTTGTTGAGGTGTATGAGCTGTGGTAAGTTGCCTTTTCACACCATGATCCTTACAGTAATTATTGAATTCTGTTGACAAGAATTCACCTCCTCTATCTGTTCTAAATTTCTTCAGTTTCCTTCCTGATTCATTTTCTACATACTTATGCCACGTTTTAAATTTTTCAAAAGCATCAGCCTTCTCTCGAATGAAATAAACCCACATCTTTCTACTATAATCGTCGACTAACAGCAAAAAGTAGAAAGATCCTCCTAAAGCAGGTGTAGACATTTTACCGCAGAGATCAGCATGTACCAACTCTAGAGGAGCTTGAGATCGATTGCTGGTCTCTCTTGGAAATGCCTTTCGTTGTTGCTTGCCCATCATACAAGCTTCACAAGGTTCCTGCAAATCTGAAAATGCAGGCAAATGAGCAACCATCCCTGTTCCTTGCATCTCCTTCAAAACTGCAAATCCGAGATGCCCAAATCTTTGGTGCCATAACCTGCTTACATCTTTATCTTCTGTAGCAGTTAAAGCACTTAACTCATACAAGTTATCCCATCGTATCCCTTTACCTACAACATTACCTGATGAATCCATGATTTCTGCACCACTCTTATTGAAGTGAACTTCAAGTCCACGATCTGTTATTGCAGAAACTGACAACAAATTTCTTTTGAGTGTAGGTACGTAGAGAACATCGGATAACTTTTTCTCAACACCTGGAGAAGTGATAAAAGAGATGGTTCCAGTTCCTTCGGCTGGACACTTGGAGTCATTTCCCACCACTACATTGATGGATTCCCGCAGAGGCACTAGGGAACTATACCAATCTTTTTTACTGGTCATATGGCGAGAAGCTCCACTATCTAAAATCCATGGCTCATCAACACGAGCTTGAGCAGATGAACATACCTCTTCAATAGCTACCCAAAGTTCCAGCTCTGTGTTGTTTGCAGACTCTTTGTTCTTCCATGATGGTTTTACAGTCCCATTCCGTTCATCAGCTTGCTTCTTTCTGCAATCCTTGATGGCATGGCCTTTCTTTTCACAATAGAAGCAACTTCCTGTGAACTTTTTCTTCTTTGGCTTCTTCTTTGATCCCTCAGAAGAGCCTTTACCTTTTGCATTTGCTGAGAATGCAGCATCAGTTGTACTTTGCCGATTCTTCAGCCGCATCTCTTCTTCTAAAAGCATCGCACAAAACTCTTCAAATGTAAGAGGAGTTGGCCTTACCTGAGTGTTAAGGGCTGTTACTAATCCATCATACTTTGCTGGAAGAACACGTACAGATCTTCGAGCCAGCTCTTCTGGTGTTATAACAACACCAACTGCAGCCAATTGATCTTGAAGATGCTTTATCCGTTTGATAAAATCTTCAGCCTTTTCAGAATCAGAATGCTTTTCATTTGCCAACTGATTTTCTAAATTCTGTATCCTAGTGTGGTTCTTGGTCTCATATTGTCGAGCCAATATGCCCCAAGCCTCATGTGCTTTAGTAGTATGTTGAACTAAAGTAAGCACAGAATCACTTACACTAGTGACAATCGCACATAATGCATCAGCATTCCGCCTCTTCCAAGCTCGTAGAAGATCTGGATCTGGCTGAATCATCAATCTTGAATTTGCTGGATCTTCAACTGGTATAGGCTCTGGATCCAATCCCATCGGTCCCATGACAGTGTCAAGTAATTCATAGGAGTCCAAAATTGCAGAAATTTTGAACTTCCAGAGTGTATAGTTGGTTCCATCCAGCTTCCCTTCATTGAATGCAGGTGGACGAATTCGAATAGGTGCAGCATTAACATTAGCAGAAGCACCAAGACTAGTGTTCGACGATGAAGCCATCATGTAATCACTCGAATAATCTACTGATATTCTAGTCTGCTAGTAGGCTAAAATAATGATACTTCTCAAGCTATTCGAACCTTACAGCTCTGATACCATGTAAGACAATAGTTACGCAATATAACACAGGAGCAATAGCAAAGAAGATAACAGATATAGGAGAATCTCAACAATTTTCTACTAGCAGCAAGTACAAAGATGATGGCGTTGTCCACCCGTGCGCTCTCAAGGTAGAGCTTAAATGGTGATCTAGACAACTCTAGATAGGGAGATACAAGGTAGAGGTATGCTGGCTCAACTCAATGTCTTAGGTAGTGCAGAAGTCATGTATATATAGGATCATGGGTGGCCTGCCATGGACGGCAATACATGGGCGGCAGAGCGTGGGCGGCCACCGCCCGCGTAATTGCCATACACGGCTTAGACTGGTTGAACCGACCTAACAAATATAAATGTTTTCTGACTCCGACAGGGAATATTCCATGGAATATTCCCTTTACCGTCGCGCCGGGGGCGCTGCCCCCGGACCCCCACCAGGGGGCCCGCTGGCCCCCTGGGACCCCCCAGCCAGGGGGCCCGCTGGCCCCCTTGGACCCCCCAGCCGGGGCTGCTCACCGCTGCCCCGGACCCCACAATTGGGGACCCTGGTAACTCCCTTTCCTTATAATATCTTACATGGTCCAATATGACCTTCATCCAACATTCAAGTTGGGATTCCCATCAATTGGGTAATGCACGCTTGGCTTCTCCTCATAAAGGGGGCCTTACAAAATGTGCATACAATCATGAGGGGTAGACATTGATCATATACTAACACAGCATGTCATCAACATACACCATAATGATCAGAAGCACATCATTAGCACGCTTAACATATAAGGTGCTTTCAGTTGGACTATTCTCAAAACTATGTGCAATGACATAGGCATGTATCTTTTCATACCAAGCACGTGGTGCTTGCTTTAAACCATATAATGCCTTCTTTAACCTGCACACCTGGTTTTCATGCCCTTTCTGCATAAAGCCACGGGGCTAAAAAACATACACTTCTTCATGCAAGTGACCATTTAGAAATGTTTTTTTAATGTCCAATTGATGTACATTCCAATCATGATGAGCTGCAAGTGCACAGATGCTATGAACAGTAGTCATTCGGCAAGTAGGAGCAAAGGTTTCATCAAAATCAATGCCTCTGTCATGTGCATAACCCTTTGCAATAAGGCTAGCTTTATACCTGTCAATTGTTCCATCAAGTTTATGCTTCAACTTGAGTACCCACTTAGTGCCAATGGCCTTCTTGCCAAGAGGCAAGTCACATAAAGACCAGGTACTATTTCTCATGATAGCATCATATTCAGATTGCATTGCAGCCATCCAATGTTCAGAATTTTGTGCTTCATCAAACAAAATAGGTTTAGTCTCATCAGAGAGACTAGAGGCAACCATAGCATAGCAATCTGATGCAAAAGAGGCACTATGAGAGCCAGACCAAGTACGATATGACAGAGATGCATCTAATTTGCTGTCACACAAGGTCTACACTAGCCATTTTCGCATAGTTTTTTACTGCTCAATATCAGCTCTCTCATCAACAAGTGCATCATGTAAATCTGCATAAAAAACGGAATGATTTGCATCACCACATGAATTCTGCAAAGGCTGAGAAGTTTCCTCATTAGGACCAGCACTAGATTGTCCACCTGTAAAAAGAGGAAGCAAAATATCATACATGTCTTTGGAGCTAACAAATGTCTCCTTACTACATGAAAACAATGGTTGAATAGTATCTTCCACAAAAACAACATCACAGCTAACCAAAATGCGTTTAGTTTGTGGATGATAGAGATGATAGCCTTTACTTTCAAAACTGTACCCAACAAAAAATACATTTTACTACTTTATCATCCAATTTTTTGTGATGTTGTTCAGGCACTAATGCATATGCCAGATAACCAAAAACACGCAGATGAGCAAAAGATGGCTTGCGACCATGCCAAGCCTCATATGGAGTGATAGACTATAGCACTTTAGTGGAATACCTATTCAGTACATATGATGCACACATGACAGCCTCAAGCCAGAAACTATGTGGTAAAGCCTGACTCTTGACCATAGACCTCGCCATCTCCATGAGTGACATGTTCTTTTGTTGAGCAACTCCATTCTATTGAGGTGTATATGGCACTGTACACTTATGTTTTATCCCATGTTTAGCCAGAAATGCATTAAAGTCAGAAGACAAATATTCCGCCCCTCGATCAGAATGGAGGCTTCCCATTTTACATGATAGATTTTCAGCCAAAACTAGAAACCTTTTGAAGCACATAAACACTTCGGACTTTGCCTTCAATGGATATACCCATGCATTCCTGGAAAAATCATCGATGAAAGTCACGAAGTAAAGATAGTTCCCAAAAGAAGATTTTTGCATAGGACCACAGACATCACTATGTACAAGCTGCAATTTCTGAGTGGCCCGAACTTAACCATCTTTATGAAAGGAAGAATGTTGCATTTTGCCCAAAATAAAGCCTTCACATACATGTTTACCGAGTGCCGCAAGTTTGGGCAACGAGGACACCATTTCAGATTTCTGCAGGCGTAGCAAACTAACAAAATTCAGATGACCAAAGCATGCATGCCAAAGCTTTGCATCTAACATAGCCTGAGAATCATGTACTGCACATGCCAAATCATTTGCAGATATTTCATAGTCTATGAGCTTATACAGCCCACGACATAAAATGCTAGAAGCAATAATGACGTTGCCATTTGACGGACCATGAACTATACATCTATCATCAACAAATTTCACAACCAAATCATTTGCAGATATTTCATAGTCTATGAGCTTATACAGCCCACGACATAAAATGCCATAAGCAATAATGACGTTGCCATTTGACGGACCATGAACTATACATCTATCATCATCTTGGTTAATGTAGAAAACTGATAACATGTTTTTCTTGATTCGTGGCACAAACAAAGCATCTCACAACGCAAAAGAACTACCATCAGCAGTAGTCAAAATGATCTTATCAACTCCCATAACAGGATAGGAAGAGTTGTTGACGCATGTAACAGTATTCCCTATAGGGGCAGGCTCGAGTTAAGAGAAGAAATTGTGTTGCGAGGTAATATGTTTGGTCTCCCCACTATCAAAGTACCAAACATTTGAGTCTATTGCAGACATGCATTGCTCATGAGAAGATGGGTCAAAACTACAAACAGTAGTAAACGCCCATTCTTCTTCCTACACAAGATTAGCAGACTTTGTTTTCAGTGTAGAGGCCTCTACAACAACCATTCCGGCCTCTTTCTTCTTTGCCTCTTTAGCAACCAGTTTTGGACAGCTCTTGATGACATGATCATTTGCTTTACAGTATTTGCAAAACAATTTTTGCTTTTCTGATTTCTTCTCATCTTTGTCTTCCTTCTTCGAATGTGCAGCATTTGCATATTTTTGCTTACTAGTAGAAGAGCTCCATTTATCTTTGCCCTTCTAATTGGCCAGGAAATCTAGATCTGCAACACACATAGTAGACATGTTCTGCCTAGACTAGTCTTCGTGCAAGAGAACAGAAATGACAAGGCATTTGGATTGCCTTTCATCATCAAATGAAGAGTAGAAGCAAAAATCTGATATGAGTCAAGAAGACCATTCAGAACGGTCTGCACAAGTGAGCTATTTGGTATAACTTCATTAGCAGAAATCAAATGCTCTTTCAAATCCTTGATCTTTGTGAGAAAATTATCCATAAAATCACCTTCATTCATGTGCTCACTCTCCAATTGTTTTCGGAGGTAAGCAACACGAGCCTCATTTCTAGCCTGGTACAATGTGGTAAGTGTATCCCAAGAATCCTTAGTTGTTCTGCAAGAGCGAATCTAAGGAATAATGGCATGTTTGACAAATAAAGCTATCAATGCATGTGCATGAGCATCTCTACCATACCAACAAATTTTCTCTACAGTAGGTGCAATAGAAACAGCAGCACGAACAGGAATCTACAGAATATCATTATCTTCGACACCATCTCCATTAGCTCCAGCACCTGTATTTGCAGTACCTATGTTCACAAGTGTAACAAGACATCTTTCAACAGTCTGCACAATATTCCATAGTCCTTTTGTGACCAATACGTGATGCATCATATAAGCCCATAATGGGTAGTTGGTATCATCCAACTTATCCTCAACAGCCAACATACGGAATACATCACTGCTTTCAGCCATGGCCGATGACTAAAATACCTTGATGCAGAAAATTGACTATATCTCAGAAAGTTGAACAGAACTGCCCAGATGAATTTTGTTAAACCAATTTTGCTAAACCAAAATTGGTATATACCTTGGGCACAAAAAGATGAAATAGCCTGCACAAGCACTGTGATAGTGTGTTCGGAGGTCGAAACGAGCTCACATCACGATTTTGATGCCATAAATCAAAGATGTTTTGATCTCTGAAACACCCTGAGTATGCTTACCAAATTTTGTGTGATTCTGAGACTACAACCGAAGAGGTGTAGACAACGCCCTAGATGAAGCGGCAACCTACTCTGATACTAATTGTTAGAGTTAGAAATATGTGGAAGCACACGAACAACACAAGGAAGAAGAAGCTTGGAGCACAACACACAATGCTAAATGTATTACAACTAGAATGTACAAAGATAAGTAGCTCGTTAGGGCAATAGGCATATATATAAGTCGGGGGAAAAAACCTCCTAAAGAGGGAAAAAAGTGCCCCGGTGGTCCTAGAGTGTTCACACACATCACTACCTACATATATCAACATGGCCAAGCGAGAGACTCGCCTCTAGCACATGGTACTCAAGTGGGGTGCCCTTCAGTTGATGCAAATCATTCCACTTTTGTAAAGAAGTGTAGATTGCATCCTTGTTTCTTTCTCGGTCATCCCCCATAAAGGTAGGTGGCTTCAAGTCTTTCAGGAGACGAGCTTCCCTAGAGCTCTCTCCTTTGTGCTTACTAGGAAAAGAAGAATCTTTCTTAGTCATCTCTAGAGGAAGAGTAGGAGTTTCTCTTTCCTTCCTAGCTAGGAAGAAGTAATATGTGTCTCAAGTGAGATCATTTGAGACTTAAGCTTCTCAATGAGAGACGTCATGCTACCTATCTCTCTCTCTAGCCTAAGGGTTTGTTCCTTTAAGTCTGCAAATTGGTCATGAGTAGCAAACTCATCTAAAAGTTCCTCATAAGTATACTCTTCTTGTTGAAGCTCTTTTCCCTCTATTTTTCCCTCTACTTCCTGCTCAAGCTCTACCTCTTCCATCCTAAGGTCAGGATCCTCTAGTTGTTCTTTAGGTGGAGAAGTGCGTTCTACTATTTGTTTCCCTTTGGAATCCATGTCCCCCCCCCCTCCCTCGTTTAATAACTAGAGTATGTGAAAAGAATGAAAGTAAACTTTAAATATGCAAGAAGAAGAGAAATATAACACAAGAGCACTTCCCTGGTACAAAATGAAGCTACGAAAGCAAAATCCAAGCAATCTTTGAAGCGTGAAGGTGCTGATCTTCAATCCTGGCCCGAGGAGTTCTAGTCACCAAAAACCAACAAGAACGACGCCAAAATCGTATAGAAATAGCCCCAATTGGGAAAACTAAGTCAAACTGAAGCACTTTTGAATTTTGACAGTCCTTGCTAGTCCAAAAGATGTAGCCCGGCACCTGTACTTCAAAGATATGAAGCTATCCCAAGTGAAAAAATTTGATTTTGATGCCAAATGATGAAAAAGTAGGCCCAAGAGTGGTCACCTAGTTCTTGTAGAAGCGTTGCAGAGGGATTTTGGTTGACCAAATGTTGTCCAAATCAAACACCGATTGATTCTGAAAAATGCTTAGGAGATTTTTAGAATCGGCCGTTGTATCACCAAGCTATGGTGCGGAGAAGATGGGTATGTCAAGGATAGGATGTGGGAAAGCAAATCTTCATGAAGTAGTGACTTTGGGAGCTCAAAACTAAGAATCTAAAGCCTTTTTCAACATGCTAATGACCCATATCCCAAGTCCACAGCCCATAATACATGTTGCCATAATTATTTTTCCAAGGTCTTGATCCAACGGATGGATTTTCTCTCCCCAAGTTTGAGAAAAAACTCAAATTGAAATGGCTTTAGTTTACCTCCTTCCCAAAAGCTCTTTCCCAAACGAGCAGTAGTCGTCGAGGTCTATTTTATCCCACATATGGGGTTGTAGGTGCCAAAATCGGCTATATAAGGGAGAGCTTCCTCTTCATTCTTTCACCCTAGAGAAGGAGCTAAGGGAAGATCTCCCTTCCCCACTTGAGGGGCGGTAGCTATTGTTCTAGCGCATGACCATTCAGGCTCCTTCGTGGGTTTAGTGTCCGTCGTCATATGTACCTGCTGTCGGGCTCCTTCATGGGCTTGGTGTCTCTTGATCTGTGCCTGTTGAGGCCTCGATTCACGTGCTATACCTACTCAGATACCAGTGTGGTATTCCCAATGAAGCCCCTTACTTTTGTCAGCTTCCAAGCACGAGTTTCCAGACATATTTGCACAGAGATCTCACAATGCATCTACCACCCAGCCACATGGTATTTTCTTCTATATAATCCCTCCTTAAGGAAGTCACTAAAATGGCTTCTTACATGAGTGCCACATGGCACTCACATGTATGCTATATGTGCCCTTCTAATAAAACCTAAGGGATGGTTCACACCATCCCTTCTTTAGTGACTTACCACATTACACTTTTTCCTCTCGCTTGTATATACACCTATAACCCTAATGGGTCACTTATCTTTGTACATTCTAGTGGTAATACATTCAGTATTGTGTGTTGTGCCCCAAGCTTCTTCTTCTTCTTCTTCCTTGTGTTGTTCGTGTGCTTCCACAGACCTCGAACTCCAACAAGGATATATGGAGGAAATTGAAACATTGAGAAGGAGGAATAAAGAGCTGATGACTTCATTTCCATACAACCAACCACTGGACACAACCGAGACTTTTAATGAAGAGGCAATCATGTTAAGAAAAAAAACTCGAGGAAAGCAAAGTCCAACTAGCTACGGAGAAGTCACGATGAAGTCAAATTGAAGAAAAATATGTGGCAAAAACCAAAGAATTGAGAAAGAAGTTGGATGAGTCCTTGGATGCCGATCAATTGAAAGAGGTATGAGATAGCAAAGTGTAGGTTGAACGAGAACTTCAAGAGCAAAAGGCTATAGTGATAGAATAAGATTGAGTGATACAACAATTAAAAGAGCAGATTGGGGCTTTCAAAGCTCGATGGGACATTAAGAACATGGACATGGAGATGCATGTATTGTTTGTTCCTCAAGGGCATACTGTAGAGATAGAGGTACGCCCTCTCTGTCCCCCCATCACTCCATCACCTATGAAGGATGCACCAAGTATAGAATCTGATGTTCTACATATGTCATTCATAGCAGAGCTAGACTATAGGGAACAACCAATTTTGGTGGCTCATCTTACACAGGAATTTGAAGATTTGGTAGTCCAGTGCCTGAAGATGTAAAGATCAAGAGCAAAGACTTGGAAAAGCCTTTTAATATACCATATGGACTAATGAGAGAGCAAACATGATGATATATTAGAAGATTGACTCAAAAGAATCCTAATGAAGATCTCAACTTCTATGTCAACACATTTAACCATACAGAAGAACAATTTAATGGCGTAGATCTAGTGTGGAGGAAGAGATTTTTGGAAAAGCACACAACAGTCTACATGCATTGGCAAGATGCACCTTACTTATTACAAGTTAATCCTGCTTTTTATCCTATGCCCAAACGTTGTAAGTGGCCAAAATTTCGGGCAATATAAGTAAGAGATGGTTGAATTTCCCTCAACTTCCAAGTCCAACTCATGGATACTTACCAACAGGAGACTATATGGTTAGATCAATTGAGTCTTGGATAGCTCATGCTACGGTGCAAATGTGACTATTAAGCTAACAAACAAAATCTTAAGCATAATCTTGATAGTTTTGAAAGTTTTCAGATTTACGGAATATTGATTCTTGAACTTCATTGGTTTTAATAATGAAGTGGGACCACTACTTTTTTATCTATCAGTTAGTCCCAATCCAGCTAGAATTATGGCCTACTTTTCTCAACTAATATTTCTCCCAAGTCCATATTTAGAAACTTTTAAAGAAGCATTCTTTACATGCTTTTTTTAGCTCAATTCCAATATTTTTCTAAAAATGAGTTCCAATTTAGATGCAAGATTAGTCGCTTATGAACTACACTTTTTTTGTTGATCATCAATAAATAACTAATAATGTAGTCAAGGTGGAACAATGGCAACATTTCATGATTCATCACGCCAATATAATAAATCACAAGAGAAGATGATATTTCATACATGTGCATGCCACCAACCAAAGCATGTCGAGGATGCCAAAGTTGAAGAGAACGGATGTGTGGAAGGGAAATGTAGCAAAAAGAGAGGAAGAAGAAGGCAAAAGAAGAAAATAACTACTCATCATGCATAAAGGAGAAAAATACCCAATAACCCAAGCCTTGTAGGGGCATGCATCACCCTAAATATGTATCTAAGAATAGACATTTGGGAAGAAGTCAGATATTCAAGTACGTTGGAGTTTGAGGTCTATTGAAGCACGCGAACAACACAAGGAAGAAGAAGAAGCTTGGAGCACAACACATAATACTAAATGAATTACCAAGTGAATATGCAAAGATAAGTCACATGTTAAGGCTATAGACATATATACAAGCTAGGGAAAAAAACCTCCTAAAGATCCTAAGTGTGTTCCCACACATCACTATCAAAATATGTCAATAAATCCCCCTGGCAGTGATGCGGTGAACAAGGAGTTGGCACTCATGTATAAGGAAGTGTCAAGCTATGTGGAAAGAGATCAATCCACAAAAAGAAGTAAGCCCAAAGCTTTGCAAAAGCTTCAAACTTCTCCCTAGGCAATGTTATCTTGTGTGGGTATATATGTCAAACTGATCTCTCCAATAGAGAACCTCTCCCTCACATAATGATAGTGCACCTCAATGCACTTAGTGCGAGCATGGAACATAGAGTTCCTCACAACTGCCAATGCACTTTGCCTGTAAGTGAAGATGGTGGTGGCAAATGACTCACTAGCATCCAAATCAACCGAAAGGTGTATGAGCCACACATACTCAACATTCACTATGAAAGCTTCCCTATACTCAACCTCATAACTAGAAGTGGCAACAATAGGTTTCTTCTTGCTCAACCAAGATATGCATGAGCTACCAAGCATGAAGCAAAAACCGCTAGTGGACACACATGTCATAGCAACCATTCCAATTAGAGTCTGAAAAATCATGTAAATCTAGTGATGATGATCCCCCCTTGGGATAAAACAATCTAAGTAACAGAATACCACTCAAGTAACAAAAGATATGCTTAACTGCCTTCCAATGCTTGACACCTGGCAATGCATAAACTTGCTCATATGAGAGACAACAAATTGAATTTCAAACCGAGTTATGCATAAGCAAAATCAAGCATCCAACATCCTGCTGATAAAGAACAACATCAAATGCATCTCCAACATCATGAAGACTCAACTATAAACCTGTTCCATAGGAGTGGCAATAGGTTTGCAGCCTTTAGGATCAAAACGCTACAATAATGTGTCAATATATTTTGTTTGACACTAAGATATTCCTCCATCAACTTGCATAAACTAAATGCCTAAATAATGATGCAAAGATTCCAAACCTAACATCTCAAGAGGCATGCAAATCATCCAACATCCTGCTGCTGATAGAGAACAACATCAAATGCATCTTCAACATCATGAAGACTCAACTACAAACTTGTTTCCATAGGAGTGGCAATAGGTTTGCAATCTTTAGGGTCAAAATGCTACAATAATGTGTCAATATATTTTGTTTGACACAGCTTTTCCTCCATCAACTTGCATAAACTCAATGCCTAAATAATGATGCAAATTTTCCAAACCGAACATCTCAAGTGACATGCAAATCAAACTTAAAATCAATAGTATGCTTCTCATTTGGACCAATGAATAGCATGTCATCAACATATACAACAATGATAAAAAATTCATCATCTACACATTTAACATATAAGGTGCTCTTAGTTGAATTGTTCTCAAAACCATATGCAATCAAGTAAGTATGTATCTTTTCATACCAAGCACGTGGTGCTTGTTTCAAACCATATAATGTCTTTTTCAACTTGCACACTTTGTTTTCATGCCCTTCTTGCACAAAACCAGGAGATTGAGATCCATACACTCATGTAACTCACCATTCAAAATTGTAGTTTTAATGTCGAATTGATATACATTCCGACCATGATTAGCTACAAGATGGTCATTCAACATGTGGGTGCAAAGGTCTCATCAAAATCAATGTCCATTTCTTGAGCATAAGCTTGTGCAACAAGCCTAGCCTTATACCTCTCAAATGTTCCACCTTACTTGTGCTTCACCTTGTATACCCATTTAATGGCAATGGCCTTTTTTCCTGTAGGCAAATCACATAAAGACTAGGTACCATTCTTCATAATAGCATCATTTTTTAATTGTGTAAAAGCCATCCAATTGTGCTTCATCAAAAGAAACACAAAGACAACAGGCAGCCATGGCATAGCAATTAGATGCAATGGAAGCACTATGAGAGCTTGAAAGAGTTCAATATGATCGTAGTGCATTTAATTTGCTCTCTCTTGAAGTTTGCAACAATCATTTTAGCATAGTTTTTGCCTCCTTTACATCAACCCTTTCATCAATAAGTGCATCATGCAAATTTGCATCAAAAATGGAATGATCTACATCATAATGTGGAACCCACAAAGGCTTAGAAATTGTCTCATTTGAAACAACACTTGATTATCCACCTATAAAAGGAGGCAACAAAGTGTCATACACATCTCTAGAGCTAACTAAAGTCTCCTTGGTACATGAAAGTAATAGCTACATTGCATCTTCCACAAAAACATCACGCTTGACTATCCACCTACAAAAGGAGGCAACAAAGTATCATACACATCTCTAGAGCTCATTAAAGTCTTTGGTACATGAAAGTAACAGTTGCATTGCATCTTCCACAAAAACATCACAGCTACTCAAAATGCGCTTAGATTGTGGAAGATACAAACGAGAGCCTTTGCTTTCAAAATTTTACCAATCAAAAATACATTTCACTCATCATCCAATTTCCTACATTTTTTTCACGCACTAATGCATATGCAAAACAGCCAAAAACATGCAAATGAGCAACATGTCTTGCTGTACACATAACAACCTCAAACCAGAAATGAGGTCTTCCCCGATTTTCACTTCACCTTAGGTCCCTCTTCATATACTTTGCATTGTTCAATCCCATTTTTTTTTTGCATCTTCTTACATATGCGATAGCTACTATTCCCCTTGCGTTATTCAATTATATCCCTTTTCGCTGTTTTCTTTTCCGCATTTTCTTACACATGCGATAGCTACTATCGCCCCTGCATACGCCTGAACACAACTACTTCCATCTCTCATTTGCCTCGCACTGTCTGCTTTATCACTCCTTACTCGAACTGCCCTCCATGTTTCCGATTGCATGCGCCAACTTCAAGTCCCCTCAGCATGTCCACTCAAATCATGACCCGTTCCCAAACTATACTTGTTAATCTCTCATAGAACCAAGCTATACGGGAAAAAGAGAATGAAATTTACTACACACGTTCCTGAGTTCCACGTGTGGAAGACGTATTATACACAGATTCCTGCTCCCCAAGTCTCTTCAACTCAATCCAACTTCCATACTTGATTTTTGACGGCCGTAATACCCGTTTTGATCATTCAAGACTAAAAAGATCTTACATTTTATTTGACTTTCAATTGTGAAATACGGGTACCATGTGTAGACAAGCAAGATCCACAAGGTCCGCCAACGACCACGGTCTTAGGACCAATCTCATATACCTGAATCCTGAAGTGAAAAGACAACAATCTTAAATCGTGATGCCACATTGCTACCTTCGGAATCGTTATTGAGAATATAAGGCTTTTCTACTGAGACTCTCTTAAGAGCGACATTGCATTGTACAATAAAGAAATAATTTTTATGTATATTAAAAATATACCATAACATGAGAGCAAAGGAAGTCAAAGGAAGTAAAACTCACACTCCGACAGGTAAGACAAATGAACTCAGAAGAACGAAAATAGATTTTAGTTCAGTTAGCACAGCAGCACATACTAAATGCAACTACAAAGATAATCAAGATGCCGGGCCATAACATGAGGCCAGACTATATCTTTAAAGACCCAAAAGCACTACAAATGATCACACACAAAACATCCAGACTATGTCTAATGACAGAAATATATACGATCAGAAGCCGCCTCTAAGACGGAGAACAAGGTGAAGAGTGGATTCCTTCTGAATGTTATAGTCAGCAAGTGTGCGTCCATCCTCCAGTTGCTTCCCAGCAAAAATCAGGCGCTGCTGATCAGGTGGAATACCTTCTTTGTCCTGGATCTTGGTCTTCACATTATCAATTGTGTCAGAACTCTCAACCTCCAGCGTGATGGTCTTACCAGTGAGTGTCTTCACAAATATTTGCATGCCACCACGCAAACGGAGCACGAGGTGAAGTGTTGACTCTTTTTGAATGTTATAATCAGCAAGAGTACGACCATCCTCAAGCTGCTTGCCCGCAAAAATCAGGCGCTGCTGATCAGGAGGGATACCTTCCTTATCCTGAATCTTTGTCTTCACATTGTCAATAGTGTCAGAACTTTCAACTTCCAAAGTGATTGTCTTACCGGTAAGTGTTTTCACAAAAATTTGCATTCCACCTCGGAGACGCAGAACAAGATGCAAGGTCGACTCTTTCTGAATGTTATAGTCGGCAAGAGTACGCCCATCTTCGAGTTGCTTTCCCGCAAAGATGAGCCTCTGCTGATCAGGGGGGATGCCTTCCTTGTCCTGAATCTTCGTCTTCACGTTGTCAATCGTATCGGAACTCTCGACTTCAAGAGTGATTGTCTTGCCAGTAAGCGTCTTCACGAAGATCTGCATGCCACCTCGGAGACGCAGGACAAGATGAAGAGTAGACTCTTTCTGGATGTTATAATCCGCAAGGGTGCGACCATCCTCAAGTTGCTTTCCAGCAAAGATGAGACGCTGTTGATCAGGGGGAATCCCCTCCTTGTCCTGAATCTTTGCCTTGACATTATCGATAGTATCTGAACTCTCTACCTCGAGGGTGATGGTCTTGCCTGTGAGGGTCTTCACGAAAATCTGCATGGCTTCCAACTATCGAACCCCGCAAATCGAAGCGGACGATCACAAGCAATCAGACCTTAGTAACGAAACGAAGGACAGAAGCAAAGAACGAACGAAACGTCAAACGACCAGAACCTGCAAACCCTAATGCAGCAACCGTGAGATATAAAAGCGCTCTAGCACTTGAAACAGACGTTAGGAACCCGAAACGGTTCGCGTTAAAGCAATACCTCTTATGGGAATATTGAATGTTCACGGGCTATATATTACTTAAAACTGGACGGATACCGACTCCCCACGATAAAAGCTTTATTATAAATTTTATTTATAAGATTAAAACTATATTCTCTATCAAAAACTAGTGGAAGGTCTAAAGTTTGAATGATCTAGTGAATGATCTAATGTTTGAGGGATGTCAAAAAAAGCGTGAGTGCATCACTATTTAAACAATGTTTTTTTTTATTTCCTTATATTTATTGAGTGCATGGCATATTGGTAAACACCTTGAGCCTATACATTGAAGGTCAAAGATTGAATAAGCTCGATGTGAACTCCTTAATGTGAGATGAAGGGTGTCCTCTAGAGTGTGTGGAGATTTGATTCATATATATATATATATATATATATATATATATATATATATATATATATATATATATATATATATTCTAAACCAAATTATGCCTTAAACCTATTTTCATCTTGAGTATTATTGAGTTGAACAATAAAACTTAATAAAACTTATATATATATATATATATATATATATATATATATATATATATATATATATATATATATATATATATATATATATATATATATATATATATATATATATATATATATATATATATATATATATATATATATATATTCTAAACCAAATTATGCCTTAAACCTATTTTCATCTTGAGTATTATTGAGTTGAACAATAAAACTTAATAAAACTTATATATATATATATATATATATATATATATATATATATATATATATATATATATATATATATATATATATATATATATATATATATATATATATATATATATATATATTCTAAACCAAATTATGCCTTAAACCTATTTTCATCTTGAGTATTATTGAGTTGAACAATAAAACTTAATAAAACTTATATATATATATATATATATATATATATTCTAAACCAAATTATGCCTTAAACCTATTTTCATCTTGAGTATTATTGAGTTGAACAATAAAACTTAATAAACATGCTAATTATCAGCCTCCGTATGTGCCATGATAAGGGCATGGAACTACGAAAAGAATTTGATACAATAGCCCTTTCAAGGAAGGAAAAGTTCTAGAACTCAATTGGTGTTATGGTGCATAGTAAGCTAGATAGAAACATGGAGGTACACTTGTCGAAACTACAAACAAAGGCCCATTGGTGCATGGCTTGGTGATCTTCTAGTTTGTAACTTGAAAGCAAGTTGGTTTGCAATCCAAAACCCTTCTTTCCCCTCAACCTTTTAGGTTGACCACCATCAAAAACAAACCCTTCACACCAACAATTGTTGACACATTCTCCTTGCATGCGACACCACCTCAAAATGGTCCACTTGCCAAGTCCATAATCCCAAGCACCCAATGCAACCATGGTTGCACATGTCTAGACTACAAAGCTTGGATATGACATCCCCATCTCGTGTCCGAGTTTCCATTGCATATTCAATTTAAAATCATCTCACATAAAAGACTAACCAAAAATTCTAAAAGATATCTAACGTGCATAGCTTGTCTTGATGTCATGTCAAGGCACATGAGTTCCTATTTTTCCACAAGACTTAATTACAGGAGAGTTAGAAGAAGAGCAAGTTAATGAAGGTGCCGCCCCCTTTATCGGGGATCCATTTTCTTTTTATGTTATCTCTTTGGATTATAAGGACCATGTAGGCACTCTTGATTCTCTTGAGTAACAAGGGAAGGGATATGGGAGTTTCTAACTCTTTACGCAAGAAAAAGGTGTCGTCTAACATGTGGCCATCATGCACACTAGCTCTAACACCTAAATGAGAACCTTGAGATAGCCCCAAGCTAGGGACCTTGTCTACTATGTTATTATTAGTGCCCATGTGAAAGGTCAAATGGCCACCGAATACTTCTTTGTATATGTTATTTAGTAAAATATATGGTGGTCTAGTCAGCCACAGACTGTAAGTTTGATCGCATATGTAACACCTAAGAAGTCTGTGTTCGTGCTCCCTATGTGCTATGTTTTTCTGCATATTCTATAGCCTCTGTGCAGAGTATCATTTGCGACACTTGGAGCTTGGGTTTCTACTCCGAGGATATCATCGTGGAGCTCTCAAGAACGAGAGTGCACTATGCGATTACTTTACTGGTATCAGAGAATTTTGATGCAAAAGCTTTGTTCCTTTTGTGCGAGCGAAGCGAGCACCCACCCACCCACCCAAGGCTTTCTCCAAGGCTTACGACTAAGGCAGCGACCAAGGCATAGACCTTGGCATACCTTGTCATCCGAGTCATCGAAGTCATTGTTGTCGTTGTTGGCTGCATGCGAGGGAGGAGCTCAACGATCAAGGAAGATAGAGGTTCTCGATAATTCCCGGGAGATCACTCATCCCTGTAATGTTCCCCCCATAGCTCGCTTAACTGTGGCAATCTCTTTCCACTAAGATACACTCTTGTGGTGTCTGAAGAAGGGAAAAGACTAAGATTAACATCACCTTGAACATGTTTTGGTCCCGCAAAGCTTCATTCTTTGCTTTCAAAGTCTATTTTTGAAGCATTTTTTAGATGATTTTTGGAGCCATTTTGGAGTACTTTCGTCAATAGGTATCTTCACATAGTTTCATGTCACATAATCCTAGTAGGAGATGGTTGAACCACGCCTTGAGAGAGAGGATTAGGAAGTAATCCTCAACCATGGCTTTTGGGGCAAATGGTTAGCCCATCGTACTCCTAACCAGGAGGTTGTGAGTTCAATTCCCAACATTCACTACAACATATCGAGGGTATACCGAAGCTGCTACCGAGGCAAATGAACGGGCGTGATTTCTTCACGACGTCGGTGTTAGAGTCGGTATACGCGTCGGAAAGAAAGCCTCGATATGGGTGCCGATATAAGCATCGGTATAAGCGTCGGTATAAGCGCCGCTATTACCGATGCCCATACCGACGCCCGCACTGGGTGTACCGGCGCCTATACCAACGTCCATACTGGAGCTACCGACGCATATACTGACGACCCTATCTGCACAATTTTTTTTGGACAGAGTGTGTTGTCTTTTGCTACAGCATAATGTTGTTTAGCAAAAGACAATACACTCTGCCCAACTGAGTACATGTGTTATGTACTCTAATGGCAACCAAAACATAAACTTATATGAGCAAAAATGAACAATGAATCATGTACAAAATATTGTATATTCCATAAATGAAAAATGTACAAAAGTGTGGCAAAGCACTTCTATATAGGAATCGAATACAAAATGTGACAAAGCACTTCCATATAGGAATCGAATACAAAATTATGGTACATCATTGCCACATAGGAGTGTAATACAAAATTGTGGCAATGTGACAAAACACTTCCATATAGGAATCGAATACAAAATTATGTTACATCATTGCCGTATGCGAGTGTTATACAAAATTGTGGCATTGATCAAAATATGTACACCTACAATCCTGCAACAAAACATATGTATAAAATAAGACCAATTAACATGACATTTATAAACAACAACTAAAAACACGAAACCAAGATATAACTTTACCTAATCAAGAGTATTCTCCCATGAGACGATTGCACCGCGTCCCTCTAAGTCTTGTGACAGTGCAATCACTACGTACATCTTGGGGTGCGCATGATCATGACAACTCAAAGATATATCATATCCGTAATGGAGCTCCAGTTGTGGATGCGGCCGGAAAGTCAATGCGCCAGCGCATTCGACAACTCTGCTCCATCGAATTCGATCATTCAGTAATGTTAAAATGGACCGAACAGGATAGGGACTCTAAAAACCATATCACACAATGCATATATGAAGAGTACCGGCCAGCACCTGGGAATCCTATTGTGAGTTCCGAATGGATTCAACATATGGCACCCGAAGTGATGTCGCATCGATGATCGGAAGCTCGCAATGCTTTTAGAGCAGGCTTACCGAAGCCTGTATGGCTAGATGTCGAAGAATGGGAATCGATTCAGGATGAGCAGCAACATACTCCTGATTGATATCGTCAACAGAGAGGATGCGGTGGCCACACGTTTAGATACAAGTTGGAACGTCACATTTAGGTAGCGGCGGATACGACAGTATGTGCTACCAATTTGTAAGTATCATGTTAATTATTGAAGTTGTTTGTGTTAAGCACATTATGTATGTTCATCTAACATTTTGCATATTTATTATAGGAGTTGGCAATGGGTCGTCCTCCGACGCGAACTGAAGAATCATATGGATATCGACATGCATATGCATGCATGTATGCATATGCATTCTTATATGCATATGCATTCATGTATGCATATACATTCATGTATGCATATGCATTCATGTATGCATGCATTCATGTATGCATGCATGTATGCATTCATGTATGCATGCATGTATGCATTCATGTATATGCATATGCATTCATGTATATGCATATGCATTCATGTATGCATATGCATTCATGTATGCATGCTTGTATGTATACATATGCATGCATGCTTGTATACATATGCATTCATGTATACATATGCATGTGTATGCATATGCATTCTTATATGCATATGCATTCATGTATGCATGTATGTGTATACATATGCATGTATGTGTATGCATATGTATTATGTATGTGTGTATGCATATGCATTGTGTATGTGTATGCATATGCATTGTGTATGTGTGTATGTGTATGCATGTGTGTATGCATATGCATGTGTGTACGCATATGCATATTTGTATGCATATGCATGTGTATGTGTATGCATATGCATGTGTATATATATGCATATGCATGTTTGTATTCATATGCTTGTGTGTATGCATATGCATGTGTGTGTTTATACATATGTGAGTGTGTATGTATATGTATATATGTCTCCCTCTCTCTCTCTCAATTAAAAACAAAACTAAAGAGAGAAGATATTAGAAAAGCAAAAACATAAAGAAAGAAAAAAGAGTGATATATCTCTCACTTACATTGATGTAATTGTTTGAATCAAGGTTGTCAAAATCCACTTGAAGTCTTCTTCGTCGAATTTCCAAAGATTTGATCCCAAAAATCTCTTGCAAAACTAAAGAGAGAAGATATTAGAAAAGCAAAAACATAAAGAAAGAAAAAAGAGTGCTACAATATGTGTGATCTACTTACCAAAGCGTCATATCTATAAAAATAGAGGTGTGCTTAGAGAGAGAGAGAGAGAGGGAAGGAGAGGGAGAGAGAGAGAGAGAGGGAAGGAGAGGGAGAGAGAGAGAGAGAAAGAGAATTGTTTGAATCAAGGTCGTCAAAATCCACTTGAAGTTCTTCTTCATCGAATTTCCAAAGATTTGATCCCAAAATCTCTTGCAAAACCAAACAAACAACATATTAGTAAAGCAAAAACATAAAGAAAGAAAAAAGAGTGCTACAATATGTGCGATCTACTCACCAAAACTTCATATCTGTAAAGATAGAGGCCTATTTAGAGAGAGAGAGAGAGGGAGGGAGAGAGAGGGAGAGAGAGTGAGAGAGAGGGAGAGAGAGAGAGAGGGAGGGAGAGAGAGAGAGAGAGTGAGAGAGAGGGAGGGAGAGAGAGAGAGAGAGAAAGGGTGACAAACAGAGATCTGTTGTTGGCGCGCGCAAACCCGAGAGGAGAAGATCTAGATTCAAAACGCTCAGAATGATGAATTTTGGTTTCGGGCCCGGTTAAAAAGGGGCGTCGGTATAAGCATCGGTAATTCCAGCAAATTACCGACGTAGTCTTTCCGAGGCAAAGCGGATTTCCCAAATTGTCCGAGGGTCATACCGACGCTGACAGCTGACCATCGATATACTGACTGTTGGTATTCCCTCGATATGTTGTAGTTATTGGTATCAGAGCCTAGTTGAGAAATTGGGCGAGACGGAGGTTCGCGCCTCATTCGTGGGCACTTGGAAAAAGTGCTTATCCATGGTGAGTGTGAAACTGGCCTTGGATGAAGGCGCATGGGCATTTGGGTAACCACGGAGGGTGGGATAGGTCCAAATTTGGTCCATGTGCTGGAGTTTGAGGTTGGTGGAAGCGCTCATGCATGGAAAGTGGGTCCAAGAGTTAGAAGGGTCCACAAGTGAGCATTGAGGACAATGCTCATTCTAAGGGGGAAGGAATGTCACATAATCCTAGTAGGAGATGGTTGAACCACGCCTTGAGAGAGAGGATTAGGAACTAATCCCCAACCATGGCTTTTGGGGCAAGTGGTTAGCCCATCGTACTCCTAACTAGGAGGTTGTGAGTTCAATTCCCAACATTTCAAGAACACCAAGAAGAGCGTTCTTTGTACTTCTCTGAAAATAAGTATTGACCTTTGGGGTCATGTTTTCAGCCACACTTGGTACAGGTTTCTCGAAAGGTTCTTAGTTGTGGTGGGAGCAGCCACGACAAATTTATGCAAGTTTTTGAACCTAAACAACAGAGTTGACAGACACTTGCAAGTGTTTTTGTCTAGTTTTTGGGCTGTGCATTTAGCCTTTCAGTGTCATTTTACTGCATACATTGAGCACATATACACTATGTATGCTTCTATGGATATAGCTTATGTACATCCATGTGGTCATTGATATAGTGGTTATGTTTTTGCATAAAGATTTTCACATTTGATAAAGAGGGTTGTGGTGAGGTTATCTTAACTGGTAGACACCCAGATGTCGGGATCCCTTTGGCGATGCAGGTGAAAGACTTACCCAGCTTCACCATAGGAGATGTATGATAGTTGTTCATAGGTGCTCGATAAGCCTAGTTGGCTTCTTTTGGGTAACTGATTATATGTAGTGGAGTCAGTGATTCACCATGTAGGTAAACATGTTAGTACTTGCAGTTTTATGAGATCCTGACACTAGTCATATGCTCATTTTGTAGGGGATCTCTGGCAAATTTTTTCCATATTTTTTGGTTTTTTCAACTATACAGTGTTGATTTACTCCTTGATACACTTATTGGTGTGAGCACATTTATTCTCATGTAATCCTTTTGGTTGGTCATTATTGTTCATTAGTTCATTTTTCTAGGAAGATCGTTGAATTCTCTCCCAGAATCTGACATTTGATCATCCTTCTTTGAGCCTTAGTGGTGTTTGGATTCTTCTAGCTCCATGATCATTCTATTCAGTTGCCTACCATCATGGCATTAGAGGTCTCAAGCACATCTAGTGGATCAGGGTCTAGTGCCAATGTTCCAAGGAGGAGCTATAACTTGCAGGGCAACGACCATTTTGAGATCCAAAAATTTGATGGCACAAACTTTGCTCTATGCAAGAATCAGGTTAAAGATGTGTTGATTCAAAGGAGGCAATGGAAGCCAATAAATGGAATCTCAAAGAAGTCTGCTGACATGGATGAAGATGATTGGGATGAGTTAGATGAAATGGCCAAGTCTACCATTCGATTGCACCTGGCAGATAATGTTTACTTTACATTATTAGACTGTGAAAGTGTAGAGGAGCTTTGGAAGAAGTTATGCAATACATATGAAAAAGAGATGGCATCAAATAAAGTGTATCTGATGAGAAAGGTATATGACCTTCGCATGGACACAGATAGTGTTGCTACTCATCTAAATGAGTTTGATGCTATATTCTCCCAGTTACATGCTCAGAAAATGAATATGGATAATGAAATGAAAGCAGTCTTGTTGTTATGCACTTTGCCATCATCATGGGATACATTTTGCACAGCTATTAGCAATAGTGCACTTGGTGGTAAACTTGTCTATGATGACATATGTGGAGCACTCTTGATTGAGGAGATTCATAGAGAATCTATGGTTGGCACTTAGAGTGGAGATGCATATAATGTTCATGATTCTTATCAAGGAAAGAATCATCAACATGACAAGAGCAAGAACATGGAAAAGAACGTTCAATGGAATAAGAGTAGAAGTAAATCAAGGAAGAGGGATATCGAATGCCATTATTCTCATAAGAATGGACACATGAAGAAAGACTATTATGTATTAAAGAATGCTAAAGGTAAAGGACAAAATGTTGATGGGCATCTAAAACAGTTACCTGCACGATCTACTTTGACTGTGAAGATTGAAGAAATTAATGCCATTTCTAATGATGCCGATGTGTTTACACTTGATAGCATTGTGCCAACTGAGGCTCTTATGGCCAAGTCTCTTTCCCATATGTGGCTGCTAGATTCTGATGCTTCTTTCCATGTGACACCACACAGAGAGTGATTCTCTAATTATGGAGCAAAGTCTCTTGGTATTGTGAGACTTGGTGACTCTTACCAGTGTAATGTTGTGGGGATTGGAGATGTGGTTGTGCAGTTCATTGATGGTTCAAAATTTACTATGCATAATGTATGCCATGTACCTCAATTATCACACAGTTTGATGTCAATTGGTCAACTTGATGACCTTGGTTACAAGGTGGTCTTCTATGCTCAGTCCTTTTGCATATCAAAGGGCAATATGGTTATTGCAAAAGGAAGCAAAGCTTGCTCACTTTATCCTTTATTTGTATCAGAGAAAGAACACTTGTTAGCTGTTATTGAACAGCCTATGGCTTGTATTTTGCATGGTCATTTGGGCCATATCTCTCATAGTGAAATGGAAAATCTTTCTCGTTCTGGCCACTTATCTAAGTTATCTTTCTCCGATTTTTCATTTTGTGAGCATTTTCAATATGGAAAACAAACCATAAATGTTCATAGAATGCACATTGACTCTTCAATTCAGCCTTTAGATCTCGTTCATACAGATGTGTGTGGTCCTATGCCCACAAGGTCATTAGGTGGTTCTCTTTACTTTGTCACTTTCATAGATGATGCTACTAGAAAAGTTTGGGTATATCCTATCAAATCGAAGGATGAGGTATTCCCTACTTTTAGAAAGTGGCTTGCTTCAGTTGAGACTAAAAAAGGAACTAAGCTCAAAGCTTTACATTCAGATAATGAGGGTGAGTATACCTCACATGAATTCAAGCTTTTCTGCCAACCTAGAGGAATTCGTAGAGAGTTTATAGCTCCTTATACCCCAATATAGAATGGTGTAGTTGAAAGGATGAATAGAACTATTTAGGATAGAGCAGTCTCTATGCTCCATCATGCAAACCATTCACAAGGCTTTTGGGCAGAAGCAGTATTGACTGCAATTCAAGTGATTAACCTTTCACCTAGTATTGTCAAAGGTCTGAAAGTGGCACAAGAGTTATGGATAGGAAAGCCACCATATTATGATCATCTACGAGTTTTTGGGTCTGAATCATATGTTCATATACCCAAGAATATTAAACAAAATTTGGACCATAAGTCAAAGAAATCCATTTTTCTTGGATATGGTCGAGAAAGAAAATTTGGATATCGTCTATGGGATCTTAAAACATGGTCAATGATCAGAAGTAGTGATGTCATTTTCAATGAGTCGAAGATGCATAAACAACTCATTAAGGAGATTGAAGTGAGAAGAGTGGTGTTTGAGAATAATAGTCCTCCAGTTAGCATGCATAAAAATGTTGCACATAGAAATGTTCAAGAGAATGTTTGATCAGATCGGTCTGCAAATGTTCCTATTCAGCAACCATTGAGACACTTTGCACGTGTCTCACATCCACCTGATAGATATGTTCCAGATTTAGATTTTGTTATGCTAACAGATGTGGTGAGCCTTCTTGCTACCAGATAGTGCTTCTCCAAAGTATAAAGCACGACTTGTTGCAAAGGGTTTTAAGCAACAACATGGCATTGATTTTGAGGATATCTTCTCTCTAGTGGTCAAGATAACCACCCTACGTATGTTGCTTGGATTTGTTGCAATGGAGGACTTAGAGCTAGTCCAAATGGATGTGAAAACTACTTTCTTGCATGGAGATCTTGTAGATGAGATCTATATGGAACAACCAGAGGGTTATGTAGTTCTTGGCAAGGAAAGTCTAGTTTGTAAGCTCAAGAAGAGCTTGTATGGACTCAAGCAGTCCCCTAGACAATGGTACCAAAAGTTTGATGCTTTTATGAAGTCTCATTGCTATTCTCAAAGCAATGATGATCATTGTCTCTACACAAAGAGATGCTCAGATGGCAACTTGATATGCTTGATACTGTGTGTCGATGATATGTTGATTGTTGGGAAGTCCTCTTGTGACTTGTCAATTCTCAAAAAGAAGTTGAGTCAGACATTTGATATGAAGGATTTGGGGGATGCCAAACATATTCTTGGCATGTGCATTACTCGTGATGGGAGTAAAAGATGCATATACTTGCCTCAAAGTGAGTATATATCCAAAGTACTTCACATGTTCAATATGCAGGGTGGAAAGGCATTGAGTACACCTTTACCCACATATGTGAAACTGAGCAAGGATGATTGCCCCAAATCAGATGAGGAAAAGGAATTCATGACCAAAATTCCCTATTAGTCTGTTGTTGGTAGTCTCATGTATGCTATGGTAGCTGTGAGACTGGACATTGCATTTGCAATGGAAGTCGTGAGCAGATATATGTCTAATCCTTCCAAGAAACATCGGGAAGCGGTCAAGATGATTTTGAGATATTTGAGTGGCACTCAAGACAAGTGTCTATGCTTAGGCAGAGGGAAAGCATCCATTATTGGTTACACAGATTCTGACTATGCTAATTGTGTAGACAAACGCAAGTCTACATCAAGGTATATTTTTCATTTTGTTGGAGGTGTTATCTCTTGGAGATCTCATCTTCAAGAATGTATAGTTATTTCCACCACAAAAGCAGAGTATGTTGCAACAAGTGGGGCATGTAAGGAATCATTAGGGCTTTCTCATCTTGCTTGCGATATGGGATTACCTTAGCATGTACCTTGTTTGCTCAGTGATAGTCAGAGTGCCATTGCTTTGGCTAAGAATCCAGTCTATCATGAAAAGACGAAACACATTGAGGTGAGGTATCACTTCATTAGAGATTGCTTAGCCACTAAGTGCATTATTCTTGAGAAGGTTCACACTCAAGATAATTTTGCAAATGCTTTGGCTAAAGCTCTACCACAGGATAGCTTCCGACATTGTTGTCACTTGATGGGGGTTACTTGATCTTACACACTCACTTGTATACTGTGTAACATGCCCATTAAGTGGGAGGTATAGTTTGTATACTTACACTTAGGTATTCTTTAATCTTGCCAAACCAACATAACAGAGGGTTCCCACCAAAATGATGTGACATTTGGTTCTGACCAATATGATGTGACATTTCCTTCCCCTTAAGAACATTTTTGTCCTCGAAAATGTAGTTGAAATGTCTGAAATGGTAGAAGTGCTCTGAATCCCCTGAACCCCATGTACTCTATGTACATGGTCACCTCTATGTCTTGTTTCCCCGTATTCTTCCCCTTGAGAAGCCTCATATGAGAACGGCTCAAAGGTGGGAAAACATCTAAGTGGTGCCTACTATCTTTCATATCCACTTAACTTCCAAACTATCACTCCCATGACATGTAACATCATCAAAATGACCTAATTCCATATGATGTATCCTCTATGGATATGAAAAGAAAGTGTAAAGTGCCAAGCTTTATAGGCTTGAACATACCATAATGAAGATAATAAACAATATAATCCTCTCAAATGTAGAAAAAAGTCCCATAAAAAGTGACTTCAAACCCATCCAAGACTAGATGATAGATTGCCCTCGTACCACTCTAGGTATTCCTAACCTTCAGTGTATTCACAAATAATAGTTTAATCTAAACTACCTTGTGATCTATGAAAATCATCCTAGCTCACAAATAAGACTTCCTTGGTAGTAAAATGAAACCTCTAGATTCGCCTAACCAAGAAGTCTTTGGTTTTTCATCCATTAACTTTGGACTAAGTTTTATTGGAAGAGAATCTATTGGCACCAGTGAAAACTCTACTATTTTCTCTTCCCTCTAGTTTGCCATATGAATACAAATCATTCCTTGTTGAGATTCAAATAGTCCATAAGTACCCATCCTCCTAATTGATGTTCACACATCATCCTCATGATGAAGCATCAACTACGAGATTGGTAACTGAATAGGTCAGATCTATCCCTATCTCCTAAAAACCCTAAAGAGAGAAGTCATAATTGTTGAGATATCAAGCTCAACATGTGATGATCCAGGATAACACATATCAGTTTTTTCATTTCTCTGACATTTATAGTGGTCACGCTGGTATATGTCAGGGATACTTCATTGAGCCTAGATATATCTACTGAGAGTGATGACACATTTGTTTCTTTCTAGCTCACTCATTTGTGAACACTAGGACTTTCCTTATGTACTTCTCTTTATATATTTCACTTGTCATATTGTTGTTTTAGGTCATTTCTTGTACATTCCTTTTATGTAATAGAAGAAGAAGATCATTCTTCCTTGCCTCAATCTGTGTGTGTGATCCTTTTTTTTTATTGTGAGAGTGTGTGTGTGAGATCTCTTCCTTATCTTCTTCCTCGTGACATGGTATCAGAGCCAGTGTGGCTATAGAGAGCTCGTGGAGAAGGCCGACGATGAAGAGTAAGTGAAAAGGCGTGGAGAAAGCGTGATTCACAAATGACCTTAGATTGCTACAAAAATTGGCATGAAGGTAGTAGGCCTCAAAATATTTTTGTGAGTTAATCCTTTAGGGTCACTCTTTTTGTCACATTTTGATTTTGGAGCCATAGGTTGTAAGGAACTGTAAAGGTCTTTTCTACTCGTCATGTGATGAGATGCACCACTGTCCAACACCCATGAGTCATCTGTTCCTGAATCTTCAGCCGAGGAGCACACCTCCTCTATCGTAACAAATAACTCAAGCTTTGTTTCTGTTGTGTTGGCAGACTCCTTGCCCTTGCCACCTTTTGAAGAGCCACTCTTCTCTTCTGCCTTCTTGATGCGACATTCTTGGATTCTGTGTCCTTTCTTCTTGCAGTGGAAACACTCTCCCTTGAACATCTTTTTGTCGTTCTTCTTTTTGTCTCCATCTTTTGAAGAGTCTGCTTTGGCTCCTTTGGCATTTGCTATGAATGCAGCATCTCCTTTGCTACCACCACTCCTTGCCTTGAGCCGCAACTCCTCTTCCATGAGTAAGGCACTAAATTCTTCAAAAGTTAGTGGTTGAGGTCTGATTTGAGTGTTAAGAGCAGTTACCAAACCATCAAACTTAGGTGGACAGATTCGAAGACAACGATGAGCTAGCTCCTCACTTGACTTTTGAACACCTACTCCCGCCATTAGATCTCGTAGATTCTTTATGCAAGTGATAAACACCTCTGCAGTCTCCCCATCAGCAAACCGTTCTGCTGCAAGCTGATTCTCCAAGTTTTGAATCCGTGTCTGATTACGAGTTTCATATTGATTTCTCAATACGTTCCATGCTTCACATGCCTTCGTAGTATGCTGAATGAGAGTCAGAACACTATTAGAAGTACTTGTAACTAGAGCACAAAGTGCATCTGCATTTCCACGTTTCCAAGCACGTAGAAGATCAGCATCACAAGGAATCATTCGGCCAAGATTATTTGGATCAGGTCTTTCTTGGGGCTCATGATCAGTCCCAAGAACAATCTCCAAAAGCTCATAGGAATCAAGAATAGAAGTGATTTTGAACTTCCACAGGGTGTAGTTCATACCATCAAGTTTACCTTCTATGAAGGCTGGTGGCCGTATCCGCAACGTTGGGATGATTAGCATCATTGCTTCTCCTTCTTGTGCGCCACCTACTCCTGTTGATGAACCACCTTGGCCCCCAGTCGTAGATGATGACGCACCGCTTGACATCTTCTCTCTTTTGTTGTTCAGACCTGTGCAACCTCTTCGTTTCTACTTTTGCACCACTCAGAGCCTCTTGAGCTCTGATACCATGTAAGAAAATAACAGCACAATGGAATAGACCTGTAGACAGAATTGAGAGAAAAATGTAGACTGAGAGATAGAGAACTCAAATTCTCAGATTGCCAAGCGTAATGCAGTTACAATGATGGTGCTGTCCACCCGTGCACTCCCATTATGGAGCTTAGATGGCGATCTAGACAGACTCTAGATGAAGGGCTTACTAGTGCGCAATGCTATGTAAAGCTCAACCTAGGCCGTGCTTATATAGCTTTTACAAGGCAGTTCGATATAGATAAACGTAGTCGCGAGATACAAAATAGTCGGTAAAATATATGATCCGACAATATCTCCACGACCAGAAGTCCTACCGTCTCAGCCCTACGGGCCGGGGGGATAGGCTCCCCGGACCTCGCAGAAGGGGGCAAGCCCCCCTCTGCACTCCCCCCACTAAGGTTCTATGGGGAAACTGTGCGACGACACAGGGCCTTTATTTTCACCTTAAATGGCAACCTAATGGCTTGGAAGTTTATGCCCTACCTAACCTAACAGCTAGGCTCACACAGATCATCTACAACCATCAATGGTCACACATAGACCTCATCTAACTTGGAAGTTAGGGTTCCACAAATATCCGGGCTCTCATAATGGCTTCTCCTCATAATGGGGGCCTTACAACTTAGAGCACCATGGATCATTTGTGGTCACATGAGGACGGAGTATTGAGCATATTTAACAATATACAGACCAGGGAAAATATTCCGAATTTTGTTGATCTCGTGTCGATGTTGATTATTGAAGAAAAGAATCTTGATGAGGGCTCAAAATCCCAAGGAAAACCTAGTTTTGAGTAGGTATTCTACTTTGGCAAAGGAAGAGGCAAAGGTAGAGGCTTCATAAGTCGAAAAGGACACAATAACCAAGACTAAGGTCAACAAAAGAATCATGCAAGAGGTAGAGGACAGTTTCGAGACAAGGGGAGCCAAAGAGGCTACATAAATTTCCAAAGAAAAAATTCAGGTAATGACAATAAAGGCTATTGGAATTGTGGTAAAATTGGACACTTTGAACATGATTGCACGTTGAAGAATCAAATTTGTTGGAGTTAGACGTCTGCGGAAGCACGCGAACAACACAAGGAAGAAGAAGAAGCTTGGAGCAAAAACACACAATACTAAATGTATTACTAGAGAATGTACAAAGATAAGTAGCCCATTAGGGCAATAGGCATATATACAAGTGGGGGGAAAAAACCTCCTAAAGAGGGAAAAAAGTGCCCCGACAGTCCTAGTATGTTCACACACATCACTACCTAAATATATCAACAAATCCCCCTTGGGAGTGATGCGGTGAACAAGGAGCTGGCACTCATGTATAAGGAAGTGCCAAGCTATGTGGAAATCACTCCACAAAAGGAAGTAAGCCCAAAGCTTTGCGGAAAGCTTCAAACTTCTCCCTAGGCAGAGCCTTCGTGAAAAGGTCTGCTATGTTCTCCTGCATGGGCACATATGCCAAGCTGATCTCCCCAGCAGAGAACCTCTCCCTGACATAGTGATAATGCACCTCAATGTGCTTAGTGCGAGCATGGAACACAGGGTTCCTCGCAACTGCCAATGCGCTCTGACTGTCAGTGAAGATGGTGGTGGCAGAAGACTGGCCAACACCCAAATCAGCCATAAGGCGTCTGAGCCACACACACTCAACAGTCGCTGTGAAAGCTGCCCTATACTCAACCTCACAACTAGAAGTGGCCACAGTAGGCTGCTTCTTGCTCAACCAAGATATACATGAGCTACCAAGCATGAAGCAAAAACCACTAGTGGACACACGAGTGTCATAGCAACCAACCCAATCTGAGTCAGAAAAAGCATGCAAATCTGGCGGTAGTGATCCCCCCTTGGGATAAAACAACCCAAGTAGTCGAGTACCACTCAAGTAGCGAAAGATGCGCATAATCGCCTTCCAATGCATGACTCCTGGGCAATGCATAAACCTGCTCATCTGTGAGACAACAAACTGAATATCTGGCCAAGTAATGCATAAGTAAATCAAGCATCCAATAGCCTGTTGATAGAGAACAACATCAAATGCATCTCCAGCATCATGAAGACTCAATCATAAACCTGTCTCCATAGGAGTGGCAATAGGCTTACAGTCTTCAAGGCCAAAACGCTACAATAATGTGTCAATATATTTCGTTTGACACAAAGCCATTCCACCATCAACTTGCATAAACTGAATGCCCAAATAGTGATGCAAATGCCCCAAATCAGACATCTCAAATGAGGCATGCAAATCAGCCTTGAAATCAGCAATATGCTTCTCAATAGGACCAGTGAGCAGCATGTCGTCAACATAGATAACAATGATCAGAAACACATCATTAGACGCTTAACATATAAGGTGCTTTCAGTTGGACTGTTCTCAAAACCATGTGCAACCAGATAGGCATGTATCTTCTCATACCAAGCATGTGGTGCTTGCTTTAAACCATATAATGCCTTCTTTAATCTGCACACCTGGTTTTCATGCCCTTTCTGCACAAAGCCACGGGGCTGAAAAACATACACTTCTTCATGCAAGTCACCATTCAAAAATGTTGTTTTAATGTCCAACTGATGTACATTCCAACCATGATGGGCTGCAAGTGCACAAATGCTCCGAACAGTAGTCATATGGCATGTAGGTGCAAAGGTCTCATCAAAATCAATGCCTCTTTCCTGTGCATAACCCTTTGCAACAAGCCTAGCCTTATACCTGTCAACTGTACCATCAGGTTTACGCTTCAGCTTGTATACCCACTTAGTGCCAATGGCCTTCTTGCCAGGAGGCAAGTCACATAAAGACCATGTACCATTCTTCATTATAGCATCATATTCAGATTGCATAGCAGCCATCCAATTTTCTGAATTCTGTGCTTCATCAAAAGAAACAGGCTCATTCTCATCACAGAGACTAGACGCAGCCATAGCATAGCAATCTGATGCACTAGACTGTCCACCCGTAAAAAGAGGCATCAAAGTATCATACATGTCTTTTGAGCTAACAGATGTCCCCTTAGTACATGAAAGCAATGGCTGAATAACATCTTCCACAAAGACAACATCACGGCTAACCAGAATGCGTTTAGTCTGTGGATGATACAGACGATAGCCTTTACTTTCAGAACTGTACCCAACAAAAATACATTTTACTGCCTTATCATCCAATTTTCTACGATGTTGTTCAGGCACTAATGCATATGCCAAACAACCAAAAACACACAGATGAGCAACAGATGGCTTGCGGTCATGCCAAGCCTCATATGGAGTGATAGACTGCAGCGCTTTAGTGGGACACCTGTTCAATACATATGCTGCACACATGACAGCCTCAAGCCAAAAACTATGTGGTAAAGCCTGACCCTTGACCATGCACCTCGCGATCTCCATGAGTGACATGTTCTTTCGTTTAGCAACTCCATTCTGTTGAGGTGTATACGGCACTGTACACTGGTGTTTTATCCCACGTTCAGCCAGAAATGCATTAAAATCAGAAGACATATATTCCCCCCCTCGATCAGAACGGAGGGTGCCCATTTTACATGCTGACAGATTTTCAGCCAAAACCAAAAACTGTTTGAAACACATGAACACTTCAGACTTTGCTTTGAGTGGATATACCCATCATGCCTGGAAAAATCATCAATGAAAGTCACGAAGTAAAGATAATTCCCAAAAGAGGGTGTCTGCATAGGACCACAGACATCACTATGTACAAGCTGCAATTTTTGCGTAGCCCGAACTGAACCATCTTTTGGAAAGGAGGAACGCTGCATTTTTCCCAAAATACAGCTTTCACATACATGTTTTCCAGGTGCCTCAAGCTTGGGCAAAGAAGACACCATATCAAATTTCCGTAGGTGTAGCAAACTAGCGAAATTCAGATGACCAAAGCGTGCATGCCAAAGCTTTGCATCTGACATAGCCTGAGAATCATGAACTGCACATGCCAAATCATTCACAGATCTTTCATAGTCTATGAGCTTATACAGCCCACGACATAAAATGCCAAAAGCAATAATCACATCGCCATTTGATAGATCATGAACTGTACACCTGTCATCAACAAATTTCACAACCAAGCCAATCTTGGCTAATGCAGAAACTGATAACAGGTCCTTTTTGATCCCTAGCACAAATAAAGCATCTGACAAAGTGAAAGAACTAGCATCAGCAGTAGTCAAAATGATTTTACCAACTCCCATAATAGGATAAGAGGAGTTGTTGGCGCATGTAACAGTATTCCCCATAGGGGCAGGCTCAAGTGAAGAGAAGAAACTGCGCTGCGAGGTAATATGTTTGGTCGCCCCACTGTCAAAATAAACATCTGAGTCTATTGCAGACATGCACTGCTCATGAGAAGATGGGTCAAAACTGCAGACAGTAGTAAACGCCCATTCTTCTTCCCGCACAAGATTTGCAGACTCTGTTTTTGGTGTAGAGGCCTCTGCAACAACCATTCCAGCCTCTTTCTTCTTTGCCTCTTTAGTAGCCAGTTTTGGACAGTTCTTTATGATATGATCATTCCCTTTACATTACTTACAAAACAATTTTTGCTTTTCTGATTTCTTCTCATCTTTTTCTTCCTTCTTCGAATATGCAGAATTTGCAGATTTCTACTTACTAGTTGAAGAGCTCCATTTTCCTTTGCCCTTTTGACTAGCCAAGAAAGATTGATCTGCAACTCACATAATGGACCTGTTCTGCCTGGACTGATCTTCCTGCAACAGAACAGAGACTAACTCCTCAAATGATAAGGCATTCGGATTGCCTTTCATCATCAACCAAAGAGTAGAAGCAAAACTCTGATATGAATAAGGAAGACCATTCAGAACGGTCTGCACAAGTGAGCTATCTGGTATATCTCATCAGCAGAAATCAACTCTTCCTTCAAATCTTTGATCTTCGTTAGGAAACTGTCCATAGAATCACCTTCATTCATGTGCTCACTCTCCAACTGTTTTTAGAGGTAAGCAACATGAGCCTCATTCCTAGCTTGGTACAATGTGGTAAGTGTATCCCAAGCATCCCTAGCTATTGTGCAAGAGTGAATATGAGGAATAATGGCACGTTTGACAGACAAAGCTATCAATGCATGTGCCTGGGCATCTCTGCCATCCCAACAAATCTGCTCTGCAGTAGGTGCAGCAGAAATAGCAGCACGAACAGGAATCTGCACAATATCATCTTCGACACCATCTTCATCAGCTCCAGCACCTGTATTTGTAGTACCTGTCGTTACAGGTGTAACAGGACGTCTTTCAACACCCTGCACAATGTTCCAGAATCCTTTTGCAACCAAAACATGTTGCATCATATAAGCCCATAATGGGTAGTTGGTACCATCCAACTTATCCTCAACAGCCAACATACGAAATACATCATTGCTTTCAGCCATGGCCGGTGACTAAAATACCTTGATGTAGAAAATTGACTGTATCTCAAAAAGTTAAACGAAACTGCCCAGAGGAGTTCTGAAAAACCTGTAGAAGACTTGGAGACGCTTAAACTGGCGAACAAAAACTGGTATTTACCTTTGGCACAAAAAGATGAAATAGCCTGCAGAAGCACTGCGATAGTGCGTTCGGAGGCCGAAACGAGCTCAGATCGCGATTTCGGCACACAGAGCGAAGATGTTTTGATCTGGGAAACACGCTGAGTATGCTCACCAAAATTCATGCAATTTTGAGACTACAAATGGAGGAGTATCGATGGCGCCCTAGATGAAGCGACGACCTAATTGTTGGAGTTAGACGTCTGCGGAAGCACGCGAACAGCACAAGGAAGAAGAAGAAGCTTGGAGCACAAACACACAATACTGAATGTAGTACTAGAGAATGTACAAAGATAAGTAGCCCATTAGGGCAATAGGCATATATACAAGCCGGGGGAAAAAAACCTCCTAAAGAGGGAAAAAAGTGCCCCGACGGTCCTAGTGTGCTCACACACATCACTACCTAAATATATCAACAAAATTAACAGAAGGCAACAAAACAAATATGCTTCCACAAGTGCAGATGATTTTGAGAAGCTGTTCATGGTCCAACATCACATGATAAATACAATGTCTACTGATGTTTCAAAATTGAATGGTAATGTCTGGTATGTTGATTCAGGTGCTTCCAATCACATGATTAGTCATGCAGAATGGTTTATTAGTTTGCAAAAAGTTCTTGGATATATTGAAACAGGTGATGACACATCACACCCTATTGAGCATATAGAAAACATAGCAATGTCTATGGAGAACAGAAAGGTAAAACATCTTGATAATGTGTTGCACGTTCCAAATATAACAAAGAATCTAGTTTCTTTTGGAAAAATGGTTGACCAAGGACTACAAGTCAGGTTCAATGTTCATGGGCTATATGTAGAAGAGTACAAACATAATGGAAGATTGATTGCCAAAGGAAACAAAGTGGGTAGGATGTTCACCTTAAATGTGAAAATTCCTAAAATGAATCCATTCATGTTTGCAAAGGTGCAGGAGTTATTGTTGATATAGATATCTGCACAAATGAATTGGACATGCAAATTTTTAGAGGCTAAAATTGATGCTATCAAAGGAGATTGTCAATGGACTACGAAATTTTAAGGTTGTAGAGATGCAAAAGGTATGTTTCACATGTCAATTTGGTAAGCATTCAAGAGCATCATTTTTGCATGACAATCATGTTAGTGAGAATGTACTACAAATAGTACATACAGATGTTTGGGGTCCTACAAAGACAACATCTATGGGCGGTTGTAAGTTTTATGTTACTTTCATTGATGACCATACATGAAAAGTATGGGTACATCTCATGAAAGAGAAGAGTGAGGTGTTCACTCACTTCCAAAATTTTAAGGCTATGGTGGAAAAGCAGACAGGAAAGTATATTGAAATATTAAGGTCTGATCGAGGAGGTGAATACATGTCAGTTTCATGCAGGTACACACCACAACAGAATGGCATTGTTGAATGCAAAAGTAGACATATTGCAAAAATAGGAAGAGCTTTGATGGCTGAGAAGAATGTGCCTCATTGTTATTGGGTAGAATCTGTGCATACTACTGTATACATCATGAACAAAACTCCGACTATTGTTGTACATTAAGTTAGACTTGAAGAGAAGTTTACAAGTTAAAAGCCAAACATATCACATATGAAAGTATTTGGTTGTATTGCATATGTACATGCTCCAGATGAGTTGAGGATGAACCTTGATCCAAAAGCAAAAAAATGTATCTTCATTGGGTACTCTCTTGAGCAAAAGGGGTATAAATGTTATAACCCACTCACACGACAAATGAAGGTAAGCAGAGATGTGGTGTTTGATGAAATGTCAAGCTTCTATGTAGATGCCAAATATGGACTTGATCTTGAACCAAATGACAAAGAAAATGATGAAAAATCAAGTATAGAATCTCAAGTTTTAAGTGGACCAGATGCGTCAGCAAGCAACAGTTCCAACTTAAATCTATGGAGTGGAAGATTGCGTGGAAATCTAAGTCTAGGGAATTCATAAACTACATCAAAGAAAGGTAAAGAAAAGCTTTCTATTGGTAATAAAACATCTACACATTTTGAAGACATTGATGGAGATTCAAGTGGTTCAGAGAAGAGCCTTGATGAGAAACTTGGATTGCCCTCTCTGAAGACTCCAGGAGTTAGAAAGGCACCTGCAGATGATACAAGGAAAAGTGACCTAGGACCAAGAAGATATGGAAGGATGTGGGATTCAATGCAATGATTGATGTATGAAAATTATATGGCTCATCATTATGTCTACATGAACAAGGTAATACAAGATGCTGAACCTTCTTGTTTTGAAGATGCGATTGGAAATGAAGATTGGGAAAAAGCTATGGATGAGGAGATGGCTACACCTTGCAAACAAAACATGGAAACTGATTCCATTGCCACAAGGAAAGAAACCCATAGGGTACAAGTGGCTTTACAAGGTAAAGCACAAGGTTGATGGTAGCATAAGTAGGTATAAATCACGATTGGTAGAAAAAGGATATGCACAGATATATGGCATTGATTATGAGGAAGCATTCAGCCTTGTAGCTAAATGTCTATTGTTAGAGCACTTGTTGCATTGGCTACAACAAAAGGATGGACTTTGCATCAATCAATGTGAAGAATGCTTTCCTTCATGGTGAGTTACAAGAAGAAGGACTAGCCACAAGGATATGAGGATTCAAAGCACCCAAAATATGTTTGTAGGTTGCAAAAGGCTTTGTATGGGCTTAAACAAGCCCCTCATGCTTGCCATGCAAGGATTGCTGACTACTTAACCACCATTGGGTTTTCTATGTGTGATGCGGATCATTCACTATATGCAAGGAAGGGTGATGATGGCATCATGATTGTGGCTATTTATGTTGATGACTTGATTGTAGGTGGTGATAATGAAGAAAGCACTAAAGAGGTAAAGCAGCTTCTTATGTAGGAATTTGACATGAAAGATCTTGGTGTGCTGCACTATTTCTTGGGCATTGAGTTTATACATACAGAAATAGGTATATGGATGTCGCAAAGGCAATATGCCTTCAGTATGCTGCAAAAGTATGGTATGGATGATTGTAAGCCAATTTCTATGCCATTAAATCAAGATTTAAAGTTGGATACTACATCAGGTGAAGCATTGGAAAATGCTACTATGTACAGGAAAATTGTGGGAAGTCTGATATACCTCACAATTACAAGGCCTGATCTAAGCTACACTGTTGAACTTGAACATTAATTTATGTAGGTTCCCAAGAAGCCACATTTAGATGCTCTCAAGCATACTTATGTTATGTGAGTGCTACTTTGGAATATGCATTGTTTTATGAAGTGGGTGTAGATTTGCAGGTTCATGGATACATGGATGCAGATTGGGCAGGTAGTATTCCACATAGAAGATCTTTCTATTCTCAAGAAGTGAAGCTATTACATGGAGCAGCAAGAAGCAATCGACTATGTACATTCCTTTTATGTAATAGAAGAAAAAGATCATTCTTCGTTGCCTCAATTTGTGTGTGTGCTCCTTTTTTATTGTGAGAGTGTGTGTGAGCTTTCTTCCTTATCTCCTTCCTTGTGACAATCAGTGCATCCCTAGCCTCTCCTATGCCAACAACTAGAACTCCTCGCAAGACCATTATTGGGACTAATAACCACTCTCTTAGAGTAATTGTTGGAAGTGAGGTAGGCCCTTAGGCTCATGTCACAGGTCCATGGTTCCATAGTTCCAGTCATGTACAACATTAACTCCAGCAATCTTCCATATTGACAAAACATGAACATATCACAACTTAATCATAAAAATGATGAGATAAAGATAGAGAAAGAATAGACGACATGTGTAAGGTTTTACGTAAGCCATCGCTTACTCATAGTATCATATATACCAATGTTCAATGTACAATGTGGGAGCAAAACTCTCAACCACTCTATGTGATGAGAAATAGATGAATGAGTGAATGTACAATGTAACAAACATATTCAGATGTATGGGTAGTAATCTGAATATACATGAGATGTGTGACCTAATAGGTTATAGAAGAGTGAATATGAGTGACTGAATGAGGAAGGATCAGTGTGAAACTGATGGTCAACAAACCTACATCTAAACTTAGGCTATGGAAGACCCTAAGTCAGATACGTGTGTGAAAAGATCACATACTTATAAAGTAGCATGGAATGCTAACAAGATTGTTGCCGGAAATCCTCAAACTCATGTGAACACATCTTCTCAAACACCTCATAAAAATATGCATAAAGCATATAAGTACTGATTCTCTTGTACCTATGCCGAATAGGACTCCTTCTGATATGAACGCCACGGCCTCCATAAACTTCAAGTAGTACCTGTGTGCATAAAGAGAATATGTACCTGAATACTTAACATAAGATGTGAATCTTATGTTAATCACCATCTAATGTCTTTGAAGTAGCCCGATATCTTCTTGTAGAAGACAATCTTCAACCTAACATCTTCCTGTAGAAGATAATCTTCAAAATCATGTAGATGGTCCCATCCAATGTCTTTGAAGTAGCCAGACATCTTCTTGTAGAAGATAATCTTCAACCTAACATCTTCTTGTAGAAGATGATCTTCAAATACATCATGTAGATGGGCGATCCTCACCATCAAGCTGCTAATAATCAAGCCTTCTTGCCATGAACAAGAGATGACCTCCTCTCCATGAGCTAGAGTGTGAGCACACCCTTCATCTTCTCCAAGAAGAATCATTAAGAAGAACTCCATAGCTGCTCCTCAACATGCTTCAAGTTAGCACCATGGCTGCCCCATGTGCTAGAAGAAACACTACCTCTACTGAGGTCCAAGCTCTAGAAAGCTTGTGTTGATCCTAGGTGAAGGATGAATACAATGAGCCCAAAGTGCTTCTTTTATAGTGTTGATTGTCCATGAAATAAAGCACAACCATTGAAAAGCGCTAGCGATCGTTCTTCAAATCGTAAGAAAAAACAAGTTCGAAAACGCTGTCCGTCGCCGTCCGTTAGTTTGTTCCCAAAAGCTAATAATAAAGCAAAAGCATTGTATAAAATATTGCGATCTGCGCCGCTGCTGCCGCTGGGTATTGAACTGGGGTGGCTGGGATGGGAGGACAATGCTTTAACCACGAGTGCTAGGCGCTTTCCTTGTGCAAGGGACTGAACAGAAGCTCTACACATGCTGTGAACAAAGGATAGATTTGACCAATCCTTGACCAATGGGACATTGTTTCCCAACAATCCCCCCTGCAATGTCATATTTGTACAAACTAAACTGAATCTGCAAATTGTCAAAGCTGCAAATTACTACAAGCTTCAAGCTTGTACTTCCGATACTTCAGAAAAAGTCTTCTTCAAAACTGAATTTGACTTTCCTTCAAAAAACCTGAACTTGCTGAATATGAACCATAATACTTGAGAAAATATGCAAACTAGATATCCAATAGTGTACCCATCAAGCAATCACTGCTTGACAACAAATGTAGCATGAACTGTTTCTGAACCTGCTATCTCCTGTCTTCAAAAACCTGAAAACATACACTAGGATCCACATATTTGCATTTACCTTCCAAAAAAGTTTCTCAACGTACTTCTGCTGCGTCATGTAAATACACTAAACAAAATTAGGAACTGAATCTTGGAACCTGTGACTGTGAACTCACAACTTAGTGCATTATGAACGCTGCTGGTTCATCTTTGACTGTACTCAAGTCAAATCAACTCAACTCAATTGAAATATGAGTCAAAAAGTCTATGATGTCATCATGTCTTCATCCTTTAAATCCTTCATACCTCTTTCCTTCAGAACTTGGTATAAACATATATGTGCGCACTTTTGAAATATACCTTTTTGAAATATCAAGCTTCTCTTCAATAGAATTTTGGAACCTTCTCGTGAACAGGAACTTTCTCCAAACATTCTTCTTCTTCCTTCTTCTTTCAAACCTGGAACATAAAGAGAACCTGACAAAGGAAATATAGGAATACCTGAAATAGGAATACCTGTAGGTATGACTCTGCATTCTTTTACATATGGCTGAAAATAAGTCTTCATGTTTAATCACCCCCCTGGATGACTTAACACTAGTATCCAGTATTCTTCAAATATATCAGACTTTATGAAATCTGGAACGTCTTCCTTCATAAATCTGATGTTCAGTGATCAATACCTGTATGTGAAACAAAATCTCTAAACCCTTTTTATTAGCACTGCAGTTGCTAATAGCTTTCACTGTAAGTCTTCAGCTTTCCAAATTGTAGAATAAGGTTAGCTGATCTTCTTCCAATGCTAAGAATCTTCACAAACAAAGGATAGACAACTGAATCATAAATACTCAAGATCATACAAGATCATACAAGATCAATGATCTCTCCTGTGTAGATTCTGCTCTCATCAAACCTTTATGTCTGAATGTTTGATTTGTTACCTGAATGTCTCCAAGTGTCCATGCTTCTCAAAAAGTTGTAAAACTTTTCTTCAAACAAATCCTTCAAGGAATCTGCAATTCCTACTTGAAACATAAGTGGACAAACTTCTCACTTTGAGAACTCCAAAAGCTGCAAGTTGATACTTCATAACTTTCATATTTTACCCGGGTGAAATGTGATAGTACCTGCTTGGTTTTCTTTTGGCTAACTCCACTTTTCAATCAAGTTATAGGATCTAATGGAACACCTTTTTGAATACAAGCATGTATCCAAAAAACTCGACAATCATAAAAAGTAGATTCTTCAAATGACTGGTACATCAACAAGTCTGAATTTTCTGAAGTTTTCTGAAAATACGAAATATGAGGTAACCTTTTCCAAACATAAATCCTCAACCCAAGTCTTCAACATCTGCTACAAAAAACTCTTTTACCTTAAGAGTTAGATAAAGAAGAAATATACTTCTCTGCAACTTGTCATATACCAAGTAGCTCTATATTGACAGTCCAAGAATTCTTTGAGGGAACATATAAGCTGCCTGCTTAAAAGCCTCAACTAAAACATAACTCATATATGAGTTAAAACATATATCTGTTGCTTTTCTTTCTCTCAATGCAATTCTTTGTCAAATCTACTAAATCATGACCAAGTGTAATGCAAAACAAGAAACTGCTTCTTCTTTAAACAAGATGTTCTCGTAGACTTGTCTTTGGATGTAGAGGATAAAATAGGAAAAGTATATGGAAAATATATGAGAAAAGGAAGCCTTACTTTTCTTTTGGAAATGATGGACTTTCTTTTTCTGCATCTTTCTTCCACCTGATGATGTCAACATTTTCAAACTTCTCTTCCATACCTTTTGTTCTCTTCATCTTGAAGTAGCAAACACTCTTGACTTCTTCAACTGAATTTTTCTCTTTCTCTAATGCTAAGAGTAAGAGATAAAACAAACATGGTATATAAATGGAAGTGAATATAGAAACATGTTTTACCATCTCCTCATATCTCTGAATCAAAATTCTGCTTCAAATGTCTGAATCGACTAAATTCACCAATCTTTTGTCTGAATGATGAATTGCCCTTCTAGAGTTACCTTCTCTAGATACATTTGTACCTTGATATCCAACCAACTTACAACAGAAAATTGGCTGAAAACAAAACTCATCTCATCTCTGCACTTGTCTTCTTAGATGAACTTTCTTGCCATGAAAGAGATCTTCTCAAAACTCTCTAGAAAAACCTCTAGATACCTGTTTTGATGTAGCCTTTAACTTTCAAATGACGAAAGCGTATAAAAGAACTCCTTGAAATCTTCAAATCTCTTCATAACTGCTCTTCTAAGATATGACCTGCAAACGATAATCTGATAGTAGAAAGTGATACCTGTGATTTGATGTTGATCTGATTCCTTCATCTTCTCTAAACCACTGTTCTTCCTTGAATTTGAAGTAGTCTTCTCTTCATCAAGTCTGGGTCTTCAAACAATACTTTTGTAAAGTATTTGCATACTCTTCGAAAAATATTTGGCTGCTAACAGATCATCAACTTCATACTCCACACTGATGAATACACATGTAACTGAATTGTCTAATTCTCAAATCTCTACTCATCTAGATTAAGTGTGTATGTCAAATGTCAAATATTAGAAGATGCTTTCAAATTATATGTTGTAAATCTGGAAGACTGGGAACCTAGGACATGAATGAGCCTTAATGCATTGATGCCAAAGATCTAAAGTTCTGTAACCAAAACCTTAGTGCTCTGATACCAAATGTTGGAAGTGAGGTAGGCCCTTAGGCTCATGTCACAGGTCCATGGTTCCATAGTTCCAGTCATGTACAACATTAATTCCAACAATCTTCCATATTGACAAAACATGAACATATCACAACTTAATCATAAAAATGATGAGATAAAGATAGAGAAAGAATAGACGACATGTGTAAGGTTTTACGTAAGCCATCGCTTACTCATAGTATCATATATACCAATGTTCAATGTACAATGTGGGAGCAAAAATCTCAACCACTCTATGTGATGAGAAATAGATGAATGAGTGAATGTACAATGTAACAAACATATTCAGATGTATGGGTAGTAATCTGAATATACATGAGATGTGTGACCTAATAGGTTATAGAAGAGTGAATATGAGTGACTGAATGAGGAAGGATCAGTGTGAAACTGATGGTCAACAAACCTACATCTAAACTTAGGCTATGGAAGACCCTAAGTCAGATACGTGTGTGAAAAGATCACATACTTATAAAGTAGCATGGAATGCTAACAAGATTGTTGCCGGAAATCCTCAAACTCATGTGAACACATCTTCTCAAACACCTCATAAAAATATGCATAAAGCATATAAGTACTGATTCTCTTGTACCTATGCCGAATAGGACTCCTTCTGATATGAACGCCACAGCCTCCATAAACTTCAAGTAGTACCTGTGTGCATAAAGAGAATATGTACCTGAATACTTAACATAAGATGTGAATCTTATGTTAATCACCATCTAATGTCTTTGAAGTAGCCCGATATCTTCTTGTAGAAGACAATCTTCAACCTAACATCTTCCTCTAGAAGATAATCTTCAAAATCATGTAGATGGTCCCATCCAATGTCTTTGAAGTAGCCAGACATCTTCTTGTAGAAGATAATCTTCAACCTAACATCTTCTTGTAGAAGATGATCTTCAAATACATCATGTAGATGGGCGATCCTCACCATCAAGCTGCTAATAATCAAGTCTTCTTGCCATGAACAAGAGATGACCTCCTCTCCATGAGCTAGAGTGTGAGCACACCCTTCATCTTCTCTAAGAAGAATCATTAAGAAGAACTCCATAGCTGCTCCTCAACATGCTTCAAGTTAGCACCATGGCTGCCCCATGTGCTAGAAGAAACACTACCTCTACTGAGGTCCAAGATCTAGAAAGCTTGTGTTGATCCTAGGTGAAGGATGAATACAATGAGCCCAAAGTGCTTCTTTTATAGTGTTGATTGTCCATGAAATAAAGCACAACCATTGAAAAGCGCTAGCGATCGTTCTTCAAATCGTAAGAAAAAACAAGTTCGAAAACGCTGTCCGTCGCCGTCCGTTAGTTTGTTCCCAAAAGCTAATAATAAAGCAAAAGCATTGTATAAAATATTGCGATCTGCGCGGCTGCTGCCGCCGGGTATTGAACTGGGGTGGCTGGGATGGGAGGACAATGCTTTAACCACGAGTGCTAGGCGCTTTCCTTGTGCAAGGGACTGAACAGAAGCTCTACACATGCTGTGAACAAAGGATAGATTTGACCAATCCTTGACCAATGGGACATTGTTTCCCAACAATCCCCCCTGCAATGTCATATTGGTACAAACTGAACTGAATCTGCAAATTGTCAAAGCTGCAAATTACTACAAGCTTCAAGCTTGTACTTCCGATACTTCAGAATAAGTCTTCTTCAAAACTAAATTTGACTTTCCTTCAAAAAACCTGAACTTGCTGAATATGAACCATAATACTTGAGAAAATATGCAAACTAGATATCCAATAGTGTACCCATCAAGCAATCACTGCTTGACAACAAATGTAGCATGAACTGTTTCTGAACCTGCTATCTCCTGTCTTCAAAAACCTGAAAACATACACTAGGATCCACATATTTGCATTTACCTTCCAAAAAAGTTTCTCAACGTACTTCTGCTGCGTCATGTAAATACACTAAACAAAATTAGGAACTGAATCTTGGAACCTGTGACTGTGAACTCACAACTTAGTGCATTATGAACGCTGCTGGTTCATCTTTGACTGTACTCAAGTCAAATCAACTCAACTCAATTGAAATATGAGTCAAAAAATCTATGATGTCATCATGTCTTCATCCTTTAAATCCTTCATACCTCTTTCCTTCAGAACTTGGTATAAACATATATGTGCGCACTCTTGAAATATACCTTTTTGAAATATCAAGCTTCTCTTCAATAGTATTTTGGAACCTTCTCGTGAACAGGAACTTTCTCCAAACATTCTTCTTCTTCCTTCTTCTTTCAAAGCTGGAACATAAAGAGAACCTGACAAAGGAAATATAGGAATACCTGAAATAGGAATACCTGTAGGTATGACTCTGCATTCTTTTACATATGGCTGAAAATAAGTCTTCATGTTTAATCACCCCCCTGGATGACTTAACACTAGTATCCAGTATTCTTCAAATATATCAGACTTTATGAAATCTGGAACGTCTTCCTTCATAAATCTGATGTTCAGTGATCAATACCTGTATGTGAAACAAAATCTCTAAACCCTTTTTATTAGCACTGCAGTTGCTAATAGCTTTCACTGTAAGTCTTCAGCTTTCCAAATTGTAGAATAAGGTTAGCTGATCTTCTTCCAATGCTAAGAATCTTCACAAACAAAGGATAGACAACTGAATCATAAATACTCAAGATCATACAAGATCATACAAGATCAATGATCTCTCCTGTGTAGATTCTGCTCTCATCAAACCTTTATGTCTGAATGTTTGATTTGTTACCTGAATGTCTCCAAGTGTCCATGCTTCTCAAAAAGTTGTAAAACTTTTCTTCAAACAAATCCTTCAAGGAATCTGCAATTCCTACTTGAAACATAAGTGGACAAACTTCTCACTTTGAGAACTCCAAAAGCTGCAAGTTGATACTTCATAACTTTCATATTTTACCCGGGTGAAATGTGATAGTACCTGCTTGGTTTTCTTTTGGCTAACTCCACTTTTCAATCAAGTTATAGGATCTAATGGAACACCTTTTTGAATACAAGCATGTATCCAAAAAACTCGACAATCATAAAAAGTAGATTCTTCAAATGACTGGTACATCAACAAGTCTGAATTTTCTGAAGTTTTCTGAAAATACGGAATATGAGGTAACCTTTTCCAAACATAAATCCTCAACCCAAGTCTTCAACATCTGCTACAAAAAACTCTTTTACCTTAAGAGTTAGATAAAGAAGAAATATACTTCTCTGCAACTTGTCATATACCAAGTAGCTCTATATTGACAATCCAAGAATTCTTTGAGGGAACATATAAGCTGCCTGCTTAAAAGCCTCAACTAAAACATAACTCATATATGAGTTAAAACATATATCTGTTGCTTTTCTTTCTCTCAATGCAATTCTTTGTCAAATCTACTAAATCATGACCAAGTGTAATGCAAAACAAGAAACTACTTCTTCTTTAAACAAGATGTTCTCGTAGACTTGTCTTTGGATGTAGAGGATAAAATAGGAAAAGTATATGGAAAATATATGAGAAAAGGAAGCCTTACTTTTCTTTTGGAAATGATGGACTTTCTTTTTCTGCATATTTCTTCCACCTGATGATGTCAACATTTTCAAACTTCTCTTCCATACCTTTTGTTCTCTTCATCTTGAAGTAGCAAACACTCTTGACTTCTTCAACTGAATTTTTCTCTTTCTCTAATGCTAAGAGTAAGAGATAAAACAAACATGGTATATAAATGGAAGTGAATATAGAAACATGTTTTACCATCTCCTCATATCTCTGAATCAAAATTCTGCTTCAAATGTCTGAATCGACTAAATTCACCAATCTTTTGTCTGAATGATGAATTGCCCTTCTAGAGTTACCTTCTCTAGATACATTTGTACCTTGATATCCAACCAACTTACAACAGAAAATTGGCTGAAAACAAAACTCATCTCATCTCTGCACTTGTCTTCTTAGATGAACTTTCTTGCCATGAAAGACATCTTCTCAAAACTTTCTAGAAAAACCTCTAGATACCTACTTTGATGTAGCCTTTAACTTTCAAATGACGAAAGCATATAAAAGAACTCCTTGAAATCTTCAAATCTCTTCATAACTGCTCTTCTAAGATATGACCTGCAAACGATAATCTGATAGTAGAAAGTGATACCTGTGATTTGATGTTGATCTGATTCCTTCATCTTCTCTAAACCACTGTTCTTCCTTGAATTTGAAGTAGTCTTCTCTTCATCAAGTCTGGGTCTTCAAACAATACTTTTGTAAAGTATTTGCATACTCTTCGAAAAATATTTGGCTGCTAACAGATCATCAACTTCATACTCCACACTGATGAATACACATGTAACTGAATTGTCTAATTCTCAAATCTCTACTCATCTAGATTAAGTGTGTATGTCAAATGTCAAATATTAGAAGATGCTTTCAAATTATATGTTGTAAATCTGGAAGACTGGGAACCTAGGACATGAATGAGCCTTAATGCATTGATGCCAAAGATCTAAAGTTCTGTAACCAAAACCTTAGTGCTCTGATACCAAATGTTGGAAGTGAGGTAGGCCCTTAGGCTCATGTCACAGGTCCATGGTTCCATAGTTCCAGTCATGTACAACATTAATTCCAGCAATCTTCCATATTGACAAAACATGAACATATCACAACTTAATCATAAAAATGATGAGATAAAGATAGAGAAAGAATAGACGACATGTGTAAGGTTTTACGTAAGCCATCGCTTACTCATAGTATCATATATACCAATGTTCAATGTACAATGTGGGAGCAAAAATCTCAACCACTCTATGTGATGAGAAATAGATGAATGAGTGAATGTACAATGTAACAAACATATTCAGATGTATGGGTAGTAATCTGAATATACATGAGATGTGTGACCTAATAGGTTATAGAAGAGTGAATATGAGTGACTGAATGAGGAAGGATCAGTGTGAAACTGATGGTCAACAAACCTACATCTAAACTTAGGCTATGGAAGACCCTAAGTCAGATACGTGTGTGAAAAGATCACATACTTATAAAGTAGCATGGAATGCTAACAAGATTGTTGCCGGAAATCCTCAAACTCATGTGAACACATCTTCTCAAACACCTCATAAAAATATGCATAAAGCATATAAGTACTGATTCTCTTGTACCTATGCCGAATAGGACTCCTTCTGATATGAACGCCACAGCCTCCATAAACTTCAAGTAGTACCTGTGTGCATAAAGAGAATATGTACCTGAATACTTAACATAAGATGTGAATCTTATGTTAATCACCATCTAATGTCTTTGAAGTAGCCCGATATCTTCTTGTAGAAGACAATCTTCAACCTAACATCTTCCTCTAGAAGATAATCTTCAAAATCATGTAGATGGTCCCATCCAATGTCTTTGAAGTAGCCAGACATCTTCTTGTAGAAGATAATCTTCAACCTAACATCTTCTTGTAGAAGATGATCTTCAAATACATCATGTAGATGGGCGATCCTCACCATCAAGCTGCTAATAATCAAGTCTTCTTGCCATGAACAAGAGATGACCTCCTCTCCATGAGCTAGAGTGTGAGCACACCCTTCATCTTCTCTAAGAAGAATCATTAAGAAGAACTCCATAGCTGCTCCTCAACATGCTTCAAGTTAGCACCATGGCTGCCCCATGTGCTAGAAGAAACACTACCTCTACTGAGGTCCAAGATCTAGAAAGCTTGTGTTGATCCTAGGTGAAGGATGAATACAATGAGCCCAAAGTGCTTCTTTTATAGTGTTGATTGTCCATGAAATAAAGCACAACCATTGAAAAGTGCTAGCGATCGTTCTTCAAATCGTAAGAAAAAACAAGTTCGAAAACGCTGTCCGTCGCCGTCCGTTAGTTTGTTCCCAAAAGCTAATAATAAAGCAAAAGCATTGTATAAAATATTGCGATCTGCACCGCTGCTGCCGCCGGGTATTGAACTCGGGTAGCTAGGATGGGAGGACAATGCTTTAACCACAAGTGCTAGGCGCCTTCCTTGTGCAAGGGGCTGAACAGAAGCTGTACACATGCTGTGAACAAAGGATAGATTTGACCAATCCTTGACCAATGGGACATTGTTTCCCAACAGTAATTAGGTGAGACTCAACAAATGATAAGTGTGACAAAGTCAGAAGAGAGTCTGAAGGAATCTGTACTTTTAAGTTCTGGCAAAACACAATTTCTAGAAGAAGTGCATGCTCAGGATGCTATAAAAGACAAAATCTCAAGAACTTATAAAAAATGTGTACACAAAGATATTATGAAGATCCAAAGCCTGAAATGAGTAGAAAAATGAAGGAACAAAAGGCACTTAAGGAAGAGGAGCAAAAGTTTGATGTACCTTCAAATTTCAAAACTTATGAGGTGGAGGATAGATTACTTTTGAAAATTAAACCAAAAAGGGATAAGAAAAAGGGGGAATCATATGACAATGAGGAACAAACTAAGAAAGTGGTGATTGCTCAAGGGGAAGGGGAGGATAGGCACATTGTAATAGCTAATGCTATGTCAGACCAGGAGGAGGAAGCACTAACAAAATTGGCTAAGGAATATAGGGATGTGTTTGCATACAGTTACAAGGATTTGAAAGGAATTGACCTTAAAATTTGTGAACAAAAAATTCCTATTACTCCTGATGCAAAACCTAGCAAACAAAGACACTACACATATTGACAAATACTCTACCAAAATCAAGGAGGAGATTGATAAATTGCTTGCTGCCAATTTTATTTATGAAATTGAGTACACTGAGTGGATATCTCCTATAGTTGTGGTACCTAAGAAAAATGGAAAGCTCAGGATGTGTATTAACTTGAAAAAGGTTAATGCAGCAGCTATAAGAGGTAGCTATCCATTACCTTTAATTGATCATCTCCTAGAGAGAGTTTTCATGTGTTCAAATAGTTTCTTAGAACCATGATGGAAATTTATGTTGATGATCTCTGTTATGGTCTGCAAAAAAGATTAATTCGTAGGCCACTAGTCGTGCATTTAAGTTAGAAGATACTTTTGCAAAAATTTCGGAGTCCATTTCAAGAAATAAGAATGCCTCTTTGAATGTTTGCATATATGGACTCGGCAAAAACATAAGTCTGGAGTATATGGCCATGAGCGTTAAGCGACTAGGGATAGTAGATAAGCCAAAAACTAGTGCATCTGATCCCCGGTTAATTCTAATGAAGTTCAAAAAGGTATACTAAGCATGTTGAAATACCTTTATTACTGTAAGTAGCATACTCAAAATTTTGTTTGTCATCTTAATGGCTAAATCCGGTACTTGGGCATATCTGGCGATCCAAAACTTAATAGTCTTCACCATGTATTCTTCCATCAGTAAGTAGTTACGTGGTGGGCTTGATAATAATGGATAATTTAGCCATTGATTATTTAAGCTTCCCTGGTGTTGTGCTTCCCAAAATTGCATCCAGGCGCATCGTCTAGGTATTGGGCAAAAAGAAGGGTTGATTTGAAGCACATACGGTGCCGATTCCTAGTGTATTCATAGCGTAGGATTCTTTTCCAAAAATGTGCGTCTCCAAATAGGATCTGCTTTATCGAATTCCTCTTATGTATAGGTGAATGTCTGCACGTTGAATTGCAAATCGATATCTGGTTCTTTATTGGTGGTCATCTTTATATATTGGTGTGTTTCTTCTTTGAGTAACCCATAGGGCACATTGAAAGGCTTCAAATTCTGTTCTAGACTCTTGCTCTCAATCTTTGCCTCTCTCATTACTTTGACCACCTGTTCTTCAAATTCTTCCGTAAGTTGGGACACCAGTAGTGCCCGCATGTTTCAGCTTAGTTTTGCAATAGCCCGATTATGTCTCTCACTGTGGGTCTCTGTTTCCTCCCTTATTGGTGAATGATGCATGAGGGGAGAAAGAGGACGTACCTCAGTCTCCTTAGTAATTACTGTGGATCTTGGAACTACTGGTGTCCCCATGGTTACCTGTTGTTTTATTTGAGCTTTTAATTTGACAATGAGTTCATCCTTTGCTTTGATTTATTCGGTGGCTTGCATGATTCCGTCCTTGTTCTTCAAGAGTTCTTCTCCTATGATAGCCAGTTGCCTAGCATATTCATTGCATTGCTCAAGGAATTTATTCTCTGCCATCCTCCATTTTTTCCTAAGTTCACTGGTGTCTTCCATATATCTTTTTTCCCATTCTGCTATAATGGCTTGCTCTTTTTTCAGCTGATCGTCATACTTTGTGATTCGCTCCTCCAATTCTTTTGTGCTGCTTGCAGTCATTTCGGTTGTTTCGATGGGTTGGTTACATAATATGGCAGCCATAAGCTCATTATTCCTATTCCTTAAAGTGTCTGCTTCCTCCATACATACTTTGATTTGACTTTCGAGCAACTTACTTCATGCATTCATTCTTACTTTCTCTGCTTCACTAGCTTCATATTTTCTTTGCAGCTCATTAAGTTGATCTCTAAACTGTTGGTTCTCCATCGCTAGCATGGTGCTTTTGTCTTTTGCTTCTTTGGCTTCTGATTCCTTGGCTGAGAGTGCCTGTTGAGCTTGAACTAATTTTGCAGATAAGCTTTCACTTATTACCTGAAATTGGCTTTTTTCTCGCATAGCCTTATCATAATGTGCATCTGCTTCAAGCATTAGGTGTTGAGTGTCCATAGCAGTTTGTATCATTTGCTTGACGACTGGCTTTAATTTAGCAACATCCACATTCAGCCATGTTTTATGGATGTTTGGAGTCTTGGTGGCTCTGATTGTGGTACTGAGTAATGGTGATTTCCCCTTGCTTTCACTGACAGATTGGTGTGCTTTTGAGTGGAATCACTTGATTTAGTCCTTTGATCCTTCCAAATCCATTATAAACTAGTATTCCTTGGATATGACGTTCGAGTAGTAGACTTCCATTTGGATGGTTTTCCTTTGGTGTAGATAGTTTTAGGAGTATTGTCCTCATTGGCTCTCTTCAATTCACCTCTCATGGGAAAAGAAGGCACATGATCAAGTGACACATTCATATTTGTTGGTAATTCTAGCCTAGGGTATCCTTTGGGTGTGCTCTTGATTGATTCATTTTCTAATTCCTCTTCTAGGGTTTCCTTCTCATGCCTGATGAATTTAGGCATGTGAGGAAGTCTTTCTTCTAATAGGCTAAAGATTTCCTTATGCCCTATTTTGGCTGAGATGTATCCTTGGGTTAGATGAATGCTCACTTCATTCTCAATAATCCAATCTTGCCCTAGGATCAGGTTTTCTATTAAATCCTCATCTTTACATACCAAAACTCGTTGCTCCATAGTGGAATTTCCTAGGTGGAGGGATATTAGGACTTCCCCAACACATTCTATGACTTGGCCTCCAATGCCTCTCATGCATGCTTTAGTTGGGTTTATGATCATTTGAAGATGTGTAATAACCATCATTCGTACGTAGCTTAGTACTGCTCCTAAGTCGATCAATGCATCTATCAACTGGTATTCGGTAGTTCCAATCCCTAGGTTCAAATATGGTTGAGATATGCTGAAGTTCTTTGTGTCGGCTTGTTGAACTTGGTAATTGGCCATGGGAATTGGTTCTTCCCCTTGTAAATATCGTTCATCCCTTTGTCTTATCCACTCTTTTCGTTTCTTGATACGCTCTAGGGCTTCTTTGCGTGCTTCTTCTCTAATTCTCTCTTCCTCCTTTTTTCGGTTTTTCGCTTCTACGAGTCGTGCTAACATCTGATCTGTCAATGGTTGCATATATCACTTTACTCGACAACCACTTATGTAATTAGGAAGTATATCTCCATCTAGTGTGGCTAGATTGACGGCTCCGCTTGTCAACATCTTATTTATTAGTAGGGGTCCATATCCGCGTTTCTGTAGTTTCTTGGCATGTTGCTTCAAGGTATATACTAGGACTAGATCTCCTTCTTTCAGGCCTTTGTCTTTGATGTGCACATCATAATATGCTTTTTGTCTCCTTTTAGCGGCATAAATTCCTGCAACAGCTCGTAGTCTTGTTTCATGTAACTTCTCAATATGCTCTAGTTGCTTGGACAACTCATATCCTCTCCATTCATACTGTTGTGCTATTCTTAAATTAGGCACTAAAAATTTGATTGGCAGGATTGCATTTTGTCCATACAATAGGTTAAATGGAGTAGTTCCAATGGCCATCTTGTATGCCAATGGAAGGCCCAAATTACATGATGCAATTGTTTGTCCCAATCTGACCTTCCACTATTGACTATCTTTGTCAATACAGTGCACAACACTTTATTGGAACTTTCTGCTTGATCGTTGGCTTGAGGATGATACGGAGCTGTTTTTTTATGAATCTCTAAGAATTCATTCATCAAGGACTCTATTACTTCGTTAATGAAGTGCGTTCATCGATCACTCACTATCTCTATAGGTAGTCCAAAGCGAGTAAAGATGTGCTCAAAAAGAAACTTAGCTGTGATTTGAGCATCATTTTTTCTAGTTGCTTTTGCCTCAAACCATTTAGTTAGATAGTATGTTGCCACTATTATGTATTCAGCGTGTGATCCTCTTGTTGGTGGATTAATGGGTCCTATGAAATCAATACCCCATTTGGAAAAGGCTCTGATGCAAACCATAGGTCTCAAAGGCATGTCATCTTGTCTTATAGGGTACTTAGCTCTTTGGCATACCTCACAACTTCGTACGTCAGTGTCTACATTCATATGTAGAGTTGGCCACCACAAGCCTGCAAAGAGAATCATTTTTATATTTCTTTTGGTTGAGAATGTCCTGCTGCGGTACTTGCATGTGCCATTTCTAATATGGGTAAGTACTCTCCTTCATGCACACATAGTCGTAGTTGATTGTCTTTCCCTCTCTTGAACAATTGTCTTCCCAAGATAACATAGTCTTTACTCAATATTTCCAAATTGATTGGGATCCAATGGTTGGAACCAAGTCAAAGCCATCCTTATGAGGGTAAGTCCAAAGGATTCATACTGCACAAAGAAATCATCCACTTGTTCAGCTCGTGAAACTTGTTTAAATTCAGCTATGTGATCATAAGGTTCTCCCATTTGGTCATAATGATTTCTCATACATTTAGCCACTTGAATTGGTATTAGTCTTCTTATGGGTTCAGGTGGTCTAGGTATTACAGGAATTGCTGGTCTAATAGGAGATATTCCATGATGCATTCCTGGTTGTGGTCTTGGCCTCACTAGTTGTCGATTCAGGTTGCCTAGTCCTGTGTGGGTTTGATTGTGTGACTGAGCTCCCGTCATTGTAAATTGCACATGAGTTAGGTTAGGAACACTTCATTGGCTCGTTTGTCCTGACATTGTATTCTCTGGCTCTTGATGCATGCCAAAAGGATTTTGGGACGTAGTTGCCTGCTCTCAAGAAGGGAATATAGGCAACCCCATATACTTCAACTGGGTGCTATCAACTGCATCTACTGGCCAATACCTTCTTTGGTTCTAGTCTAGGTAGGTGACTCTAGACTCGTCTTTGGGATCCTTTAACTCATAGAAAGTCATTGGGCTTTCTTCCTGTCTGCGTGTGGGTGAATTGGTTTGTAACAGTAAGTCTGACCCATGGATTAAGTAGACATCTAATAGGTAATCATCTTGAGGTATCAAATCCCCTCTCAAGACTCGATTCACCACTGACTTACCTCTTGGTGTAGTTACTAACTCTTTAGGATCAGGTCTTCCCAAGTTTCCTTGTCCTTCCAATCCTCCTCTCTTGTTGAGGTATACATGAGTCAAGCGGTTGGATTTGAAGATGAAAACCATCCAGATTTTGTTTGCAGGTTGAAGAAGGCACTTTATGGCTTGAAGCAAGCACCAAGAGCATGGAATGAGAGATTGGTAGAGTATCTAACTAAGTGTGGATACAACCCAAGTAGTGCAGATCCTTCGTTGTACATGAAGAAGGAAGAAAATAGAGAGGTATATATTTGCATATACGTCGACGATCTCATCATAACAGGAAATGATGTTACAGGGATTAAAGATATCAAAAGGAAGCTTGGTAAGGAGTTTAAAATTTCAGATCTTGGAGAGGTGAAATATCTTATAGGAATTGAAGTTGTTTATAGAAAGAGTGGCATCTACTTGATGCAAAAGAAGTACTTGTTGGATGTTCTTTTCAGATTTGGAATGAGTGAATGCAAACCACTCACTCAACCCATGGACACGAATACAAAAATTTGTTCAAATGATGGAGAACCATTGGAAGATGTAACGACATACAGAAGCATTGTAGGATCATTGATCTATGCAAACATTACAAGACCTGATTTGTCTTATGTTGTTGGTGTACTTTCTCAGTTTATGCAAGCCCCGACAAGTGAACACTTAAATTCAGCCAAGAGAGTGTTGAGATACATAAAGCATACAGTTAATCATGCTTTGTTTTACAAGTTTGATGAAGAATTGTAGGTCAAAGGCTTTAGAGATGCTGATTGGGAAGGTTCAAAGGAAGATAGAAGATCAACCTTAGGCTATGTGTTCATGATAGGAAGCAAACCTATCACATGGAGCTCAAAGAAACAACCTACTGTTGCACTTTCATCTATGGAGGCTAAATATAGAGGATTAGATTTTGCCACATGTGAAGCAGTGTGGATTAAAAAGCTTTTAGCAGTGTGGATTAAAAAGCTTTTGGCTGATCTTGGAGTGCAAGTTGGAACCATCCCTATATACGGTGATAACATGTCAAGTATTTACTTGGCAAGCAATCCTATGTTTCATGCAAGGAGCAAGCACATAGAGGTCCACTACCACTATGTAAAGGAGAAGGTGCTGAGCAAAGATGTGGAGGTAAAGTTCATCAGAACCAAAGAGCAGGTTGTAGATATGTTTACAAAGTTCTTGGATGCTTCTAAACTCAAAGGTTTCAAGGATGCAATAAATTTGAAGGACATGGATGAAGATAACTCCCAAATGAGCTTGAGGGGGAGTGTTGAAGATAAATGTACAAGCTCATTTTCATATGAGCCATGCTTGGATAAATTTACCAAATATAAAGATAAAGAAAAAGTGGAGGAAAAAAGGAAAAAAATAATAAAAGAAAAAGTCTAGTCAAAATTCATGATGAGTAAGAGATACAATATCTTGCCTTGTAGTTAGTAGCATGTAGTGGAGAAAGTGGTGAGTTAAGAAGAAGACACAAATTTCTTCACATGCTCATTGGTTATAAAAGTGAAGTGGGAGCACATTCAAAACAAGGAGAGAAAGAGGCAAGAGCTCCCAATAGTCAGATCTGGCCATTTTGTCATTTTGGCTTCCCTTAGACTCCTTCCAGCCGCAGAGCTCATATCTCAGTGCATATGTAACCATTTTGTGCATTTAAACATTCATTGGAAAGCTTATCTTGTGTACTATCTGATATCAAATATCTCTTTGAAAGCTTATGTAGTTTGTTAGATATCAGTGAAAGATTGAAGTCCAGTTTTTCAGTATACTTGTGTAGATAGGTAGTCTATTTTGGTCGGTTAAGTTTCCCAACCAAAACATATCCAAATTGCATGATTTTTGTCTTGTTGGAAAGCTCTTGGCATCTACTTTCACTGTTGCAAACATCTCATTGAGATCATTTATATTCTGTGAGATATCTCTTAGATAGTAAAGTCCAGTTTTACAGTGTACTTATGTGTGCATGTGGTCTATCTTGGTGAGTTGAGTTTTCTGATCAAAACTCATCCAAATTACTTTTTTTTAATCTTGTTGGAAAGCTTTTTTGTTTCTACTTTCTTCGTGCCAAATATCTTTCTCAAAGGGTATATATTCAGAGAGTTATCAGTCCGAGAGTGAAGCTCAGTTCTTTAGCATATCTATGTGCATAGGTAGTTCATCTTTGACAGTTGTATTTCCTAATCAAAACTTGTCCAAATTAAGTCATTTATAGCTTGTTAGAAAGCTCTCTTTGTCTATTTTGATTGACTAAAGTCTCAAGTCCATTTGAGTTTTGTATTGAGAGCAGAAAGCTATCTAAGGTGCAGATGTTTGTCCAAGTGCTGGACATACAAGGGCTCACTACACACTTCCGTTGCGCATAGGAGAACTCATTCTCCACATGTTGGAAGGTCTTTGTGATAAAAATGTGAAGGTGAAGATGAAGTTGGGTATGGGGAGGAGAGATGTCATGATTTAATTATGAAAGGGGAACATATGGATGTATGCATAATGAGAACAAAAAGAAAACCACACACATGAAAGAACTTTTGAAAGGAAGAATGGTACTTCTGACACTTGATTAGCTACATGTTTCCATAGTTCTGGCCTAACCTTGAGTAGCTCTTCTAAAGTGAGATTGCAGTGTTTTTGACGACCTCCGTGTTCCTAGGTATGACTGAGTCTTCATTTCTTACCATGATTGTGGGAGCTCTCATGCAAGTAGATTGAGTTTCCCATGGGCCTGTGAAATGGGGTAGTTCTTGCAAGGAACTTGACTCGAAGTCTAATCTCTCATGGGATTGGGTACTCTCATGCTCCTCATAAATGGAAGGAATGTCTTGTGGGAATTGATCGTCCGCATCATCGATAAGTTCAATGGGAGGAGGAACTTCACTTTCTTTAGCCTGTTTCTCTTCCTGAATCTCTCACAGGAATTCTGGTGAGTATCGATTCATAGAAGAAGATGTGTCTGGTTTTGTGGGGTTAGGCACATAAGCTTTTGGGGCAGGAAGGCTTATCCTTTCACTTGTCTTGTCCTTACTTTGAGAGGCGGGGTCCTTTTTTGATTGTGCAATTAGCCTCTCCAATCTTTCTAACAGTCCATCAAAGTGCAACTGCGTCTTAGCTGAACTAAAGAAGTTAAAGAGGCGACTGGATTCAAACATGGTTTGAGCCAATTCCACCATCTTAGCACAAATTTTAATTTGTTCAAGCTCTAGTTCAGCTCTAGGGTAACACTTTTCATGATCGATTACATTTGGCCCTTCTTGGATTCTGGGCTGATATGCCTTAGGCATCATGTTTAAGTCCTCAAGAGTGGGATATGCTAAGACTGATCCTACTCTAGGGGTTGGTGGAATGGTATGAGGTGGGTTGGAATGTGGTGGTTGGATGGAGATGGGAATGGTGGTGGTGGAGTAGTGTGAGAGGGAGTTTGAGATGTGAGTTCAATTATCTTGGCTTTCATTTCTCTTAGACTTTCCTCGAGTTCACTCATCTTCTTTGCCCATTGCCTATTCATTCTTTCACGGCTATCCTTCCAAGCTCTCATCCTTTTCTTAGTTAGGCTCTCAGTTTCACTAACCTTAGAACTCTCTTCCTGGCCTAAACCTTGGTTTTGCTACAAAGCCTGAGCTCTCGTGACCACTTGCACTGGTGCAGTGGAAGTCGCACTCCCTTTAGAGTCTACGACTAACCCAATAATGTTGATAGGAGTAATTTTTGGTAAATTGTTGGGGTTCTTAGGACAATCTCGCAAGAGATGCTCCTTCCCACAATTGGGACAAAAACCTTGAATTGTCACAGATTGAGATTGTGTAGGTGCAGGCATAGGGCAATCACGAATGAGGTGATCTCCCTGACATCGATAGCATGGTCCTCTAGGAAATGGGGGTCTTACCTGCCTAGGTTGAGGTCTAGAGTTGGCATTAGCGTACATGACATTTGCATACTCTGGCTCCCAACTAGGTTCACCCGGATCTTCATAGTAATATGACTCGTTATGCTCAGGTGACTGCATGTAGTAAGCATGTGGACTATCAATGTGAGTAGAGTCAAAACTATGATCACTAGGGTCATTTTTTGAAAGCAATGGTGTTACTGGGACTATGGCCCTATTCAAATTCTCTTCTGTAGCTACATACTTTACCAGAATCACATTGGCTGGAGCAGGGGGTTGCTGTGCTAGAATTGGTTGAGGTCTTTGCTGCCCTTGATAGGGTGGCTGATAGGGTTGCTGGGGCCTACCGTACTGCTATGGTGGGTATTGGTTCTGGTATCTGCCCTGTTGTGGATATGGTTGTGGGTAAGGTTGCCTAACTGCTTGCTTATTGTATGGGCAATCTTGTGCAGTGTGATTAGTGTATCTCCGTTCTATGGTGCACTATTGGCTGCTAGGGTTCACTTGGGGTTGAGCCATAATGGGACATACATTCGCCATATGGTCACCTCCACAAGTTGTAGCATCTTTTCACAGGGGCAAACCTTGGTATTTGTTTGCTTGAGACTCCTAACTTCTGAGCTAATTTCTCCGCAAGTTCTTCAATGGATGTGGAATGTGTGGATGTGAGGCTAGTAGAACTATCTGAATCTCTGTAGATTTTTGAAAGCTCTAGTTCCTCCCCTAGGTTATCCTCAATGTCGATGCACATGCGTACACACTCTTCTATGGTCCTAGGGTCCTTTAAGTACACATATGATCTCAATTTGGTACTTAGCTATCCATCCAAGAATAAAGCCACTTGTTTGGCTGGTGTGGGTAACTCAGGAACATGACATCTCTCTAAGTATTGCCTAAACCTTCTTCCCGCAAGTCTAACTGTCTCTTGAGGTGTCTGCTTGAAGCTATGAATTAGTGAGGAAGTATTATGCCTTATGCCACTCTTAGAGAATTTGGTAATGAAAGCCTCTACAAGTTGGTCTATGTTCCTGAAATATCTCTCATTTAGTGGTTGAAACCACGTAAGGGCTGTGTTCCTAAGGGTTAGACCAAAAGCATAAATAGGTCCTCAAATTGTTCAGCTCTCACAACTTGCCTAAACTCGGCCACATGATCATATGGGTATCCAGTGCCATCGAAGTAATTCTTCATGGACTTAACCAGTTGGGTTGGCCTCAAGGTTCTAGTGTGTTCCCTAGGTCTTGGCAAAGGAAAATCATCATCATTTCTTTGGTTTCTTGGGGCTCTAGGTCTCTCAATTTCTTCTCTATCCATCTCTGTTTTCATCCTTTCTCTGCCCAAGGGGTTGGCAAAGATTATTTCTAGCCTATCTCTACTTCTGTTCCTATGAGCTCCATGCGCTTGGGATGTTCCAGTTCTTTGGTGGTCATACGATACATTAGATCTTGGTTGGGGGAAAATAAATTCACCCTTCCAAGTGTAGGCATGCCTAGCATGCTCTGTGACCACAAAGATCCTTTCTGAAGTATTGTCAAAATAGGTCACTTTGCTTGGGCTATCAGGATATTTAAACTCATAGATTGTGATCTTTCCTACTTCATTCGGCTGATCCGGCTTATACCTCCAAAAGGCTTCATCGGTTTCTCAGTTCAAGAGCAGATCTATGCTCTTATTGCCCTTGGGAACCCACTCTGGTGTGATTCTAGTGAGAACTGATTTGCCTCGAGGGGTTCTAGGCTCTCCACCTATGTTCCCTTTCTCTAAGTCACCTAAGTCTGTCCTATTTGGGTGGCTGGTGACTACATACATGGTCCCTTCTTTATCCAGGTATGCACCATTTTCAAACTTGACTGTCGGGTGTTCTAGTCCAATGGGTTGGTCAGGGTTTTTAATTTGGACCATGGCTCTTCTTAGGCCGTCCTCATAGATACAAGCACATTAATGGTTGGTCCTAAGGTATTCGAGTTGAGTCTTGTAGGGACCTTCAACCTTTTGCAAGTAAGCCACGCCTGAACTTCTTTTTGGTCTCTCCATTCCATGAGACATCTCTGATTCGCTAGTTTCAGAGCTAGGGTAGTGTGAATGATTACTCAACTGCTGGGCCCAAGACCTAGAAGTGTGATTGACACTAGCCTCTGAAGACCTAAGGCTTTGTCTATCTCTCCCTAGGTGTTGTCCTGATCTAAGGTTCATAAGCTTGATTGAAAAACCGCAATTTTATCCCAAGTACAACCTCGTTGCAGATCAATTTGTATCAGACACTTGGTTCTTTTTTAGTTGATTATCGTGTTTATGCTCTTTTATGATATCGCATCATCAGGAATATTTGAGTGATTTTATGCACTTTAAGTTGATCATACCAGGTTAAGTTCTTTTCCTTTAGAGTTATCAATCACAAAGACATTATGTTTAAGCTTGAACTTGAGTGCTTAGGTAGTCTTCAACTTGGTAGATGCCTATCGCCACCCTGACTTACTTCTAGCACTACTCGCACTTAGCCTAAGCTATGAATTGACAAAGGGAGTTGAGAATAATCCAACCTCACTTGCTGATCCCTTGCTCTTTGGTGCTCAAGACCCTCGTTCTCAAGCTTGCAATGTGCTAGTGCTCTGGGTGCCCTTCGATGCTCTCAAAGGACCTGTAAAATTCCTAGAGTTAGCTCAAGACTTAAATTTAATTGATATAACACACCACTTTCATTCATGTACTTCAGAGACCAAATTGCTCCTTTGTCTTTATGGAAAACAATCCTAAGAATTCCTAGGTTTTCTTACCCCAATGTATGGTCAACTTCAAAATGCCCTATCTATAACTCCCCATATTAGTTTTACAAAAACCAGTGGATGTTTTAGTGGGATTCGAAACGAGCTTTCGATCACTCTGAATGGATTTCGTATGAGGAAGTTATGACGGTTTAGGGTTCTCGGCTTCAAACAGGGTTCAAATAGGCTATCAGTCAAACATGATTTTTCTCAATTTACTCGTGTAGGGACCTCACAAAGTGCTAATTACTTGATAAGTATGCCCAAAATTTACCCCAAAATTTGGAATAAAAAACCCTAAAAATTTGGCCAAAAAAGTCTGTCAATCGCGATTGACAGAGGTGTCTGTCGGGGCCTGTCAGTCGCGATCGACACGTTAGTCGTGATTGACAGTGTCAATTGCGATCGATAGAGTCAATCGTGGGTCCTGTCAATCGTGGGTCCTGTCAATCGTGATTGATGGTGTCAATCGCGATTGTTGGCAGTAGCCAGAGGCATAGACGTCGAGGAAGCATGTAAATACATAGCACAATGAAGTAGCAGGGAGCCAGTCGAATCATTTTTCAAAGAGTTATGTTTTATAAATACTTTTCAAAAACCTCCAAGAGTGATTTTCATCACTTTTGTACCATATCTAACATAGGAAAGCCCTTTTTGTAATTTATATCTCCATTTTGTGCAAGCCGAGGAGTCCTCAAGCTTGAGGAGCTTAGGTAGAACGAGCCTTTGGTTATTTTTAGACCTCGTTTACCCTTTCAAATAGCACCTAGAAACTATTTTTTAACTATGCTAGTCACTAGATGTGAAACCGGTCAAAACTAGTCTAGAATCTATAAAAAGAGCTAGAGAGCTCATTTTTGAGGTTGGCTAGTGTAGACTTGTATGAGCTAGAGTGAGCTTGAGCTTGTAAGAGTGTTCTTGAGTAATAGAGTCAATATTCCTACCTTCCATTGTGTCTTTCTTGTCTCTTCATTGTGTGTGTGTATATGTGTGTGCATATCTATGCTTCTCACCTTCACTCTCACTACATCTCACAGTCACGATCTTCATATCACTCCTATCTCTTCCGCGGATTGACATTAAGGAGGTGGAGCTTCTTAACATGGTTCTCACCATTGTTCTAGAGCAACACCGAATTGGGCGCCGTTGCTAGAGATCGAGTCTAAGACGAATGTGTGATGGTAAGAGTATAGCAAGAGGTAGCATTGGAAGGTAAAAATTTCAGTTTTTGTTGTTGTTTTTAATTAGTTTTTTGTGTTTTTCACCTCCCCTACACTCCTTCTTCACCACCGCATCATCTTCTTCCACTCCAAAAAAATAAAAAAAATTCACCATATCCACCCATTCTCCTCATTTCCCCTCATTTGTGCATGCGAGAGAGAGAGCTTTTGTGACTGAATGTACTCGTGTGTTTTTGAGCTTTCTTGCAGGTACAGAGCTCCAGTGCATCAGGAAAGCTTCCAAAAGGTAAAAAACCACTTTCTATCAGATTTCTACCGTGTGTGTCAGACCATCGTGATGGTCTACCAACTTCGACATTTTTGGTAAGCGAGTTCTCCAAGAGGTAGGCGACACAAACGCTTGCAAGAATCCACAAACGCATTTGCAAAATCTTTGATTTGGTGGACCATCGCGATTGTCTCATGCCATCGCGATTGTCTCATGCCATCGCGATTGTGTCACACCATCACGATTGACTCATGCCATCGCGACGGCTCGGCCGGACCATCGCAACGGTCTCACACCATCGCGACGGTTCATTTGAGCCATCATGACGGTCACTGACCATTGTGACGATCCCATCGACCCCACGCCATCGCGATTGGCTCATGCCATTGCGCCAATCCTGCCACGTGTCAAGCCAGACCATCGCGATCGTTCACTAGCCACGCTATCGCGACGATACTAGGTAAGCCATCGCGACACCTTGAAAATTGGACCATCGCGATTGGCTCAAGTCGTCGTGCCCCGTGACCATCGCGACGAGCTCACGCCATCACGACGGTTGCGTTGACCGTTGATCGAGACCATCACGATTGCTTGCAGATCAGACCATCGTGACGCTTCGAATTAGACCATCACAATTGCTCACTTCAGACCATCGCGACGCCTCATGCCTTCGGACCATCGCGATTGTGCCACACCATCGCGACGGTTCACCTGAGCCATCGCGACGGTCCCAGACCATCGCGATTGTCCCAGACCATCACGATTGTCCCAGACCATTGCGATTGTCCACCCCAAATGCAATTTTTAGGGTTTCATTTTTTGGGCTATTTTGGGGCTATTTTAAGCAAATTTTTGGGTGATTGCACTCATAGGAGACCCCTTAGCTCATATTTGAAGAAAAACCCGTTTGGCAGTTTTTACCCCCGAGGGCTTGAACGCTCATATCTTTTTCATTCGAAGTCCGTTTGTTGAGCTTTATAGCTCGTTAGAAAGCTCTTTACGAGTACTACATGACCTTATTTTTTAGAGAGGATAATTTGAGGTTAACTATTGTTGGGACTAGAAAGCCAGGGGGCACTAAAAGTTTGGCCATAAGAGGAAGGACTTAAAGAAGTGTATATATCAAAGTGCTTGAACATCCAAATAAAAATTGGTCTAAACATTGGCTTTTTACAGGTCTAGCAAGGGCAATCAAGGGCAAACAAAGCAAGACAATGAAGAACACAAGGCTTGGGAAATGCGACTTCTTGGGCATCAGAGCACTCAAAGCAGCTGACTTGAGGTTGGAAGCATACTCAACCCCCTCATTCAATTACTTGCTTAAGCTAAACGTTAGCATTGTGGATTAACGACGATAGGAACACATCAAGTTCAAGAGATTTAATTTTTCAAGTCCAAGACTAAAGTAAAGCTGTGTGATACGAAAACCTAAAGGAAAGAACTTAAGTATGATGGAATGAGAACTCAAAAGTACCACAGAAAGTCGATTCTTGACGCATACAGTTAGATAAGACAAGAACTTAAAGGCATTCAAAAAGAAACAAGCAATAAAGAACAAAGAACCATTGACGATCTGAGAGTGCCGCGAAGTAAATTCATGAACCTTAGATCGGGCAAGAATATAGGTAAGTCAGACCGACCAAGCCTTATATCCTCAGAAGCAAGTGTAGGAACTACTGCACGTTCGTGGGCTCAACAACTGAATAGCTACCCATACTAGTTAAGCTCAGATACGAGTGAATCAAAAATGGGTTTTAGCACGGAAAGACCAGAAGGAGGGTCAAACATAGAATATTTGGAAAAAACAGAAGGACCCTATAGAACTCAATTAGAATTTCTCCGAACCAACCGCTTAGGTGCTCACATCTATGAGGATGGTTTGCAAAGACAAGTGGTGCAAATGCACAACCCTGATCAACCCATTGGATTGGAATGTCCAGTGGTGAAATTCGAGAGAGATGCGTACATAGACAAGGAAGGAACGATGTACATCATAAGTACTCAACCAAATAATACCATTGAGTTTGGTGTAATTTAGTTAGAGACGGAAGCTAAATCCCAAGGAAAAGAACCAGTAGGAGAAGAACCTAAGACACCTAGAGGGAAATCTGTACTAACAAGAGTAATAATCCCCGAGTGGATCCCTCAAGATAATAGAAGCATAGAGTTGTTTGTTAATAAGGAGATTGATGAAGCATTTTGGAGGTACCGGATGGAACAACCTAGTGAGGTAGGCTCCATCATGATTTACGAGTTCAAGGACCCTGATACACCTGGAAAGGTTGTATACCTAGATGAGACTTCAGAAAGAGTATTTGTGGTCCCAGATCATGTGAGAAATACCTACACATGGAGAGGCGATTTTGTATTCCCTCCATCACGAGCAAATGTAAACACAAGCCATCAATGTGCTGGAACATCCACAGCCCATGGTAATCAAAGAGAGAAGAACAAAGAAAGACCGGAAGTAAGTTTCACTCATCCCTTAGGGAGAGATAGAACAACCACAGACACAAATAGAGCAGAAAGACAAAGAGAACCTAGAATACCAGGTGGTAGAGATGATTTTCCTCTACCTAGACCACATGAACACGCAAGAATATTAAAACTGTTTTTTGCAAGAGTAGGGCTAATCTAAGCGCCTCCCCTCCCCAAGAATTTTAAGTGTAGTGTCCAGTTGTTCATTTCAAGCTTTGCAATTATTTCAAAGTGGTATTTTTGGCAAGTGTCTTTGATAGTGTTTCTAAACACTTTATCCTCAAAGCTTTGTAATGATCAAAAGTGAAGGTAGCTCATCATCTATGGATAACTTCTTACCCTCTTTCATCCCTATTTTTATGCCTAAGGATGAACGCCTCAATGGACAAAAATACAATCTATGGAAAGATGTCCTGCACGCATATCTCTATACGAATCTCCTTCATGAGGTAGTAGATGGGTCAGATCCCGAACCCAATAGGCATACCAACTTAGACAATTGGCATGTGTGGAATATCAAGGACAAACGAGCTTTAGATCAACTATTACTTGCCTGTGATGAACGGACAAAAGGACATATCACAGCCTGTAAGATGTCCCAGGATGCTTAGGATACGTTAACCGCTTTGTATGAAGACAAAACCCCTTCGAAAATATATGCATTAGAGGCCGAGTTTCATAATTTGACCATTCAGCCAAAGGACACAATTACCAAGGTCATAGCCCAATTTGAGGACTATCAGCATAAATTAGCAATATGTGGTAGGCAGATTTCTAATGAAGACATGGCCATTCGGCTTCTTAACAAGTTACCAAAGTCGTACGAGACAGTTGTCACAACTTTGTATAATCGCGGCCAAGTCTTAACTTGGGAAGAGGTTCATTGACTATTGCTCCTTCACGACTCACGAGCCAAATCAACTTCCTCCCAAGAGTTTGCCATGAAGGCCAAAGGCCCATTCACTAAAGGCAAAACCACAAGTCATCATGCTAGCAATGGATCTAAGCAAGGATCACATAATTCATCGAAGAAGTTCACTTGTAATTTTTGTGGCAAACCTGGCCACATTGAAAAATATTTCTTCAAGAAAAAGAACTAGGACAAGTCTAAGTCTAATTCAAAGAGTGAACATCATTCTCACTGCACAAGTAAATACCTATTTCTCACAATTGAACACACAGACACCTTCTCTAAGTGGGTCAATTTACTTCTTTTTGATTGTAGATGACTTCACTAGATACACATGGGTTTATTCACTCAAGCATAAAGAAGATGCCCTTTCCAAGTTTCAGGAGTGGACGCAAACAGTTGACGACGACTTTCCAAGTTCTTTGAAGATCATCCGATATGATGGAGATAGTCACTTTGTCAACCCAAACTTCTCCAAATACTTGAAGCAACATGGAATCAAGTATCAAGCCAAGCTAGATACTCAACCAAGTATTGCATTACAAAAGAGTCGAAGTGTGATCCAAATGGCTAAAGTTATGCTTAGACAAAAGCAAGTTCCACTAAACTATTGGGGTGAAGCAGTGCAGACAGCAGTACATATACATAATAGAGGTTTTTCAGATGTTTTGAAGAACAAAACACCATTTGAGGCTTACTTTCAAAAGAAGCCAAGTGTAAGTTATTTCCGCATCTTTGGTAGTGATGCCTACATCCAAGGTCATGATGATGATCGGCCTAAGTAGTACATTTTCATCGGGTACAATGAGCGATAAAAGGCATACAAACTCCATGACCCAAAGAGTCACTCAGTTACAGTAACCAAAGACTACATCTTTGATGAATACTCTAAGTATTCATCCCTTTTAGATCCTCCCATTTCCGATTCAGAGGGAGATCACTCCAGTTTTGAACAGTCACACCATGTGGAGCATGCTCTCTTTGTACATGACTTTCTCGATCATGATACAGAAGGAAGGTATAATACACTCACAATGAACGGACAACAACAACAACAACAATTATGTCCACCCAGGCCGACTCCAACAGGAGTGACGTACACAAAGTTTGGTGGATTCCCAGGAGATGATCCGGATGCTCACGTACGCACTTTCGAGATAAGCTACGCAGTTCTCAACCATCCACCGGATCAGGCCTATAAGGCTATTGTCTTTCAAGCCACACTGGTCAATGAAGCAGCTAGATGGCTTACAGAATATGATATTAATCACTTTGGCACCTATGAAGCAGTACGAAATGCTTTTCTGCAGCGATTCAGGCTAAAAAAGAATCCAGCCGGAATTTTTGACTATCTACAGAACAACAGACAGAAGGCAAATCGAACCGTACAGGAGTATGCTACTCTCTTCAGAACACACTTAAGGCAGCTACCACCAGCCCATGCTAACTTACCAGATGACGTTATCACTCAGTGGTTCATCAATGGCTTGACTCCACAACTTAAGCAGATCATGATCATAAGATGTGTCGGAGCCATGACCCTCGATGCAGTCATTGCAATGACTCTGCAACTGGAAAACAAAGTCGACGGATTTACAGAAGATCTGGAGTGGTTAAAAACAAACAAAAATGTTGCCGAAGATATGACCAGACGAGTATACTGCATCACATGCAAAAATTCAGGACATATTAGTGCCAATTGTGCACTTAATCAGACATTGTGCGCTATCTACAACACTGCCAGACACACCACCGAAAACTGCGCATACAACGCTAGAGTACAGGGAACAGCGACTGTCAATGCAATTATCCAGGAACAAGGACAGCCAGCCAACCATTATGTGCCTCCACAAATGAGAAATAACCAGCAGCAAGGATATCGAAATTACCAAGGACAGAGGAATAACAACTATAATGCAAACCGCTGGCAGAATGGACCACTACCGAAAAATCCCAATTTACCACCACCACGCTGCCATTTTTGTGGTGAATTTGGACATATTAGGAGATTTTGTAAGGATGCACCTGAGTATGATCAAAGGAAGAAGGAACGTCAAAATCCAATGGCCAACATGGTACAAATCACACCGGTGGAAACACAGGCTGCTGCAGTCCAGACCCGATCCGATAAACAACTGCAACCGGCAGCAGAAATATTTGAACCAGGGATACGTGAACAACACAAAATGTACAACAAGGCTAGTCAATGGACCACAGCAAAACCACCAGTCTTCCCAGATCCTATTCCGGTAACCCAGCCATCGTTAACAAAGGAAGGAACACAACAACGGGAGTTAGCAGCGGGGACATCATCAACAGCAGATACATTACCAACCGTAGACACCTTCGCATCAGCAGAGGCATCAACTTCAACATCAGTGGAGCCTGTCAATCAATCTCAACAGGCCTGGGAAATCCTATCTAAGGCATCTATCACTCTGCCTCTGGGCCAACTACTGGCATTAGTACCTGGAATTCGACAACAGTTCCAACAACAGTTTAGTCCGGTGCCTTCTTGTATTCCAGCGACAACAACAGTTCAACCAGAACCTGATTCTACGGTTGATCATTCAGTTCCCTTGATTACAGTATGGTATAAGAATCATAAGATTACGCAGGTATTAATTGATGGAGGCTCTGGTGTTAACATTGCGACTGCGGCATTATGCAAAAGGTTAGGATGGACCGAAATCGAACCAGTTCAATTTTTTGTCAGAATGGCAGATCAATCAAGAGTCCATCCCGTAGGACTTGTGCGGAATGTACCCATCACTTTACAAGGTACGACCTTTAAAATGACCTTTGTTATACTAGATCTGCCGGAATCCACTTTGGATTACAACCTTCTTTTCGGCCGACCTTGGCTGAAGCATGCGAAGGTAATACAGGACTGGTCTGCACAAGAGCTTACGTTTAAAGATGCCAATCATAGATATGTGGTAAAATTAGATGCTATACAACCTTGCGAGCTACACGCTAGACCGTATTTTGCTGAACCAGTCCATATGCTAGATGGATTGTCAGACGATGAAGAAGAAGAGTTTCTGAAGAGTAACGCTGACTTAATTTCCTTAGGGACTATTGATCTACAGTCCATTGTAGAAAATTGGACTGCTTCAGTCTGTACAATAATACCCATCACAGAAGAGGCTAAGAAGGAAGACACTGTTTCGACACATGACGATGAACTGCAACAACTTTTTAAACCAATAGACGACACAGAGAAACATCAACAGTTCTATGTCCCTGAAGATCAGCTGATCACTTACAATTTAGGAGATGAAGATCATCCGCGTCCTGTGAAGATAAAGCAAAACTTACCGGAAACATTTCAAGCAGGTTTAATCCAGCTACTCCGAGAATTCACTGACGTCTTTGCATGGGACTACAAAGACATGAAAGGATTGGACCCCCGCATCTACCAGCACAGGGTCATGCTGAAGCTAGAAGCAAGGCCGATAAAGCAAACCAGCTACCAGATGAATCCCCATTATGCATCTCAGGTAAAGGCAGAACTTGATAGGTTATTAAAAGTCGGATTCATCGTGCCAGTAGAGCATGCTGAATGGATCTCTCCGATTGTGATTGTGCCAAAGAAAAACAAGCAATTGCGAATCTGTGTAGATTACCGGAAATTAAACGCAGCAACCGTACCGGATCCCTTTCCAATCCCCTTTTTGGATACCATGCTTGATAGAGTAGCAGGCCACGAGATGTATTCATTCCTAGATGGATACAGTGGTGTCACTCTAGCACAATGGTGAGTACCAACGTGAGGAGATACACCTCATAAATGTCAATCCGTGGAGACGTGAGGACCGGTATGAAGACCGCGAGCAAGTGATGGCACAAGTGCGTGAGTGAAAGCACACAAGCATGCACACACATACACACACACGCGCACAAGGTAAGAGCAAAGAGTGGAACAATGGAAAGCTTCGATTACCAAAGAGCTCTCTTACAAAACTGAAATCTACAACCAGGTAACCTCAAAAATGAGCTCTCCAGCCCTTTTTATAGTTTTTGAGTGGTTTTGGCCCTGTCCAGACCTAGTGTCCGGCCTAGTTAAAAATTATGTTCTAGGGCTTATTTGGGGGCTCAAACGGAATCTAAAAATTATGAAAATTGGTAGTATGATACATCTAATACTCCTCAAGCTCAAGGACTCCTTGGCTTGAACAAAATGGAGCTGTAAAAATAGAAAATGGTATTTACAATGATATTTAGTGATAAAAATCACTATTTTTATAGGGATTTCTTCTGAAAATTTGACATGTGAATCTTGGAGCTCCCTACTCGTGTGTTCACTTCCTTGATGCGCTTCCATGCTTTGTCCTTGATCTTGAGCTGCAACACTCCCCCCCCTCTTGAGTCTGTCGTCCCTGACAGACCCTTGTTGTAGTGGTTGTTCCATGTAGTACATTGAGAGGTAGTGCCCTTCATGTGTCAACAACACCGGTCCATCGTTCCAATGCAGCTTGGTCATTTGTCTGGTTCTTCACTTTGTCATTGCTGCCTTTGCATGGACTTCTTCCTTGTATTCCAGCTTGCTACTGTCTTTGTGAGCTTTCAAAAATTGTGAGCTACTCAAAAGGAGTTATCACTGTGGATTATGAGTAACTCTCATGGTGCATTGCTTCTACGCTTGTTGTTGTCACCGTGATGTCCGCTGGTTCGTCCAAAGATGGGGTTCCGTGTTTTCATGCCCAGTACTTGTAACCCAGAAATGATGATGGGTAAGTGCTTTAGTGCGTGGGTTGAACAAAATATGTGCCTTGTGCAAGGCCTTGTAATGTGGCCCTACGTATGCGTACTTGGGAAATGCATGGCAAGAAGTATGGTGCAAGAGATTGGGTCTTGAGCTAAGTGCTCAAGGGTATGCTGACGAAGAGGTTTCCTAATCGATCATGGTTATACTGTTGTTGAAGCATACACGTCTTACCATGGTGAAGGGTCCGTTGATCTTCATCTCTTCGTGTTGTATTCCATCATGGTGTTTGACCATCGGTTTGTCCATTTGTTGATGGATGTCCTTGCTGAAAGTTCGCTGATGAGCATTTTCAAGCACAGTCCTCTTCTTTGCCCCTTTTTTTTTATTATTTTTTTTTAATTTTTTTTATGCACACGATGGCATCAAACAAGAAGAAAGAGGTTAGTATCAATAACATATTTTGCATGTGAGAATTGTGTCTCATGTGCCTGGGATTTCTCATTTGTGTCTATGCACGGCCATGTAAGGTGGCCCTATATTGATGCATACTTTGGAAATGCATGACCTGAATGGTGCAAACGACTGGGTTATGCCAAAGGCACATGGTTGCTGCTGGTCGAGGCTTTTGATGTTACTTGCATACTTGATGAATTCTTTGATTGGAGATGTCTATTGGATCTCGAAATGATGTAATCCTCCGGATTGGAACCCATTTTGGAATAGGGTTTGGTACTGTAGAGATCACCTCAGGCCACTTCATCTTTGGATGCTTTCCAAACTTTGGTATCCTGTGTGGTTGGCCTTTTGGTTCTAGGGATGTTGTTGGTGCTGTTGGCTTCCAAACCCATATCCTTGATGATTGCCTGCTTACTTTTGCAGAAGGGTTGAGTTTATCTTCGTTTGTTCTTTGTGTTTTGTTCTTCCCCTTTGCTTTCCTTGGCTTCTTTGTTGAGACCTTTTGCATGGTGGGGAGCATAGGCCGTTGTGTATGTAAGAGCTTCTTGGGTACCCACATCTGTAATCGCCCGTGTTGAGCTGTAGTTAATTTTTTAGGCACCCAAATTTGTACATGATTGTGGTCGGCCTTCTTTGATAGCTTCGGTATCCAAATTTGTTGGATTCTTCGTGCTTGAGCCTGTCGTAGGTGCTTGGTCCTTCTTTTTTCATGGTCGATCTGGTTGGGTGGGAATCTCTGAGGCAACATCAATGGTTGCACTCCTTTCTTTACCCAGATCTGCTTCATGCCCATAACTTCTTTCTTCTTGAATTCTGTCTGTCGAGTTGATATAGCAGATGTCATTTTTGCTTGCCTCCTTGGTTGGGTTACACTTGCATTAGTATGTGAAGGAGAAGGGAGGTGTGCTGGCCTTTGAGCTTTGGCTTTCATGATTGAGTCCTTGTGCGTCAGAGGGTCGGTGACACACACAAAATTTTCTTTATGAAGATTAGTTTCAGGAGAACTCAGAGAATGTGTGACCTGTGGATTTGTGAGCATGCATTTGCCTAATTCTAATGTAATGCATTGTTCATGTACCCAAACTTGAAGAAGTTGACTTCTTAGGTTCAAGTTGACTGCATGGTCATTGATCCAATCTTGACCTAGGACAAGTGGCTCTGTAAGGTCTGCATCATGACACACTAGCATTTTGACTTTCATTGGAACATCTTGAAGGTAGATGGGAAGTTCCACCTCGCCTAAACAGGGGGTTTCCACACCTCCCAATCCTATGAGATAGGCTTCTATAGGCTTGATGTCCAATTGCAGGTCTTGGCAGTATGAAAGTCTAACTGCACTAGTTGCTGCACCTGAGTCAATTAATGCTCTCACAGTCTTTGCATTCTTCCCTTGCCCTACCGCTATGGTCACAAATGGACATCGATCAATTATTTGAGAAGCAGTTAGGTCCAATTTTTGGCACATGTCCATGTGATATTTTGGAGCTTTTGTGTTGATCTCTAGGCCTAATCGTCGTAACTTATTTCTTCTGATGCGCTCTCTCGCCTCTGCTTGTGCTTCTTCTCTAACCCTTAACTCCTCTTCTTTTCGCTTCTTAGCAGTGTTGATTCTCATTAGCATTTCCTCTGTAAGAGGTTCTTGATATAGCTTGACTCGACAACCACTGATATAGTTTGGTAAGACATCGCCTTCTAGTGTGGCCAATTGAATTGCACCGCTAGTGGAAATTCTATTAATGATCATGGGTCCATATCCTCTTTTTTCCAATTTACGGGCATGTTGCTTTAGTGTATAAACCAACACTAGGTCTCCCTCTTTCAAGCCTTTATCCTTGATATGTGCATCAAAGTATTCCTTTTGCCTTTTCTTTGCAGCATAGATGCCTGCCGCTGCTCGTAGCCTTGTCTCACCTAAGCGTTCTAAATCAAAGATCCTCGAGGATAACTCGTGTCCGTTCCAATCATTCTCTTGTGCTACTTTTAAAGTTGGGATTAGGAAATCCAATGGTAGCACAGCATTTTGTCCGAAGACCATCTGAAATGGGGTGGCATTGAGTACCGTTTTATAAGCAACTCGGTAGGCCCAAACAGCATGATGAAGTTGTTTGTCCCAATCAGAGCGTTTGTTATTTACGAGTTTTGTAAATACGTTACATAGGATCTTATTCGTGCTCTCAGCTTGTCCGTTAGCTTGTGGATGATAGGGGGCAGACTTCTTATGTATCACCAAGAACTCTTGGAGGAGATTTTCAATGACATCATTCAAGAAGTGTGTGCCTCTATCACTTACTAACTCTATTGGTAATCCGTATCTAGTGAACACATTCTCAAATAAGAACTTAGCTATAGTTTGAGCATTGTTCTTTGTTGTGGCTTTGACTTCTACCCACTTTGTGAGATAATCCGTGGCTACAATAATGTACTCGGCATGGGAGTTTCTGGCTGGGGGGTTAATAGGACCTACAAAGTCTATGCCCCACTTCGAAAATGCACGTCCTCCCATCATTGGTCTCAAAGGCATCTCATCTTTTCTAATCGGATATTGTGTACGTTGGCATGTGTCACATTTCTTCACATAGGTATGTGCATCCATATGAAGAGTGGGCCACCAAAGTCCTGAGAATAGAATAGTCTTAATTACCCGATCAGGACCAAAATGTCCGCCTGCCACACTGCTATGTGCAGTTTCTAAGACACTCAAATAATCTGATTCATGAACGCACAATCTTAAATAGCCATCTTTGCCTCTTCGGTATAGGTTATCACCTACTAAGGCATAGTCTTTAGCCTCCTGCTCTATACTTCGTTTTCTTGCTAGACTTGCCCCCTTGGGGGATGTTCCCGATCTCATGAATTCTACCAATGAAGCACTCCAGTCAGGAATTAACGACACGTGATAAAGGGTAGCATGCTCCACTGGGGTTCGCTCTTTGCACATTGGACATTTCTTTATCCACTCATGAATTTCTTCATCCATACTAGGCCAATACACTCCTAAACGTTTTAGATTTTGCAGTGTTCGTTGTTTTGAATAGTGATTCCCTAGAAATCCTTCATGGGCTTGTTGCAACCAACTACTATGCTCATCATCCTCGACACAACAAGCTAGAACACCTTCCGTGTCTTGTTTATACATGCTTCCTGCCAATATTTGATAGCTTTGTGACCGCACAATTTCATCCCTGTCCGTCTTCACCTTTTTATTTGCGGGTCCAAAGGTTAAGACTGGTACCAACTTATTTGCCCATTTAGGAACAACTTCTAGATTGAACAGATAAGCATTGGGCAATTCATCCGACACTCCTTGCGGTGGCTCTCCTGAAGTGATGCGAGAAAGGTGATCCGCTCTGAGGTGGGTCTTACCTTGCCTAACAACCACTTCAAAGTCATATTCCATTAGTAAGAGGAACCATCTTACTAAGCATCCAGTATTGCAAGGTTTATTGACCAAGTATAATAAGGCTTGATGATCGGTGAAGAACTTAAACTTGTTGGCCAATAAATAGTGTCTAAATTTCTTTACAGCATATACCATGCCTAAGCCTTCTCTTTCGGTTGTGGTGTAGTTTCGTTCAACAACATTCAATTGCCTGCTAGCATATGCTATGGGCAAATCTAAATTCCCTTTACCAGTTGGTTGTGACAGCACACATCCTATTGCATAATTGGATGCATCCACATGTACGTGGAATGGCTTATTCCAATCAGGAGTCGTCAGTATTGGTGCTGTGCACAAGCTTCTCTTCAACTCATTGAAGGAATTCTCACATTCATCGTTCCACTCAAAATTTGTCAACAAGGCATAAAGAGGTTTAGCTATGATTGCATACATGTGAATGAACCTACGGTAATATCCACAATGGCCCATAAAGGCTTGTACCTCTTTAACATTCCTTGGCCTTGGTAGCTCCGCTATGGCTTTTACTTTGTCCTCATCTGTTGATATTCCGTTCTTAGAAACAATATGACCTAAGATTTTACCTTGACGTACCATGAACACACACTTTTCTGGGTTCAGACACACTCGGTATTGTCTACACTTATTGAAGATTTGTCTGAGCTCAGGAATATGACATCTCCTTTCTTGGGAATGAGCACATAAATTGTCCACATATACTTCTAAGCTTTTTCGCAAGAACTCTTTGAAGACATGACACATGAGCCTTTGGAAGGTTGCAGGTGCATTAATCAGCCCAAATGGCATCACACGAAATGCAAAGATTCCCCACTCTGTGGCAAAAGCTGTTTTGTGTTGATCTTCTGGGGCAATGGCTACTTGGTTGTAACCTGAAAATCCATCAAGGAAGCTATAAACTTCCTTGCCTGCAACACGCTCCAATAAATGATCAGTGATTGGAAGTGGGTAGCTATCTCTAATCGTAGCGGCATTAACTTTTTTAAGGTTAATACACACACGTAACTTTCCATTCTTCTTGGGCACCACTACAACGGGGGACACCCATTCAGTATGCTCAATTTCATAGATGAATCCGGCTTCAATCAATCTGTCGATTTCTTCTTTTATTTTGGCTGCATAGGTGTCATTATATGTGTAGGGCTTCTGTTTGGTGGGCTTGGCATCTGCTATCATGGGGATCGTATGAGAACAAACCTTCGGATCTACTCCCTTCAAGTCTCTATAGTGCCAGGCAAACACATCCCTATATTCCCTTAACAAAGCTACCAACTCTGCTTCCTCTTCTTTACTTAGGTCGTCTCCTATGTATGTACATCTCTCTTCATTTTCTTCAATGGTGACTACAACTTTTTTGGTCTTTTCTTTGTTATCATATGCTTCTCCTGTCGTGGCCTCTCTCTTAGGCATTCGTACCAAAATTTTTCGGTCTTCCACTTCATATTTCTTGAAATTTTCTGGTACTTCAAATAATTGCTCCTCCTCTCCTTGTTTAACTACTTTTCTTTTCTTTTTCTTTTGACTACCTTCACTCCCATCCTTTGAATTTACCGTTTTGATGCTTGTGAGAGGTTCTTCTTCTTTTTGCGTAAATACTCCTATGTCTTCAAGATAGTGCTCCTCTGAATTAAAGCAGCTATCCATCACAATGGACTCTAGATCATTATCGTTCTCTTCTTTTTCTATGAAGTCACTAGGGTCACATTCTTCTAGCAAGGGCTGACACATGAACACTGAAATATCATATCCCTCCTCATCACAATGAGGTGTCCATTGTTCTTCATTGACAGCAATGTCCATGGTGGCTAGGATTTCTGCCCAACCATGAGGCTCAAATTCCTCATCTGGAAATATCATTGGCGTATAGGCTGGGTCTCTAACTGGTCTATCTCCTTGAGAAGTTCCTTTTTCTCTGGCCTTTAAGCATTTTTCCTCTTCCTTTGCGACCTTGCACATCCACAAGTGAGTATCCTCATGCATCCAAGATGTATCAGATGAACTTTTAGAATGCAGAGAGACTGAATCTTCTTGCTCCTTGTGGATAGGATTCCACTGTAGGGGTGGAACATCTCTGAAGGTGTAATCCTTCAAATTTACCTTGGTCGTGACCCCTAAGCGTTGCAAGTATAAGGAATTGGTTCCCCAATTCTGTACCACTTGCAGTTGTCGTAGGAAGGGCCTTCCTAGGATCATCTCGTAGACATTATTTTTTTCAAAGTTACATATAGCAAATGTGTGCTCAAACTCTACTCCACAGGTGGTTAGAGTTATTCCTTCGAGCAATCCTAGAGGTCTTTCCACATGGCCGTCAGCCATCTGAAGCTTCATTCTAGTTGGTTTTAATGTGGGCTTGCCCCATCGCTTCCACAGGGAGGTGGTTGCAATAGCAGCACCAGCACCTGAATCTATGATTGCTTTGGTTGTGTAACCTTGGTAGGTGATTGGAAGATAAGTATTACCTTCTTCACCTTCACACATGTCCCCTATTTTATCAAGAGGTATCTCTGGAACTTTCTCTTTAGAGCCTACTTTTGGCATTTTGGAATCAAGTTCGGGAACTTGATCCTTCACATGATTCCATAGCTTGGGTTTTGCTTTGAGCAGCTCCTCTACCATGAGATGACACTGAACTTTAGTGTTCTTCACGACGTCAGTGTTTCTTGGAATCACCGAGTCTTCATTTCTTACCACTATTGTGGGAGCTCTAATCTGGACAGATTCAGTTTCCCATGGGTCTGTGAAATGTGGCAACTCTTGTAAACAATTAGATTCAAAATCTAACTGTTCATCTTCTTGTTGCACTATTTCTTCTCCATAAGTAGATGGAATGTCTTGTGGAAACTGATCATGAAGGTCATCAATCTCAAGGATAGGAGGAGGATTATCCTTCTCCTTGGCCCATTTCTCTTCTTGTATTTCCCGCAAGAACGTTTGAGAGTGTTGTTGAATTGAAAGAGGCTCTCTCTCATCTATGGAGTCAGGAACATAGACTTTCTTTGGTGATGAGCTTTCTCTTTCAATAGTTAGTTGAGCCTGTGGAGGTAACGAAACTTGTGGCTTGTTTACCAACTGCTCTAATCTATCTAGTAAGCCCTGGAAGTGCAAACCCGGTGTAATAGCATTCGTCTGATTGAATGATTGATTGGCCTCGAACATAACTTGAGCTAGTTCCACCATTTTAATGCACATTTTTGTCCGTTCAATCTCTAAATCTGCTCTAGGGTAGCTCTTATCTAGGTTTGCAGGTGTTGGCCCTTCTTGAAGTCGAGCCTGGTATGCTTTGAACATCATGTCCAAGTGTTCTGGGGTTGGATCTGCAAGAACAGACCCCGGTTGTGGTGGTTCATTTACCGTGGTTGGTGAGTGGGGATGAGGTGATGTGGATGGAGTTTGGACTTGTGAGGGGCTTTGAGAGGCAATATCTTCTATTTTTGTTTTGGCATCTTTCAGACTTTCTTCTAGATCGGATAACTTTTTGGTCCACTTACGATTGGCCTTCTCTCTAGTATCCTTCCATATTCTTGTTCTTCTCTTACTAGGCTCTCCTGATTCACTTGGCTCTGATTGCTCAGCTGGTTTATTTTGCTGTAAGGCTTGTGCCCTAGTAACTGCGTGTATAGGAGCCACATTATCGCTACTGGAACTTGAATCCCTTGCTAGGCCGACAACATTAATGGGTGTAACCTTTGGTACACTAGCGGGATGTCCGGGACAATCTCTCAAAAGCTGTTCTTTGCCACACTCTAGACAGACAACTTGTATCGTGATGTTCTGCCCTTGTGTCGGAGCTAGTGTGTGGGGTGGTTTTTGTCTTGGCATAGATTGAGGTTGGCTATTTCCTTCATGTTCATATGGTCTAGTTGCTTCTCGTGGTTCTGGACATGGGCTATACCTAGGAACTTCTCTTCCTTGTTCTGTAGGAGGGTACCCGTATGGTCTATAGTGGGGTGGTACAAATGGTCGCGGCTGTCTATTCATTAGATAGTTTTCATTGTTGTAGTTGGGGTACTTTGGCTCACTATAAGAGTACATGTTAGGCACTTGAGTTGATCGTCTATCGTACGGGTAAGGTTGTGATAATCCTAATGCTTCTTGGTTGCAGACATGAGATGGATGATCCCCACCGCAAAGTGTGCAACTTCCTAACATTGGCATTCTCAAGGGGGAGTTGTGGTAGTTCCTTTGTCCTTGTACTCCTAATTTCTTGGCCACCAACTCTGTCACTTCCTCCACATAACTCAAACTAGAAGTTTCCTTGCTCCTTGTCTCCTCTGATTTGATAGGATCCTGTGTGATTTTGAGATCCTCAGCTAAGTTGTCTTCCAAATCTATGCACTCCTGAAGACACTGACTTAGGGTTTGCAGTCGTTTTACGTATACTAAGACTCTCAATGTTCCATTGGTTAGACCTTCTAAAAATAGGGATATCATTTTTTGCTGAGAAGGTCTCTCTGTCAAAGGGCATCGGGTTACGTATTGCTTAAACCTTCGTGCTGCATTTTTTACTGTCTCATTGGGAGCTTGTTTGAAACTATGTAGTAAGGACGACGAATTGTGCTTGATCCCGCGCTTCGTGAATTCCCAAATAAGTTCTTGGAAGAATTGTTCAATATGTTCAAAGCAATTTGGATCCAGAGATTGAAACCAAGTTAAGGCTATTCCCGTAAGTGTTAGCCCAAAGGATTCATATTGCATGAAAAGGTCATCCACTTGCTCTGCTCGCAACACCTGCTTGAATTCTGCAATGTGGTCATAGGGTTCTCCTGTGCCATCGTAACGATTTCTCATACATTTGGCCAATTGGATTGGTCTCAGTCTTCTGTCGGGTTCTGGGGATCGAGTTATGATGGGGACACCTTGGGGAGGTTCTGCCCTAAAGGTAGGTCTATTCATATTTCCCATCCTCAGACTAGAGTGGCCGTGGGGGTTGATTCTTGGCATGTTGAATTGTTCATGTAGTCTATCGGGTATGCTACCTTGGCTCATTCGTCCTAACGTCACATTTTTTGTTCTTTGTTGGGTTTCAAATGGGTTTTGCGAGGTAGTTTCCTGATCTCGAGCTAACTCTCCTCTTTCATTAATCTGACTAGGACTTTCCGTAACTACATATATCTCGCCCATCTTGTCCATGTAGACTCCGTCTTCATACTTGACAGCTGGTCTTGGAACTATTTCTAATTCTGTGGTGTTTATCATTCTTGCCACTGTCCTCTGTAGACCATCAAGGTAGATGGGTATTCCTTGCAAGTTAGTGGATATATATTGAAGAGACATTCGATATTTGCCTTCCACTCTAGACATAAAACCTTCCCTAGGTACGGAACTATGCATGTCTTCAGAAACCAAGAGCCTCTCCCAGTTAAGTGACATTTTTGACTCACTTGTCTATGAACTCAGCATATAGAGTTAACCCCTGAGTTGGGAGTCCCTGACTTGATTGTGTGGTTGATCTTAGTTTCAAGTGATATTGTACTTTATCTATCTCTTCCTAGGTATCATCTTGAGCTTAGGCCCATAAGTCTTGTCTACAAGTCCACAATTGTCCTTTGAATTGCTCAAAATCTTGTGGAACCCCTTGCTTCCTAGTCCAACCTGAGGGTCAACTTAAAAATACCCTATCTAATAATCCTGGTATTAATATTAACATAACCAGTCGATGTTTTTGTTGTACTCCTCACGAGCTTTCCAACAAAACCAAAATCACAGCAAACGGATTTCGTATGAGAAAGTTATGCCAGTTCAAGGTTTTGGGGGTCAAAACAGCGAAACAGGATCTCTCTGGGAACTCAGAACAGGCGATACGATACCAGATTTTCCACGATACGATACCTTTGCCTTACACGATACCCCTTCAGACGATACCACCTAGACGATACGATACCACTAGGATAACTGCGATCGCGATACCAACCTCACGATACGATACTGCTCTCTTAGGCGATACGATACTGAAAGTGGTCACGATACGATATCTCTAATTTGCACGATACGATACCAGAATAAGAGACGACACGATACTCGGTTGACCCACGATACGACACCACTAGGTGGGCGATACGATACCAGAATCTCAGGCGATACGATACCACTTGGTCAACGATACGATACTGTGACCGTCGCGATACGATACCACTGAGGCAACTATGATCGCGATACCAACACTTGACGATACGATACCAGAATGGTATCGCGATACCTCAAGTGGGCATGCACGATACGATACCACTTAACCTCGCGATACGATACCAAAATTTAGACGATCGCGATACCAACTTGGCCGACGATACGATACTGCACGGTCGACGATACGATACCACTAGGGCGACCGTGATCGCGATACCAGCACTTAACGATACGATACCAAAATGGTATCGCGATACCTCAAGTGGGGCATGCACGATACGATACCTCAACAAGTGTCGCGATACACGGGAGTTCTGGTATCGCGATACCACAACTCAACCGGACACGATACTTGGAGATTTTGACACCCAACTTCAAAAATTTTTGCAGATTTGTGTACCTTGTGTCCTCCTTGTCACTTCTATCAGCCTGTAGATGCAAAGTCACTCTCCAAAGTCACGATACAACGCTCGTGATACCAGGTGCTGTTCCTCTCACGTCGCGATACCACCGCTCAGATTCTAGTGTTTTTGAGAGTTTTTCAGTGTTTTTCTTCAGCGTTTTTGGTTCTCAGCTCCTCCTAAGCTTGTTCCTCACAGCCACGAGTAAAAAACGAGTGAATGTAGTGACGAAAATGGAAAAAATCAGAGAATACGAAGAGGGAAGAAGCTGGAGATGATGACGAAGATGAAGAAGGAGAAAAACTCAGAAACTGAACTAGAAATTGTGATTTTTTTTAACCTTCCAACGTCGCTACTCTACGTCTTACCGTCACACGCTCGTCCTCCAAGCTCTCTCCCCAGCAACGGCGCCAAATTTGATGTCACTCTAGCACAATGGTGAGTACCAACGTGAGGAGATACACCTCATAAATGTCAATCCGTGGAGACGTGAGGACCGGTATGAAGACCGCGAGCAAGTGATGGCACAAGTGCGTGAGTGAAAGCACACAAGCATGCACACACATACACACACACGTGCACAAGGTAAGAGCAAAGAGTGGAACAATGGAAAGCTTCGATTACCAAAGAGCTCTCTTACAAAACTGAAATCTACAACCAGCTAACCTCAAAAATGAGCTCTCCAGCCCTTTTTATAGTTTTTGAGTGGTTTTGGCCCTGTCCAGACCTAGTGTCCGGCCTAGTTAAAAATTATGTTCTAGGGCTTATTTGGGGGCTCAAACGGAATCTAAAAATTATGAAAATTGGTAGTATGATACATCTAATACTCCTCAAGCTCAAGGACTCCTTGGCTTGAACAAAATGGAGCTGTAAAAATAGAAAATGGTATTTACAATGATATTTAGTGATAAAAATCACTATTTTTATAGGGATTTCTTCTGAAAATTTGACATGTGAATCTTGGAGCTCCCTACTCGTGTGTTCACTTCCTTGATGCGCTTCCATGCTTTGTCCTTGATCTTGAGCTGCAACAAGTGGCTACAACCAAGTGAGAATGGCCGAAGAAGATATACCAAAAACTGCATTTATTATCAACTGGGGTGTCTTCGCTTGTACGGTAATGTGGTTTGGATTGAGAAACACACCAAGCACATTTCAACGATGTATGCAGGAGATATTTTCTCCTTACCTCACTTCCTTTATGCAAGTATATCTCGACGATTTTTCAATTTTCGGTAAGATGATAGCACACCTGTTCCATTTACGGTGCTGCTTTCAGAAATGCAGAGAGTATAGACTCTGCTTGAACCCAAACAAATCTGTGTTTGCGGTTTCATGTGGCAAGTTACTTGGCCACATTGTATCTACACAAGGTATACAGGTGGATCCAGATAAAATTTCGGCAGTATTAGAAGCTTCGGTGCCCACTACACCAAAGGAAGTTATGCGCTTCATGGGTCAAGTACGGTGGCATGGAAGACACTTACGGTGGCTTGCTCATCTGGCTATACCACTAAACAAGCTAATCACCAAGACTCCTCGACAATTTGAATGGACCCAGGAATGCCAGATAGCATTTGATTGGTTAAAGCATTTATTAACACAAGTTCCTATCTTACAACCGCCGGACTGGGATCACCCATTTCATGTATTTGTCGATGCTTCAGATATAGCAATAGGAAGTGTGTTGATGCAACAAATTGATAAATGGTTCAGACCAGTGTATTATGCAAGTCGAAGATTAGCTCCTGCTGAGAAGAATTACTCTGTAACAGAAAGAGAATGTCTAGGGCTAGTATATTCGGTCAAGAAATTCAGACATTACTTGCTGGGCCGTAAATTCACATTTCATGTAGATCATGCTGCACTTGTCTATCTAGTTCGGCAACAACATCTAGGTGGTCGATTAGCATGATGGGTGCTACTCTTGCAGGAATTCGACTACGAAGTCATTCACCGGCCAGGCAGTTCACATGCCTTAGCAGATTTCTTATCCCGCTTAGATTCCGGTGAAGCTCCGGTGGGCATAGATGACATGACACCTGCGATTTATGTGTCAGAACCAATTAATGAAGATTCTGCAGACCCACCTATCCCATTTTCATATTATGATCAGATCTTGACCTTTCTCACTGATGGTTGCCTTACCATTGGAACCTTTCCAGAAATGGGGTCTAGATTTTATTGGTCCGATTACACCTCCAACAGTCTTCAGTAACAACCGTTACATACTGACCTGTACAGACTATGCAACCAGATGGGCAGAAGCCTGGGCCTTACGGTCTGCTAGAGCCGTTACGGTAGCAAAGTGTCTGCTAACCGATGTCTTTCCACGTTTTGGCTTACCACTGGAAATTGTCTCAGATCAAGGCACTCATTTTGTAAACAATTTAATGAAGGCACTGACACAGTCGTTCCAGGTCACACATAAATTTAGTTCTCCTTATTATCCTCGTGCTAATGGTTTGGCCGAAAGTACAAACAAATCTTTACTGAATATGCTTCGGAAATTGATCATGGAAGCACCGGAAAGATGGGATCAACTGCTACCTGCAGTGTTATGGGCATACCGGACTACATACAAGGTAACAACATGATTGACACCCTTCAAACTAGCTTATGGCTTAGAAGCAATAGCACCAATGGAGATAGTTATACCAAGTTTACGAGTGGCAATCGCTCAGAAACTACTACCGGAAGACTCACTGTCATTTCGGTTGGACACACTCAGAGAGTTAGACGAGCACCGATGGCTCAATTTTTTAACCATGCACGAAGTCCAACTAAGACAGGCAAGGATGCACGATCGAAACCTGAAGACTCCAGTGTTTTCGGTGGGTCAGCTTGTACTTTTCTATAATGCAAAGTCAAATAGATCCGCAGGCAAATTCAAATTACGATGGTTCGGCCCTTACAAGATCTCAGAGCAAATCGGTCCAGCAACTTTTTGGTTGACTACGTTGATCGGAAATCCACTTCCAAAAGCAATCAACGGTTCGAAGCTGCGGCCGTATCAACACGCTGCTAGCCCGCATTAAAACATTCAGCGGTGGACCGCATTTTTTTTACTTTACTTTTCCTTATGTTCTTTCTTTTCTTTTTAAATAGCCACGTTTTTGTCATAAGCCGCCCTCCTTACTAATTACTCGAGCATGCACGCCAAATTGAAAGCAGTATCATTCCACCACCGCACAATGATAACCATCACTTCCTACCCCCCCCACCGTAATGTCTCTACTTAATCTCTTCGGTTGCGCCAAAAAAACGCTATTGTGTTCTTGTGATTGTGCTTGTGTTTTTTGTGTTCTGTGTATCCGTGTGTTGTGCTCTGTTTTCGTGTGCACCATGGAAGCATTGGCAAACTACGCAGCTTTCTGTGATGGTATCCCTACCGAGGTAGGAGAATACCTGCGCACCCGAGGGTTGGCCAACTTCGTTGAGCTGCCTTGGCACTCAGTGGAAGCCCATCCCTTTTTCGCACAGATCATAGCTACCATTGCCCAATCCCCCATTGCTGAGCGAAAATGGATCTTCCCCTCCCTACCATCTCGAACCGTAGTAACCTTCCAAGCCTTTGCCGAAGCCTTCCGCCTCACCCCACAAGGCCGCGAGAATGGCCCAAGCATCCCCGTAGCCCGCATGACAACACTCTTCCCCCGCTATTCATCAAACGAGTACGCCATCCTCTGCCGCCCTGAACCCGAAAGAACTGCACTCCAGTTCTTAGTCGCTATCCTAAACCTCCAGAAACGCACCTACGACATATCCCGCCCTTTCTACTCCGCCATCGACCTAGCTGCCTAAGAACCCGTCAACTTCGCCTTTTTTTTCTTTCACCGTATCCACAAGGAATGTGTAGCCATAGTGAAACAAGTTAATAAAGGAACTACCCCTCGATCTAGATTACCCCACATTATTTCATTTCTCTTTCCGGCCATACTCGCAGCACAACCACCACCACGGGGGCCCGTCCTGAGACATGAGGAGTCGATACAGCTGCTAGAGGATGAGGAAGAAGAAGATGAAGAAGAGCTCAACCAATTATTCCGCCGGAAACGCATCAGGATCAGCTCATCCGAAAGTGAGGCACAAGGCTCAGCCGAAAAAGATAAAGATAACGATAAAGAAGACGAGAAGAACGAAGAGGAGACATTCCATGATACAGCCACCTCAATGCAAAATGAATCGTCGGCTGAACAACAAGAACAACAAGATCGAACAGAAACAGAAACAATTTCGACCAAAAAAGAATCAGAGCAATAGGTAGACGAGCAACAATCTGCTAGGGAAGCACTAGACAAACTTCTTAAGGCAGTTGAATCCACAGAGGCCAACAATGCAGAAACTAAACAAATAGAAAAGGTAACAACCACTGACTCTGCCCTTCCCAAACCACCACGAGTTAACCCCATTCCCCCACCGGAACCACCCCGCATTCCCATCCAGCCCAGTCACCCTACCGAAAACGCTGAATCCTCGTCATCCTCCCTCAATTATTCCCCACCGAATTCCCAACAACTCCTCACCGCATCTTCTTCACAACCTCACCCTCCTCTTCCACCCCACTCCATTCCAGTCTTCTCTGAGTTAGAATCTATGGGCCGCCTCTTGATTAACTTATCCCAACAACTGCCGCAACATTTGAAGCAAATCATAGACAATGCACGAGATGACTTCCAACGCAAATTGGAAGTGATGGAGGCAGATATCACCCCCCTCCAGGAAGAGTTACAGGCAGCAAAAGCAGAAAACCACGCACTCCATGAACAGATAAAGCAATTACAGGCCACACTCCAAGCACAGGAAGAAATCACAAGCCAACGAGATAAGGCTCTGGCAGCAGTGCATGAAAAAGAAGATTTACTGATTGCTGCCGACGCAGAGATCACAAAGTTAAATAAAACGATCAAAGATACAGAAGATACCAGAATCGCGCTAGGAAACCTACTCGAAGAAACAAGAGTCCAGCTGCAGGAAGCAATACAGAAGTACCAAGAGCAGCAGAGAGAAGCTAAGCAGGCAGAAGAACAACTCCATAGAACAAAAGAATCTTTAGACGAAGTCAATAATATACTCAAACACCAATTGAACAGGGAAACCAAATATCAGAAGGACTTAGCAAATGCCCGCAGAGAACGAGATGCATATCACAAAACAATACAGTTCTAGAACCAACAGTTCGAAAGAATAGATAATCAATTGCGCAACCAGAAAGACCGAGTCACTGATATGCAGAAGCAAGTAGCTGAAATGAAGATTTCAAGGGATGCAGCACTATCCAACGATTTCTACTTACAGGAGGCCTTTTTGCAAACACAAGCGGAAATTTTGCTCACCGAAGCCATCGCCCTTAGCTCTGTTAGAGTAGATGCGCAAGTATTAGAGCCAGACACCCTTAAACAATTAATAGAAACTCTTAAGAAAAAAATAGCCCGTACATTTAGATTAGCCAGAAATATGTATTTAGAAGGAATCATTGACGAACAATAGTTTTGTAAACAAAAATGACTTGCGGGTTCGAGTCCACTGGGCGTGCCAGTGTTAGTCGGCCGTCGGAGTGGGACAGATGTAACAGATGCCAGATGTAACGGAGTTTTTTGAAATACGTGCAAAAAGTTGGTACGCGCATCCTGTAAAATCTATATAAAGCAATGTAAAGAGAATGGTCAGAGAGATGTTTTTTTTTCTGGAATTGCCAGATTGATCGCCTGAATATTTGTGAGAGTATTGTTTACACTGTTGTGAAGTCTTGAGTACTGTTGGTGTTGAGTATGCTCTGCATCATCTGCGTATACTATAGTTCACCGTAACGAGTGTTTGAGTAACGGATTGTGTGTTTGATTACTATCGTCGTGTTGCGTTGTTGTGTGTTCTTCAAATTGTTAAGTACTATAAGTCAATCTGAGTGGCGACATTACTGTGTGAGTTGAATAGGTAACTTGAAGCGTTGTTGAAGTATGTTCTGTTTGTTTTACCGGATTCATGGTGTTCGGTGTTATTATCTGTTGACTCTGAATACGAGGAAGAATTAGTACCTCCGGTAAATGTGAACCTTTATTTGAAGATCACTGTAAAGTGTTGTGACGGATGAATCTGTCAGTTATAGTGTTCGCTCTGGTTGATTTACTACATACTGTTGAGTCTGAAGATCGGACTACTGCTCTGTTCCAATAGCAGGTTAGTCTAAAGAAGTTCGGTACCCAGGAACATAGAAATCAAGTATTGTCCAGTTAATGCTAGTAACTGAGCTAAGATGCATATTAGTGCTTTTGTTGTTGTGACGAAGATTTGGGAAATAAGTACAGGGCCTCTGTCTAACAGACCCCTACCACTCCCAAGAACCCATCTTGGTCTGGTAACGACTTTCGGCTAGTCAGAGACGTTACAATCTAAGAGATACGTTTAAGATATACATTTTACATTTAACACTTTTACGTTTAACATTTACTTTCAAAAGAAGCCAAGTGTAAGTTATTTCCACATCTTTGGTAGTGATGCCTACATCCAAGGTCATGATGATGATTGGCCTAAGTAGTACATTTTCATCGGGTACAATGAGCGACAAAAGGCATACAAACTCCATGACCCAAAGAGTCACTCAGTTATAGTAACCAAAGACTGCATCTTTGATGAATACTCTAAGTATTCATCCCTTTTAGATCCTCCCATTTCCGATTCAGAGGGAGATCACTCCAGTTTTGAACAGTCACACCATGTGGAGCATGCTCTCTTTGTACATGACTTTCTCGATCATGATACAATTTTGGAGCAAGAGGAATCAGAGATATCATCTCCGCTTATACCTCAAATGGCTATACCTATCATACCATCGAAGGCTTATATTTCCCCTCAGCTTCAATTGGGCATTACTCCAGGATCAGTGACTTGACATTTTCCATTCCTATCTTCGAGAGTCCACTTACCTCATCTATAACAGCATTCTGAGCATGTAATTTTCCATTCATGGAGTCCAGCATCTTTTCACTTACCACAGGATACATCTACCTGGATTCATCACTCCAAATGGCAAGGTACCCAAATACAAAGGAAATACACAGAAATATAATGGAAATGAAATGGGAATAGAGTGACTCCAAGATACAAAAGGGAGATGCATTCTCATAGTCTCCTATTCTGAGCCAGCTTCTCAGTTCAGAGGGGGCTTCCATGGTTCTACCGACACACATCAGGACTTTGTACACTCCATGGAGGATTACGGCATACAGATGTACTACCATGTGACTAAGATTTTATGCTTCATGCTTTATGTTTCACCCTTGCAGGACCTACTTCTTGGTGATACACATAGTGTGGTGGATATTTTCAAAGCTTTGAAGGTTCCTATGTACCACATGGAGTCATCCTACCTATCACGCATGGAGGAGATCTCGTCCAGTGAGATCCTGTTCTGTTCCTGTACCTCGTTGGTGGCGTACCTCTGGAGCATTCGCTTGATCCATCTGGTGGACATACTATGGAGTACCTGGTGATCCCGCATGGTTGATACCGCTTGGAGGCTATGCCCATACATCGACTTCCTGGTGCTCGTGTTGCTGCTGATACATTCTTGGTGGACCTGTCTCTCATACCCTAGCAACCTTCATACACTACAAGATGGAGTTGCAGAGGGGGTGTTGAGACTATGAGAATGCATCTCCCTTTTGTATCTTGGAGTCACTCTATTTCCATTTCATTTCCATTACATTTCCGTGTATTTCATTTGTATTTGGGTACCTTGCCATTTGCTTCTACCAGTTGTATTCATTCTCCTTTCAGGGGAATTATCCCACATGAGATGTATTTTAGAGAGCCCCTCACAAATCTATATAAGGAGGGCCTCTCCCCCATTTGTATTTGGTTAGAAGCTTGAGGAACCTACTCCATGCTCTTGGCAAGCTCATTTCCAATCCACATGAGTTTACCCATTTCATGATCTACTCATTTTGTGTCTCATACATTCTTTGTTTTGTGAGAGTACTTTACTTTTCATTTTGCTTCCGCGTGCGTACTCTCTACACACTACAGCAGAAATTCCCACCACTATTGGTGCGGAAACATTTTCTTTTTTGATACCCGACTTGGAAGCAGAACCAACGGATACAACGTTTGATTTCGAAATGCCGGATGCCTTTTCAAATGAATTTCAGTTTTTTGAAGACCAGTTTTTCTCTCAAGAATATGAACAACCAAGCTACCCTATTACTCTGCCTGATCAACAGCAAGGACAAGTCGTATCCAGCTCGAAAGAAGAAAGGACAAAAGCAAATGATGAAGACGAAGATGATGAAGCTAGTCAAGGAAGCCAGGAATCCCAAGCGAATGTGTAGACGGATGAATAAGAACAACATACTGACACCCAAGGTGACACTAGCACTTATGAAGATGAAACATTTGAAGCAGCCACCTATAGACTAGCAATTAAGAAGCTATACCAAACCATGGAAAAAGTTTGGGTGCGTAAAAAGCTATCTGAGGAAGAAAGCCAAGTGCTTATAGAACAAGAACTCATCACAGGAGGCTTTGAAGAAGCGTATATCAAAGGCTTTAGAGAACTTGTTAAATCAGTGGGCACAAATGAAGCATTAAGATATTTGCAACGAAAGCCGTTACCGCAGTTTGACCCGCTTAGAGTTTGTTTACTAACAAAACCCGATCAATACATTCGTGTACCTACAGATGCCCAGTCATCACAACAGGCCAAGGAAGCACATCTCATCCCTGAAGGCTCCTTGGCAGAAGAAACGATTGTCATTGACTCCCCGCCCGACACTACTATTGTACATACCACCATTGCTACCGAAATACCAACCGCTCCTCCTTCACCTCCCATCCATCCATTCTCTCCTGTACACCCTACCTCTCCCATGCCTTCCACGTCTTTGGATAGTGTTTTAGCAGAAGCCTTTGTTGCATCCATTCCTCTCACCCTTCCCGCACCTACGCAACCTAGCTTACCTCCTTGAACATCCCCTTTCTATCCAATCCATTTACCTATCCATCCTTCCCTACACCCCCAAGACCACTATTTCCATTTCCACCTCCATTGACTTTCTCCCGAGTCTCACCTCCCCGACCCACCGTAATTCCTCTTTCCCCTTTCCACCAAGCAATACAAGAGACCCCATCTATAAATTACTTTGCCACTTTTGTAAATCCTATATTTACACCCACGCACGCACCCACTATCACTCCACTATTCACAATCACGACACTCGACACCACATCAAGTGACATGGATATATCACCACCCACTGCACCATCACTCACTTCATCCACTGCACCACCATATATGGGCACATCACTTTTTTCCACCATCACCACTGCATCCACATTCCCATCCCCATTTCCCTTTCCCCTTGCATCGACACCCACACACACAGCATCTACATTCACCACACCATTAATTTTATCTCCCACCATTGACACTGCATTTCGTCAGATGGTCACATGTATGGCACAAGTAAGAGATGAGTTTGCATCTCTTGGAACCAGTTACCAGACACTGTAGACGACAACCAACGATTTACAGTTGCAGCTCAATTCACTATCCATCGAGAATGCATCGCTTAACACCCGATACCAAGAGCTTTGCGAGGCCTATCATAAACTTGAACTAGAAAGTGAAGAAAAGACAAAAGAGGCCATCACTGACATAGACAACTTGTTAAGGGCGCAGACTATTCGCAATGCCACGCTTACGTGGGACTACTCAGATGCCACTTAGCCGCAGTTAAAGAAGAGAACCAACGTCTACAGGAACAGAACAGAGAGAACTTGGAAGCTGCTCTAGATCAACCAGACGAGCCCTTGAGTCCTAGTCGCTTCAAAGCTACCCCCTCCGAATCCATGAAGATGTTATTGGAAGATCATGTCAGATTATTAAAGAAGTATGACAGTATGAATGAGGAATACCAGAAGCTCAAAGAAGAACACAAGATATTGCAGTTAAGAGCACATATACAACAAGGACTACCAGCTCCTGCGGACCCATCTCCTCAAATCATCGAGGAACTCAACGCATTAGGGGCCCAGGTATTAACTCTCCAATCACAGATAGCAATATATGAAGCACCCCCCAAGCCAGATTTCCCGCCGGAACTACTAGCCGATGAAGAAACAGTGACCATCCAAGTGGAGGACACTTTTGAAGAAGCATGTGAACCCCAACCCATCCCAGGCGGACGCGTCACGACCAAAGGCCAAACGACTTTTGAACTTCCTACTCCCGCATGGATGAAGACCATTGAAGAACTTGGATGAACTCACTCAGCACGCTGTCGGAAAGTTTTTTACCTTCCAGTTGATGACCATAAAAATTAAAACATGTTTATTGGTTAACTATAAACCCTCTATTATGCTATTTATTAAATGTTTTGCTTGGAACTTAACTCTTTGAAAGTGTTTGCAGGTTCAAATTGATGGAGAAAACATATATTCATATTAGGGTTTACCCTAAAACTGCTCATTTAATGTGTGTTTGAGCCATTTAAACATCCAAACATGGGTATAAGACCCTAGGTTTACATTTAATTATGTGTATTTAAGTTAAGAACATTAATTCTTGGTTAATGTTAGGGTTAAAGATAGGTTTCTTAAGGGTTTTAATGGGTTAATGATAGGATTCAAAAGGATTTTAAAGGTTTTTAGTATGTTTTAAGGGTTAAAATAACTAACATTTAATTAAATTAATCTATAAATTGAACATTGATTTATTAAATTTTTTTTTTTTAATATAAAGGAAGTTCGGCAATAGCCTACTCTCCCGGACTTGAATTAAATTAAGAAGCAAAGGTACAAAAGAAGGGGACTAGTGCCCACGGGACCCCCCAAATCCCACAAAGCAGGGGAAGCTTGATTGAATCCTAGGTTGCGTTACAGAGAAGGTTAATCACCCTCTCATCGCCCTCATGCGGGGCCCACTTGGGTTTGAGCTTGTTGTTGATCAAAAGGAGGACTTGATGGTGCCTGAAGGGGGGGGATTTCTTACTGTTAACAATCCTTTTGCCGAGGAGGAATAGTGATTTCTCAATCGACCACTCCCTGGGGGGATCGCCGAAGTTGAGGGCACACCTCTCCCGCCAAATTTTCCACAGGACTTCCCCTCTGATGGCGTTCCAGAGTGTCGCAGAGCAGCCGATCGCTTCTCCCAAAAGGACTTGTTTCCAGCTAAGCTGTTTTTGAAGTCTGAGTTTCATCCCAACCGTCTGCCAGATTCTGTAGGAGTTGGGGCAAGTAAGGAAGATGTGTGGGACATCTTCGATAGCACGGTGGCAGCGTTTGCACCAAGGAGGGATCCCACAAAGTTTGCTAGCCTTATGGTTGGTCCAAATTCCTCGATGAAGAATTTAATTAGTTACTTTAATAATGTGTGTGAATATAAATACTAAGGTATTTATTTAATTAAAACCCTAAACTAAGCTTAAATTAAATGAATTATTTAATTAGGAGAAATTAGGCTAATTAAAATAAAATGATAAATTAAATGGATAATTAATTAGTGGTGTGTGTGAATATGAATTTAAATAATGGTTCATAAAAGATGTGGAATTAAAGTGTGTAAAGAGTGGATCATAAAAAATATGCACTTAAAGTGAATAAAGTTGGTTAAAAGAAAAGAATGGTGAGAATTAGTGAAGATGAAAAGAGAGGAGTAGAAGAGTTGTGTAAATAAAGTGATTAAAGCTAAATGAAAAGTATGGTAAAAATAAATGGGCAAAAGTGTGGATGAGAAATTAAAGCAAGTTCAAAAAGAGTGGTAAGAATTTGACTTCTGTGAATATATATATGTGTGCTATGCTCCAGTTTTTCCTAATGTTTTTTTTGCAGACATTAAAAGAAGAAGTGCCCGAAGAGCATTGCGAAAGAGTGAAGAATTCAACAATTATATGAACCAAAGGTCCATCTATCTTATGAAAACCCATTGAAGAATATCTTTGATCAAGCTATTTGTATAGGAATCACTAGAATTTATCACCATTTTAGCTAAATTTCATCGTTTAGAAAGATTTATCTATAGCATTGTAAACACCTATTTTTGTCATTAGCATTAATTCAATTACTATTTCCATTTATCTTCATTGTTGATGTCTACAGAGCATTCAATTGAATCTAAAAGTAATGCAACTATAGAAGTCGAAGTAGAAATAGTTAAGGACAAAATTACGCACAAATCTTTAATCTCCGAATCTTATGATCATTGTCTTATTAGATTTTTAACGTTATTTTCGATTGCATCTTCCGAACCTCAAGATAGTGTAGATTCATTTCCACCACCTCGAATTAGATGTACGCAACCACAGCATATTGAAAACCAAGAAGAAGAAATTATTAAAGAAAACATAACTGAGGAATCCTTAATTTTGCCATCATCTCAAGAAGCTATTTATAGGTATAGGACAGCTCAACCATACGGACCTTAGAAGTATAGAGTGTTAAGCTTACCGATTAGATATCTCTTAAATTTTTCATAGTTTTAAATTTAGACTTATTTAGAATTTCATTTACCCTAGCATAAAGAAAAATATACCTAATTCACCTGAGATTGTCTCAATCACCCTGCGTGTGTCGAAGGATTTAGCGGTTGACTTGATCCACCAATCGTGTGTCTGCAACTTCCCGACATTTGGTGAACCTGACGTGAAGGTTCAGTGCAGTATCTTAGGTATAAAGGTATATTTTTATTTCTGTTCTGCATATGCATATAGGAAATTTGGCGATTGAAGAGAAGCATCGACATCCCTGGTAGCTGAAGCTGACTCTTAAACCTTGTAATCTCCTGGCTGTTGAGGGCTGGTCATTGTGACCTGAGCGCCTCCACGGAGATTTACAAGTAGAAGGATCCTCATCACGCTACCTTTGTCTCTCAATTTTTGTGAAAGCAACGATTGCACATGCATAATTAGAATTGATGTATTAGATTAATTTGATCAACCTTAATGTAATGACTTTGCACAAAGCACAATCACAAAGAGCCTCTTCATCGAGTTTGATCAGGTATATTTTCTTTACTTCTGTTTGAAAAGTATTTCTTACCACGGTGTCGCATCAAGAACAAGAAATAGACGTACTATTACGTGAACTACATAATTATATTTCATTTCTATCAGTAAAGTTAGATTTATATAATATGGCTAACCATTTTGAAGAGCAACATATTTGGAAAATAATAGATTCAATTAAAATGGACAGGGGAGAATTTAATGGGACAAATGCAACTGCGTACCTTAGATATTATGAACAACTGAATGAACAATATGGGTTACCTGAAGACCATAAAAAATACACATTTATACGTATTTTTCATGGTTTTACTAGAGAAAGAATCCAACTGAGAGTAGTTCAACCTAACATGACTTGGGCGAATTTTAAAACTCAGCTTCTTACTAAATTTTCACATGAAGATTATAGTAAAAATAATAGTGCTACATTCATGAGATGGGTCGGAACTACAAAATTAGATCAACATATAACTCAAGGGTTGACTGAGTTTGATGTGAAATTTAACCAAATGCCTCAAGCAGACCGAACAGCTCTAGAGTCAGATAAATTAGGAAGTTTCCTAAGCATGTTAGACCCTTCTCTTAGATGTGAGCTTGAACCTATGCTTGAGGATGGAGCGACGGCGAGTGGGTTAACTGGAAATTGGGAAAACGTTCGAGCGGCTGTCCATAGGTTAGCTCAAAGACAAGAGCATAATCAAATGCAAAACCCTAGGATTAATGAAAGAGATACATAAGGAAAGTTAGAAAATGATCACACTTCTCATAACCCAAGTAAGGATGAATCAGAAATTACAATGTTAAAAACAACAGTAGAATCACTTGCCAAACATATGGAGACTTTGGCAACTGAAATAGCAACTATAAAAAATATGCAAGAGATTAGATTGAGAGATCAGGAGAAACCAAAAGATTTAGAGCAAAATTCTAGGATTCAAATGCCAACTAGGAGAACATTTAACCAAGCCCGCAGATGTCTCTGGTGTGATGATGTAGATCACCCACACTGGACATGTAACCTATTTAAAGAGGCCAAGGATAGGAATTGGGTCACAGAAGTTGATCGAAAGATCTGTGACTATGTGACAAAAAGGCCTTTGGCATCAAATTATGGGAAAGGGGGTATGAAGAGTTTCTTTGAAGCCCCCACAAGTCAAAATACATATGCTTGTAGGCTTGAAAGTGATGACTCTAATTGTGACATTTGGAATCAAGTTTATGATACTGCTAGTAGGGGAAAATTATCAGTTGAGAACTTATATGCTACGAGCTCAGATATTAGAGCAAAGACATGTTGGAATGAGCCAGTAGATATGTTCTCTGTTTATGCTCATGAAATTAATGTAGATGAGAAAAGGAAATGTGATGAAGAGGGGCAATCTAAACAAACAACTAGGGCTAAAAAAGAGGGTGAAACTACTGAGTCAATTAATGAACCACCTAGGATGGAGCCTAGTCAAGATATTAAACAATAAGAACAAGATAAGAAACCTCAGAATAAGGGGAAAGTAAAGAAAGTGGTAGAAAATTTAGAAAAGAAAATAGCAAATGAAGATAGAATTCAGGATAAACCTAATGAAACACAACCCATACGTGAAGAAGGTATTAAAGAAGAAAAACCAAAAAAGAAACCGCCTACTTTCCGATTGATCTCTCAAATAGAGAAACAAATAGACATTCGAAAGGTTATGGATGAAAAAATTATGAAAGCAGAGGTAACCATGACATTAGAAGAATGGTTAGCATTCTCACGAACTGATGTGAAAGAAGATTTTATGAGTATCATCAAAAGATGAAGAGAACCTATAGAATATAAATCTGAGGATATAGAAATGGAAGAAAGGAAAGAACAGGATGAATCAAAAGTGAGTATTGTGCAAATTAATGAATCTGAGTATCGTGAATCTTTTGAACATAGAAATTATTTGGGCCCCATAATTGGACATTTGGAGAAAGGAAATGGTGACCCAAATAGTCATTATACTCAAAAACATTGGGCTAGGGGTACCATTGAAACTATGGTTAAGATAGGAAATAATAATAAACCGCAAGTAGCATTAATAGATTCAGGATCCAAAATCAATGTAGTCTCAAGGGAGTTATATAACGAAGGAAAATGGCCTATTGATAGAGACCATGGATGGAAAATGAAGGCAACCAATAATGCTTCTGGATATTTACTAGGAGCTTGTGCAAATGTTCCGATCACTATAGGTGATGTTAGAGAGGAACATAATTTCTTCGTTCATGATGACTGCTCGTACCCAATTATTTTGGGGCAGCCATTCATTTGTGAACAAAGAATGGAGACAAAAGTACTGGACGATGGAAGTGCTTTTGCAAGAATTCATTCTCATGATGGCCTTAAATCTGTCCAATTTATGACGCTTTGTATTAACCATCCTTGTAATTGTAGGTCCTGACGAAAAACTCCCTTAAGACACTTAGATCAGGATTTTGAGTAAATGCCACTGTTGAGCGAGATGATAGTGGACTTTGGTTTGAAATCTCGCAAAATCTTGTACATAATTTAGATAAAATGACTGTTTATTTTTCGTTTGCTACTTTAAATATTTTGCATTTTAAACAAATTCCAAGAAAACTTATAAAAAAAATATGAAAAACATTTGAAAAACAAAGGAGATCTGTTAATAGATGAAACTATTGAATATGTTATTGAAACTACACATTGCTTCTCAACATTAGAAGAATTAGAAATTTGTTATCAAAATAAGTCTAATTCCCATATTCTCATCTCTTCACTTGATGTGTATGCATTAATTCATGAATATGCCTCTAATATTGATTATGATTATGATGCCTTAGTGGAGACTAAATATAAAATTATTAGTAAGAAGGTTAAACCCTTAGCACAACCACTACCAAAATTTAGTAATGATATTATAAAGAATGTAAGTCATGAGCCAATCCTTAGAAATCCGGTAAATATTGGCCATGTATTTACTAAAGAATCCTTAAAACAAATTAAGTTAGATGCTTGCGGTTTCCTTCTTCCAGCAGAAAAAGAGTATTTTCTGACGATTATTGAGCAACATGGAAGAGCATTTTCTCTTGAGCCTTTAGAAATAGGATGTGCAGATCGTAGGATAGTTTCTCCGATGATTATTTTTACTATTCCCCATATTCCTTGGAATTTGCGCCCTATTCTTGTACCTAAAGCTCATCTTCCAGAGCTGATTAGATTACTTAAAGAAAAAATTCATATGCATATTTTAGAATCCTCTTCAGCTCCCTATTCAAACCGTTGGTTTACTGTGCCCAAGAAGAATGGAAAACTTCGGTTTATCCAAGATCTTCAGCCAGTTAATAAAGTGACTATTAGAAATGTGGGTACAGGTCCAATTGTGGATGAATTTACGAAAGCATTTTCAGGCAATTCTATTTATTCAATGGGCGACCTCTACTTTGGGTATGATCAATTTCAATTGGCACTTGAAAGTAGAGACATTACTACCATGAAAACACCTTTGGGATTAGTTAGGATGTGTATGTTACCTCAAGGTGTGACCAATTCAGTAGCACACATGATGAGTGCAATGAATTTGGTTTTGCATGATTTCATTCCACACATTACTATGCCTTTTATAGATGACATTCCCATTAAGGGTTGCTTGGAAGAAGAGAAAGATAGCACTTTGGATGATGATGGTTGTCGTAGATTTGTTAAAGCTCATATCCTTGATTGCCAAAAGATCTTTCAATGGTTTATTCAAGCTGGCTTAACATTATCTATAGAGAAATCTATTTTTGGTGTTAATGAGGTCCTTATTGTAGGTCATCTTTGTGGCCATTATGGACGAAAGCCATACCCTCAAAAAATTGACGCCATTAGTAAGATTTCGGAGATATGTCAAAATGTGAGTGAGGTTCAAAGATTCTTAGGAGCTTGTATCTTCTATGTTATATGGATACCACATTTTGCACATGTAGCAGATTGTCTTTATGACTTATTAAGGAAGAAAAGAAAAATTTTATGGACTGAAAAACATACTCAAGCAATGCGTAGATTAAAGAAGTTATTGGAAGAAGCTCCAATCCTTAAGCGAGTAGATTATACAGATAATAAGCCTATTATTTTGACTGTTGATACTAGTCCTATTGGGATAGGTTGGATCATAAGTCAGGATGATGAAGAGGGTAGAAGATATGCTATTAGATTTGGAGCTAAAATATTGCAGAACACTCAAAGACATTACCCTCAAATTGAGAGGGAACTTTGGGGTTTAGTCACAGCACTAAAGTCTGATAAAGAATATTTTATAGGACCGAATGTGATTGTTGAGACAGATTGTTTACCGCTAATAGGAATGATCACAAATTGTTCTTCACTGGATATTGCCAGGCTTCGCTGGATTTCTGATATTAAATTTATAAATCCAGTTTTAATCCATATTTCAGGAAAATCTAACTCTGTTGCTGATATGCTTTCAAGAGCTAGATACGATGAGAATGATGAAGCCAAATTAGATACTAATACGATTAATTATGATTCTCAAGTATATGTATATGAAAAATTTAATATTGATGAATATGAAGGAGAGTGGCTAGATATTGGGAGGTATCTTAATACTTTAATTAGATCACCTTCATGGTCTTCAAATAGATTTAGAAATATTAGAAAGAGAGCTTTTAATTTTTTCTTGAAAGATGGGTTAATTTGGAGACATGCAAGGGGGAAGATTAAAATGCCACAAAGGGTACTAGGTACTAAGAATCTTCAGATGCAAGTCATGAAAAGCGTGCATGATACTTTATGGGCTGGGCATAAGGGATTTGTAGCAACTTATGAAAAAATTAGAGAGGGTTATTGGTGGCCAGGTATTTATGTTAACGTAAAGAATTATGTCAATTCTTATGATGTATGTCAAGTTCATTCATCAGTTAAGCATAGGGATCCACTGCACCCTACCTATCCACCATGCATACACTATAAGTGGGTAGTTGACTTAGTGACCATGCCCAAAGGTATAGATAGGATGAGATACATAGTTCTTGCAAGAGAAGATCTTATTAACCATGTTGAAGGCCGAGCTCTAAGATCTAAAACCACTTTCAATGTATGTAAATTTCTTCTTGAAGATGTAATTTCAAGATTTGGGTATATTGAAAAAGTAGTAGCTGATAGGGGAGAATTAGATGCGCAAGAGGCTAGAGAATTCTTTGCTAGGCATGGAATTCATTTAACTCTTACTACTGCTTATAACCTTGAGGCTAACGGAAAGATAGAAAGAGGGCATTCTCCTATTATTAAGGCGATTTCTAAAGCTTGCAAAGGAGAACTTAAGAATTGGCCAAAATTTCTATCGTTTGCATTGTGGGCTGACAGAATGACCTGTAGTAGAATGACGGGATTTATGCCGGTAGAGCTAATGTACTGCTAGAAGCCAATTTTTCCCGTGCATACTCAAATCCTTACTTGGGCACTCTTCCTTGAGAAGATAATTTGTCTAGTGAAGATTTATTAGCTCTAAGAATTCAACAACTTGAACAAGGGAATGAAAGGTTAGATAAAGCTGTAGCTAAATTGAAAGATTCTCGACTTAAAAATAAAAAATATTTTGATAAATCACATAGGTTAAGGCCAAAGCCAATACAAATTAATGATTGGGTTTTAATTTATGATAGTACATTCAATTCTCAGTATGATGCTCATAGGATATTAAAAAAGCGTTGGCTTGGACCTTATGTGGTGGTCAAAATTTATGTTAATGGAACGTATGCCTTACGAGAGTTGGATGGTACTCCTCTTAAGAATTTAATTGCAGGTAAAAGAGTTAAATTATTTAAACAAAGAAATGAAGAAATTTATGACTTATTATATGATGAAGAATATGATGAATGAGGTTTTAATGAATAAAAATGATGTATAAATTTTCTTTTAAATATGTTTTTTCTTTTACATGTATGAAGAAACAAGCTTATTTATAAAAACTAATTTTACTTGTGAGTCTAGATGTTGTTGTTTGTTAGTAGGAGTTGAAGATGCTTTTTGAACAAATAAACTAAAGAATGTTTTATGATGAAGATGAAGACAAAGAATAACCAGGTGACTTAATTCTAATTATTCATATTATTTATTTTTTCTCTTTATGCATTTATAAATAGGATTTTAGTTGTTTCTGATATAAAGAGGGAATTTATTAAAATTACATAAATAATGAACGAGAAATTAAAGTAGGAAAATGTATATAGGTGAAAGTCTGATTTAGAGAACTTGTAATGCGTTGTGAAGATAAGAGAGCAGAAAACTTGAACTGCGACCCCTAGTAAAAGAGAAATCTACTTTATACTAGTAGAATTATTTACTTTTTGAAACCGTTTAGCAAATGAGATCATAATTCTAGCTGTAGCAAATTTCTAGATCCTCTGCTTTGATTAGGGGTTAAGCCTTTCTCCTTAAACAAAAAAGTTGCGAAGAAAAATTAAGAAAAGAGAAAAATGAGAACATCAAGCTGTATATTAATGGCTACTGCAAGATGGAAAAAAGAAAAGAAAGAAAAAAAGAAATGAAAAAGAAAAATATGATTCAGTTGTGGTCTCGAAACCACTTCTGAAATATTATGCGGGCTATATGAGGCGGAGGTTTGCTGCAGAAGAGTTAGTTTGATGTATCTTATAGCGGACATCTAAGAAATAAAAAAAAGCATGCTTGTATAAATTAAATTTTACCTAAGAACAGGGTTAATGGAATGGTAAGTACCTCAATTATCTAAATAGCCTTTATAGGATTTTCTAAATTTGTATTTTTTACTATATGCATTGACTGAAACGATTTCTAATTCATATTTATGTAATTTTCAAAATTTTCTTCATTATCAGAAACATAATTAGAAATTAGAAGCATTTTTTATAATATTATAGTTAAGTTATAGATTCTATCAAAGAATTTGATACTGCTTTCCATTGAACTGTAGGTTGGCCCATCGAGACGATGTGCAGGTTTGGTGGGGGCGAATGTCGGAAAGTTTTTCACCTTCCAGTTGATGACCAGAAAAATTAAAACATGTTTATTGGTTAACTCTAAACCCTCTATTATGCTATTGATTAAATGTTTTGCTTGGAACTTAACTCTTTGAAAGTGTTTGCAGGTTCAAATTGATGGAGAAAACATATGTTCATATTAGGGTTTACCCTAAAACTGCTCATTTAATGTGTGTTTGAGCAATTTAAACATTCAAACATGGGTATAAGACCCTAGGTTTACATTTAATTATGTGTATTTAAGTTAAGAACATTAATTCTTGGTTAGTGTTAGGGTTAAAGCTAGGTTACTTAAAGGTTTTAATGGGTTAATGATAGGATTCAAAAGGATTTTAAGGGTCTTTAGTATGTTTTAAGGGTTAAAATAACTGACATTTAATTAAATTAATCTATAAATCAAACATTGATTTATTAAAAATTGAAATATGATTTAATTAGTTACTTTAATAATGTGTGTGAATATAAATACTAAGGTATTTAATTAATTAAAACCCTAAACTAAGCTTAAATTGAATGAATTATTTAATTATAAAAATTAGGCTAATTAAAATAAAATGATAAATTAAATGGATAATTAATTAGTGGTGTATGTGAATATGAATTTAAAGAATGGTTCATAAAAGATGTGGAATTAAAGTGTGTAAAGAGCGGATCATAAAAATTATGCACTTAAAGTGAATAAAGTTGGTTAAAAGAAAAGAATGGTGAGAATTAGTGAAGATGAAAAGAGAGGAGTAGAAGAGTTGTGTAAATAAAGTGATTAAAGCTAAATGAAAAGTATGGTAAAAATAAATGGGCAAAAGTGTGGATGAGAAATTAAAGCAAGTTCAAAAAGAGTGGTGTTTGGGGGTTTTCTTGGACGTGAAGGAGTTTGAGGGTTTGTAGGAGAAAAAGAAGAAGAACAAGAGACGAAATAACTCAGACAAGCTTCTACAGAAACACCTTTGAACCTTTGAACCTTGAGTTTTTGATTACAATAGAAGGATTATACTATTTCATTCAATCCAAGTTAATACTCGGGGCGCAATTACAGAGAATGCTCAATCATAAAAGATCAATTATCTCAGAATCTCCCAGCAGCCGACCTCTTCTGCACCAGTCCTTCACTTGCTTCCAGCTTCTCCTTGTGCACACCTTGCACTAAGCTTCCACGAGCTGAGGGACTAATCTCTTTCGGGCCTGATCGCGGAGAGTGACTTTTGGGATTGGTCTCCTGCTTCGCACTCTCTGCACCTCCCTTAGCCTCACTTCTTGCACTCTTCACTTTCCGTGACACACACCAGTGACTCTTCACTTCTCCTTTTCCTCTTACTTCCAGTGTCCAAGAATAGCCTTTTGTCTCTCTTTTGTTGAGTCCGCCGGTTCGCGCACTCTAACTGTAATACAATCTTGGTGCCCTTTCAATGTCCCAAGATTGTCTTTTGAACTGGTCACCAACGACTCACTACTTTGTCCTGTAGTGACTTTAGAACAAAAGTGGCTTTAGAATAAAATTTTGATTGGGCGGCCCTATTTCCACCTTTGCGTACGCGGCCGCTTCCATACCTTCACCTTTCCTTTTAATTCTTTACTTTTGCACCTAAGATTTGAAATTCATCCTTTGAACCTTAAGAGAAAAAATACTTTGCATCCTTAGTTTCAACCGGTTAGGGCTCGACAGATGCCCACCACCGAAAGATCTCTCCGTCCCGGAGAGAGAACAGAAATACAAAATAGAAAAATTTCAAAGACACAGACATGAAAATAACGAAGCTGAGGCAAGAAAAGAGTTAAAGGGTGCGTATATTATTTAAGTAAGAAAAAGTATAAGGCACCCTACAAGAATTATTGACAAAATCCGAGGGATGAGAAATTTATTGACAAAGCGATAATGGAAGCTAAGAGCAATTATTATGAAGGGGATGAGCAATTTATTCAGACTGTGGACAGCAAATTATTGTGCAGGTTGATTGAGATTCTCAGCCGATGTTGGTGGAGAGGGGGGCAAAGGAGCAGAAGCTTGTCCAATCATATGCTGTAGCGAACTAAGGCATTGCCTAAGATTATCCCTGTCGCGTCGGATACGTCTGCATGCAGCATTAGCACAAAGCCCTAAGTTAGAGCAATTTTGAAGATCTTCTAAGGCTTTCAACGCAGAGTCGGCCATATCGCGATAATGATCTCTCTCTTCTTTGAGCAATCGCGCCGTTTCATTGAGCGAGTGCCATTGAGAATTGGCCATGCGATTGATGTTTTCGATTGTTGAGATATACTATTGATGAACCGAAGCGGCTGCCGATACCGAATCCAAGGAAATCTGGGAGGCCTGAGCATTGCCGAGAGCAACTACACTCGTGTCCCGTAGTAATTGTAAAAAGGAAGGGGTTGATGGGAGGTCAAAGTGCGGAGGAGGAGTGGCCGATGGATCAGGAGGGAGATGGGAAGGAGGAATTACCGACGGATGAGGAGGAAGGGTTGTAGTGGAAGATGGAGTGGGAAGGGAAGGATTGTGGGAGGGAAGTGGTTGGCTGACAGGAACATTAATGATAGGGGGTGAGGTATAATCCGGAGGAAGTGGGGGCATACAGGTGGGGTTTTGAGGGTTGAGCTGCGTTTGAATGAGTGGCTTGAAAGCTGAAGAGAGGGGAGGTCTAGGGATAATGGGAGGGGTAGGCATGGACGGAGTAGTGGTAGATGCTGGAGGGATAGGTGAAGAAGATTGAGGAGGGAAGGAGGGGATAGCAGGTGGTGCGGATGCTGGTGTCGATGCGGAAGCTGAGTCAAGTGAGATTAGAGGGGGGGAGGGAGATTGTGCAATGGAAGGTAGCCCAGGGTTGGTAGAAAAGCAACATTGTTGGCAGAGTGTGCAGGTATTTGATAGATCCAAGCCAGGAAGGGTGCATAATAGATGGAAAATGCATGAGAGCCCCTAGAGATAGCCTCTCGGAGTCGACGGGATCACAAAGTCAAGGAACTATAGATGAGGGTTGCGTAAGGGTAGGGACGGCTATGGAGAAAGCAGAAAAGTGGATCGGCAATACGAATATCTGACCAGGGGAGCGAAGATGTGGGACTACGCAGTAAAAAGAAAAAAATGAACGCATTGAGAATGGTGGTCATGCGGAGTGAAAACCTAGCATTACTTTGAAAGTGATCGGTACAAAAGGCAATTGTAGCCGAGGCTGACAATCCAGAGTATAGGAAGGGGGGAGCACTAAAATGTAAGAGGGAGGACCCAATACTGGTGGCAATGGCTGGGATGGAGAGAGTGCCGGTTCTAAAATGAGGGAAGAGGCGAATAGCTTCATAAACCTGGTTAAAATTGGATGGATTATTGAAGAAAACGTTGGCCAAGCCCCACAGGCCCGCCTGCTGAAGATCTTCAATGGAAAACATTTGACGAAGGGCAATGGTAGGTAGGGATAAATGCATACGGATTTGCAGGTTTAAGTCAGGTGGAAGAAACAGGCGCATATAATCCCCGGTTGGCGAAGATGGGTGTGAGGAATGAGACACAGATGGGGAAGGAGAAGGCTGGTGAGGGATGGGAGGTGGGGAATAAAGGTCGGTGGAATCAGAGTGTATGGAATAAATAGGAATAGCAAGAAGGGCAGTAGGATGAGCTGACTGCGATGCATCTTGCGGTGGGTTAGCGGGAACAGAGTGTTCTGCCGAGGGAGTAGGTTGATTTGGATGTTCGGAAGGAAGCGCGGATGTGGGAGAGGATTGATTGTGATGGTTGGGAGGAAACTCGGACGGCGGAGTGTGTTGATTGGAATGGTTTGTAGGAAGTGCGGGCGGCGTGGGTTCTGAAATATCACCCGGAGCGGAGGGGTCGGCCATTGATGGAAATGAGGATAAGAAGCTGAGCAATAGAAATCCAATGTAGGTGGAGGGGAATTGTGGGGGAAGAGGGTGGAGACAGAGGATGTGGTGGTGGCGGGATAACCGGAGGGGTTAGGCGGTGGGGGGCAGAGTGGGGAGGGGGGCTTGAGGGAATTGGAGGGGGTGGGGGGAGGTGTTTGACGGGTGGGCAGAGGGAGTGGAGAGGGAGGGGGCGCCGAATTGGAGGGGGTGGGGGGAGTCGCTAAGCGGCGGGGGGAGGGAGTGGGGAGGATTGGGGGGCTGGAGGGAATTGGAGGGGTGGGGGGGAGGTGTCAGGCGGCGGGGGTGGGGGAGTGGATAGGGAGGGGGCTTCGAGGGGGTTGGAGGGGTTGGGGGGAGGTGTTAAGCGGCAGGGGTGGGTAGCGGAGGGGGACGGGACTGGAGGGAGGGGGCTGGCGGGGGTTCGAGGGAGTGGAGGGAGTGGGGGGAGTCGCTAAGCGGCGGGGGGAGGGAGTGGGGAGGATTGGGGGGGCTGGAGGGAATTGGAGGGGTGGGGGGGAGGAGTTAGGCGGCGGGGGTGGGTAGCGGCGGGGGTGGGTAGGGGAGCGGGACGGGACTGGAGGGAGGGGGTTGGCGGGGCTTGAGGGAGTGGAGGGAGTGGGGGGAGTCGCTAAGCGGCGGGGGGAGGGAGTGGGGAGGATTGGGGGGGCTGGAGGGAATTGGAGGGGTGGGGGGGAGGTGTTAGGCGGCGGGGGTGGGTAGCGGAGGGGGACGGGACTGGAGGGAGGGGGCTGCGGGGGTCGAGGGGGTTGGAGGGGGTGGGGGAGATGTTTGACGGCGGGGGCAAAGGGAGTGGAGAGGGGGGTTGGAGGGGTTGGGGGGAGGTGTTAAGCGGCGGGGGTGGGTAGCGGAGGGGAACGGGACTGGAGGGAGGGGGCTGGCGGGGGTTCGAGGGAGTGGAGGGAGTGGGGGGAGTCGCTAAGCGGCGGGGGGAGGGAGTGGGGAGGATTGGGGGGGCTGGAGGGAATTGGAGGGGTGGGGGGGAGGAGTTAGGCGGCGGGGGTGGGTAGCGGAGGGGGACGGGACTGGAGGGAGGGGGCTGCGGGGGTCGAGGGGGTTGGAGGGGGTGGGGAAGATGTTTGACGGCGGGGGCAGAGGGAGTGGAGAGGGGGGTTGGAGGGGTTGGGGGGAGGTGTTAAGCGGCGGGGGTGGGTAGCGGAGGGGGACGGGACTGGAGGGAGGGGGCTGGCGGGGGTTCGAGGGAGTGGAGGGAGGGGGGGGATTCGCTAAGCGGCAGGGGGAGGGAGTGGGGAGGATTGGGGGGGCTGGAGGGAATTGGAGGGGTGGGGGGGAGGTGTTAGGCGGCGGGGGTGGGTAGCGGAGGGGGATGGGACTGGAGGGAGGGGGCTGCGGGGGTCGAGGGGGTTGGAGGGGGTGGGGGAGGTGTTTGACGGCGGGGGCAGAGGGAGTGGAGAGGGGGGTTGGAGGGGTTGGGGGGAGGTGTTAAGCGGCGGGGGTGGGTAGCGGAGGGGGACGGAACTGGAGGGAGGGGGCTGGCGGGGGTTCGAGGGAGTGGAGGGAGTGGGGGGAGTCGCTAAGCGGCGGGGGAGGGAGTGGTGAGGATTGGGGGGGCTGGAGGGAATTGGAGGGGTGGGGGGGAGGAGTTAGGCGACGGGGTGGGTAGCGGAGGGGGACGGGACTGGAGGGAGGGGGCTGGCGGGGGTTCGAGGGAGTGGAGGGAGTGGGGGAGATGTTTGACGGCGGGGGCAGAGGGAGTGGAGAGGGGGGTTGGAGGGGTTGGGGGGAGGTGTTAAGCGGCGGGGGTGGGTAGCGGAGGGGGACGGGACTGGAGGGAGGGGGCTGGCGGGGGTTCGAGGGAGTGGAGGGAGTGGGGGGAGTCGCTAAGCGACGGGGGGAGGGAGTGGGGAGGATTGGGGGGGCTGGAGGGAATTGGAGGGGTGGGGGGGAGGAGTTAGCCGGCGGGGGTGGGTAGCGGAGGGGGACGGGACTGGAGGAAGGGGGGCTGCGGGGGTCGAGGGGGTTGGAGGGGGTGGGGGAGATGTTTGACGGCGGGGGCAGAGGGAGTGGAGAGGGGGGTTGGAGGGGTTGGGGGGAGGTGTTAAGCGGTGGGGGTGGGTAGCGGAGGGGGACGGGACTGGAGGGAGGGGGCTGGCGGGGGTTCGAGGGAGTGGAGGGAGTGGGGGGAGTCGCTAAGCGGCGGGGGGAGGGAGTGGGGAGGATTGGGGGGGCTGGAGGGAATTGGAGGGGTGGGGGGGAGGTGTTAGGCGGCGGGGGTGGGTAGCGGAGGGGGACGGGACTGGAGGGAGGGGGCTGCGGGGGTCGAGGAGGTTGGAGGGGGTGGGGGAGGTGTTTGACGGCGGGGGCAGAGGGAGTGGAGAGGGGGGTTGGAGGGGTTGGGGGGAGGTGTTAAGCGGCGGGGGTGGGTAGCGGAGGGGGACGAAACTGGAGGGAGGGGGCTGGCGGGGGTTCGAGGGAGTGGAGGGAGTGGGGGGAGTCGCTAAGCGGCGGGGGAGGGAGTGGGGAGGATTGGGGGGGCTGGAGGGAATTGGAGGGGTGGGGGGGAGGAGTTAGGCGGTGGGGTGGGTAGCGGAGGGGGACGGGACTGGAGGGAGGGGGCTGGCGGGGGTTCGAGGGAGTGGAGGGAGTGGGGGGAGTCGCTAAGCGGCGGGGGGAGGGAGTGGGGAGGATTGGGGGGGCTGGAGGGAATTGGAGGGGTGGGGGGGAGGTGTTAGGCGGCGGGGGTGGGTAGCGGAGGGGGACGGGACTGGAGGGAGGGGGCTGGCGGGGGTTCGAGGGAGTGGAGGGAGTGGGGGGAGTCGCTAAGCGGCGGGGGAGGGAGTGGGGAGGATTGGGGGGGCTGGAGGGAATTGGAGGGGTGGGGGGGAGGAGTTAGGCGGCGGGGGTGGGTAGCAGAGGGGGACGGGACTGGAGGGAGGGGGCTGTCGGGGGTCGAGGGGGTTGGAGGGGGTGGGGGTGGTGTTTGACGACGGGGGCAGAGGGAGTGGAGAGGGAGGGGTTGGCGGGGTCCGAGGGTGTTGGAGGGGGTGGGGGGAGGTGTTAGGCGGCGGGGGTAGAGGGTGGAGAGGGAGGGGCTGGCAGGTTCCGAGGATGTTGGAGGGGGTGGGGGGAGGTGTTAGGCGGCGGGGGTAGAGAGTGGAGAGGGAGGGGGCTGGCGGGTTCCGAGGGTGTTGGAGGGGGTGGGGAGAGGTGTTAGGCGGCGCGGGTAGAGGGTGGAGAGGGAGGGGGCTGGCGGGTTCCGAGGGTGTTGGAGGGGGTGGGGAGAGGTGGTGGACGGCGGGGGTAAAGAGTTGGGAGGGGGGGAGGGAGGGAATTGGAGGGGGTGGGGGGAGGTGTTTGACGGCGGGGTCAGAGGGTGGAGAGGGAGGGGTTTTGTTGCTAGAGGAGGAGCATGAGCGTCGGTGGAGGGGGAGGATGAGGCCCACGGTTTTTTTTTTTTGTTGCCAGGTGAGGATAAGTTGCTGGTGGCGGTGGTGGAAACAATGTGGGCTTTTCTTTGGTGGCTATGGCGAAGCCAATTTAGAGGGTCAGCGCTCCGTTATTGCATAGACTTCTGAGTGAAGATGGGATGAATGAATGTTCTTCTTATATAGCAAGGGGGATGAAGGGCTTACCTCACATCAAGGAATGGTGGAGCATAAAAGATAGTTCAAAAGAGAGGAGATGCCAATTTTAATCTCATCCATCCGAGAGATACAAAGGAAGGGCTAGCCTTAAAAGCTAGTGTTAAGAACTAATAGCCATAAAAGAAATTTTGCGCCAAATGTTTGTATAGAGCCTTTTTTTTTTCCGTAGCAAATATGAGCAATGATTAAAGAGTTACAATAGAAAACAAAATAAAAAAAACAAAATGAGCTAAGAACTATGGAGTGGAATGTTAGAACTTTTGATGATAAGCTTTGAGTCGAGAAATATTTACTAGCGGTAGGGTAGATCCATCGAGTGTTTCTAATTGCATAGCACCCCATTGCAACATTTTCAGAACTCGAAAAGGTCCTTCCCAATGAGGGATCCATTTCCCTTTTGCAGTCGTATGAGGGTCAGGTTTATGGAGAAGAACTAACATGCCTGCTTCAATGCTGTTTTTCCAGAGATGTCGATCATGTGCCTCCTTCCGTTTCATCTGAGTCTCTATCAATTGTTTGGTCGCTAGTAGACGAATCTCCTCCACTTTATGTAGTGCTCCTAGCCTCTGAGAGACATCACAATCCTTCTTTCCCTGCATGAATGCTATTTTAGGCGATCCATGTAAAAATTCAAAGGGCTCGATAGGTAATATGCCATAAACCAGTTGGAATGGGGAATATCCAGTGGCCTCTTTGTAGGCTAACCTGTATGCCCAAAGTGTACCTTGGTACGCAATGCCCCATGAAGTGGGTTGCAACATACACTCCTTTCTTAACATTGCAATTAAAACCTTATTTGTCGACTCAGCCTGTCCATTTGCTCGTGGATAGTACGCACAAGAGGTCCTATGAAGAATTCTATACCTGTTGAAGATTTCTTGCAGGACTTTATTGACAAAATGGGTACCCTGATCAGTACAAATTTCAAGTGGACAACCAAACCTGCAAATGATGTTACTATAAATGAAATCAGCAACAGTTTGGGCAGTGCAATCGGAGGAGGCAATGGCTTCAGCCCACTTTGTCGCATAATCTGTAGCTATCAAGAGATATTTTTCTCTTTTTGGAAAAGCAGGAGGGTAGATGGGCCCTACAAAATCTAGCCCCCACTTCTCAAATGGTTGCCAGGAGGTGGAAATAACCAAGGGGTTATGTCTCTGCTTTGTTGGCTTAGGTCCACACCTTTGGCAAATGTCACATGCCTTTCCCCACTCATCTGCATCCCTAAATAGTGTAGGCCACCATAGACCTGCATCCAGTATCCTCTGACTCATAATATGTCCTGGGAGGTGCCCACCACCTGTTCCTTCATGTGCAGAGTGAAGGACTTCCCTCACTTCTTCTTCTTCCAAACACTTCCTGAACCAGTCATCTTTGCCCTGTCTGTACAATTTATCTTCGATGAAGGTATATGGTCTACTCTTGATTAGCAGGCTCTTCTTTTGTACAGCACTAGCCTTTTCTGGATACAATCCAGTTTTAATGAAATTTTTAATGTCGTAATACCAACCTTGAGCTTTTACAGCAAACAGATGAGCATCTGGAAAGTCATCATTGATTCCACTAGATTGATTCATCATATTTATTCTGGATAGGTGATCCGCCATAACATTGTCTTTCCCTGGTTTATGGACTACAGAAAAATCAAACTCTTGGAACAACAATAACCACCTCCATATTCTACCGGTTGCCTGGGGTTTGTTGAGTAGGTATTTTAGTGGTTGGTGATCTGATATGATAATAAATTTTACCCCCAGTAAGTAATGACGGAATTTTTGGACAGCAAAGACCATTGCTAGGGCTTCCCTTTCAGTAGTACTGTAATTCCTTTCAGCCTTAGTCAAGATTCTACTGGCATATTGAATTGGCCTGTCCACTTTAAATTCTTCATTGGGTTGGGTCAAAACTGCCCCCACTGCATATGCACTGGCATCGACATGTATATGAAAGATTTTTGACCACTCAGGTGTGACCAAGATAGGAGCACACACCAACCTTGACCGTAATGTCTGATATGCTTTTTCCTCCTCTTCTTCCCATTTAAAAGGTACTTCCTTACCTGTAAGTCTAGTCAGAGGTCTAGCTATCTCTGCATACATTTTTATAAACCTTCTATGATAGCCGGTATGCCCCAAGAAACTCTGGATCTCTTTAGGAGATTTAGGTTTAGGCAACTTTAATATAGAAATGATTTTGTCAGGATCTGGGGCCATACCTTTAGCCGACACCACATGTCCTAAAAGGGTTCCTTCTATCACAAGGAAATGACATTTATTTGGATTGAGCTTTAACTTAGTCTCTCTGCATCTTTGGAAAATATTCTGCAGCTGCCTCAAGTGGTGGTCCAAACAATCTAGATGAGTTTCCTTGTGAGATCCTGAAAACGAAGAGAAGTCATCCATGAAGATTCTAAGTGATTCCAGCAATAGGGGGCCAAAAATGAGATTGACCGTTCTGTTAAAGGTGGCTGGAGCATTTATGAGCCCAAATGGCATTTTTACATACACATATGTTCCCCAAGGTGTGATAAAAGCAGTCTTTTCATGATCCTCTGGATGTATTGATATTTGATTATAGCCACTGAATCCATCCATAAAACTATATAATGCATGCCCAGCCACTTCTTCAATGACCTGTTCTGCAAAAGGCATAGGGAACCCATCTGGAATGGTCACCTTGTTGAGAGCTCTAAAGTCAACAAAAATTCTGATTTTGTTAGTATTCTTCTTCGGTACTATAACCATAGGTGAGAGCCACTCTGAGTGTTCCACAGGAATGATGATTCCTGCATCCTCCATCTTTTGGATTTCCACATAGACGGCTTCGGCATACTTTGGCTTAAGTCTATAACTCCTTCCTCTGATGGGTCTGGCTCCATCAACCAGAGGGATTCTGTGCTCTCCATAAGATGCAGGCACTCCTTCTAAGTCTTTATAATGCCAGGCAAAAACATCTGCATATTGGGTCAAGAATGATTTTACCTTTTCAAGGAGCTCTGGGTGGCTCCACAACCAAGTGGCCACCAGAACTGGCTGATTATTGTTTTGAGTGCCTAAGTGTATTTCTTGGACCAGATTTCTTGCTACCATATTATCTCCGTGTGCATCTGCTTCCTTGTCTTCTTCTACTAGCTTTTCGTGCATTGCTTCATAAGCAGGTGTATTTTGGACTTCGATGTGTTCCTCCTTGTCCTGCATCCATCCTGCAGGGATTTCTTGAATTGGGAAAGAACATTCACCCTCAGAATTTTTTACCTTGTTTTTAGCTTTAGAAACTTCGTTATCTGTGGTTGACACATCCTCCTCCAATTTGTATTTGAGGGGTATCTTCCTGCCCCTTCTGTGGTCTGTGATGGGCTCTCCCAATCCATCAACCTGGACCTTTTCCTTATCTTCATCATAACCTTCAGTCGTGCAAGGATTGTCTAGAAAAATTCCAAAACAAGAGGAAGAGTTGCCGGCTTGGAGCCAACTTAGAATATCCTCTTCTTCCTCAAAATCTATTTGGGGTTGATCCTCCGCTTCTGTTTCCATGCAAATGCTCATTGTTTGCATCATACTAGTGTTTCCTTGATTGTCTGGGCCTTCTTCTAAATGAATTTGTGTCAGCTCCTGCCCTTTCTTTTGTACCCACATAGTGTCCTTACCCCAATCATGAATGACACTGGCATGCCTCAGCCAAGGTCTTCCAATTAAGAGAGGAAATCCTCCTTCAACCTGGGGCAATCTTAAAACCACAAAATCCAGAATGAATAGATTACCTTGTACTTCAAGTGGAACTTTTGGGATTACCCCCAAGGGCCTTACTTTGCTCTGATCTGCCAACGTAACCGTGAAATTTGCAGGTCTTGAAGGGTGGAGTCCAATCTTTTTCATGGTATGTTCAGGCATCAAGTTAATGCCAGAACCACCATCTACAATAACACCTTGAAATTCATGACCCTTGATTGATATTGTAAGCCGAGGACTTTTATAATCCGTAAGGGGTGCTTCCCCCATAATTATCCCTTTATGTAAAATAGCAGTCTTGGCCACTAAGCTTGTAGTAGAAGCCTCATCAATTATCTGCAATAATTCTGACCTGAATTTCCCATCCATCTTTATTAATTCAAAAATACTAACCTCCTTCTTCATTGACTTGAGTAGTTTTGAAGCCTCTGACTCTTTAAGAGAGTGAGCTTCATTTGCCTTGCCAAACTCTTCTTGAGCCCTGTTGAAGGCATGCCCAATGGCATCACTGGTGCCTATGAGATACTCCTTTTGGTTTGTGTCTGCATTTGTGGTGGCTTTGTCTTCAAATGCAACTCTGTCTTTGTTCAATTCCTTAATTATCGATTCTTGATTTTCTACCACTTTTGCCGTTCCCTTGCTCCTTGTCTGTACTGCAAAAGATTCGAGTTCTTCTAATTGTACCACTCTGGTAGATGGTGAGGGTTCATCGACATGAGGTAATTTTTCCTCCTTGTATACAGAGATCAATTGGAGATGGGGTCCGGAAGTAGAAGCTTGATTCTTAGGACATCCGTTGGTATAATGGTCCCTGGCTTCTGGACAGTTCCTGCAAGGAGGTGCATTTTCTGGGAGAGTGCACCTAGATTGGTAGTGCCCGCATTCTCCACATCTGAAGCAAATAATTGGCCTCTAGGCCCATTTGCAAAGTTAGTTCTCGGTCTAGGATTATAGTTGTTACCTTGGTTTGCTGCTGCTGCCATTACATTTGCTGGTGGCAAGAGTCCTCCTTGTGTCCAGTATGTCGTTGTAGGCATTCCCCTTACTTGGCATTCATGGGCCTCATGCCCAATCTTCCTGCATAATTGACAAGTCACATTTAGCAGAGGACATTCACTTACTATGTGCCCTTGCTTGCTGCACATGGAGCACCAGAGTCCGTTCTTAATGCCGCCTCCTTTGAGTTCTTGCAATTCCTGTCTCAGCTGAGCTAGTTCTTCTGCTTGGGCTTCCTCTTCCTTTTGGAGCTTGAGGGCTTCAATCTCTTTTCTCAGCTGAGCTACAGCAGTCTCCTCCTCTGTGTAGGGCTTATTCCTTTTCAAGCCCTCCAGCTCCCTTCTTAACTGGATCACTGGGTCCTCCAGTTCTGTACCATATGATGGTTGGGAAGAAGTTGCACCATACTGGTGCCTTATCTATTCCAAGCGTGTGGCCGTATTGATGAACTCCTCAACAGAGGCAGTAGGTAGCACTAACTCTTTTATTTTGCATTGGGTGACCACAGGTAGGGGTTTGGCTAACCATTTCTTGACAAAGAAATCGTGTGGTGGATCTGGTAGTTTAGCCATTAGTGCTTTGGCCCTGGTCACAAACTCTGGGAACTTTTCTCCTGGACCCAATCTCAAGTTTTCTAACTCTTCGATAATGATCTCTACCGTGTTTCCGTGCTGAAACTGATTTTTGAAGGCCTCTTTCATCAAATCCCAAGAGGTAAAGTGGTTTTCACCAAACTGGCTAAACCACTTGTCTGCCAGACCTTCCAAAGTGGCAGGGAAGAGTATCAAGAAGGCATCTTCCCTACCCATTAGACCTCTAGTCTTGCATAATGCAAGAAATCTTCGAATGTGCTCATCTGGATCCTCATGGGCTAAACCTCTGAAAGAGGGAAATTTTATGTTTAATCTGGAGAGTAAGGTTTCTAGGTCCACCTGTCCTGCCATGCTTCCTACCGATGAAGTCGATGAAAGTGGACTCGATGATCTTCTGTTCGCCTTTCTTCTTGTCTGCTTGCACTTGACCCTCAAGGTTTGTGACCGGGTCGCGGTCATGAGCTGTTCATAGTTCTCCTGAAATGAGACACTTGATATACGTACTTACCTCAACTGGAGTATTACTGTTGGCACTGGAATAGATCTTCTCCTAGGCTCAAATCTCCTTGTAAATCCCACCGGGTGTGCCAAATTTGTTTGGGGGTTTTCTTGGACGTGAAGGAGTTTGAGGGTTTGTAGGAGAAAAAGAAGAAGAACAAGAGACGAAATAACTCAGACAAGCTTCTACAAAAACACCTTTGAACCTTTGAACCTTGAGTTTTTGATTACAATAGAAGGATTATACTATTTCATTCAATCCAAGTTAATACTCGGGGCGCAATTACAGAGAATGCTCAATCATAAAAGATCAATTATCTCAGAATCTCCCAGCAGCCGACCTCTTCTGCACCAGTCCTTCACTTGCTTCCAGCTTCTCCTTGTGCACACCTTGCACTAAGCTTCCACGAGCTGAGGGACTAATCTCTTTCGGGCCTGATCGTGGAGAGAGACTTTTGGGATTGGTCTCCTGCTTCGCACTCTCTGCACCTCCCTTAGCCTCACTTCTTGCACTCTTCACTTTTCGCGACACACACCAGTGACTCTTCACTTCTCCTTTTCCTCTTACTTCCAGTGTCCAAGAATAGCCTTTTGTCTCTCTTTTGTTGAGTCCGCCGGTTCGCGCACTCTAACTGTAATACAATCTTGGTGCCCTTTCAATGTCCCAAGATTGTCTTTTGAACTGGTCACCAACGACTCACTACTTTGTCTTGTAGTGACTTTAGAACAAAAGTGGCTTTAGAATAAAATTTTGATTGGGCGGCCCTATTTCCACCTTTGCGTACGCGGCCGCTTCCATACCTTCACCTTTCCTTTTAATTCTTTACTTTTGCACCTAAGATTTGAAATTCATCCTTTGAACCTTAAGATAAAAAATACTTTGCATCCTTAGTTTCAACCGGTTAGGGCTCGACAAGTGGTAAGAATTTGACTTCTGTGAATATATATATGTGTGTTATGCTCCAGTTTTTCCTAATGTTTTTTTTTGCAGAAATTAAAAGAAGAAGTGTCCGAAGAGCATTGTGAAAGAGTGAAGAATTCAACAATTATATGAACCAGAGATCCATCTATCTTATGAAAACCCATTGAAGAATATCTTTGATTAAGCTATGTGTATAGGAATCACTAGAATTTATCACCATTTAAGCTAAATTTCATCGTTTAGAAAGATTTATCTATAGCATTGTAAACACCTATTTTTGTTATTAGCATTAATTCAATTACTATTTCCATTTATCTTCATTGTCGATGTCTAAAGAGCATTCAATTGAATCTAAAAGTAATGCAACTATAGAAGTCGAAGTAGAAATAGTTAAGGACAAAATTACGCATGAATCTTTAATCTCCGAATCTTATGATCATTGTCTTACTAGATTTTTAACGTTATTTTTGATTGCATCTTCCGAACCTCAAGATAGTGTAGATTCATTTCCACCACCTCTAATTAGACATACGCAACCACAACATATTGAAAACCAAGAAGAAGAAATTATTAAAGAAAACATAACTGAGGAATCCTTAATTTTACCATCATCTCAAGAAGCTATTGATAGGTATAAGGCAGCTCAACCATATGATCCTTAGAAGTATAGAGTGTTAAGCTTACCTATTAGATATCTCTTAAATTTTTCATGGTTTTAAATTTAGAGTTATTTAGAATTTCATTTACCCTAGCATAAAGGAAAATATACCTAATTCACCTGAGATTGTCTCAATCACCCTGAGTGTGCCGAAGGATTTAGAGGTTGACTTGATCCAGCAGCCGTGTGTCTGCAACTTCCCAACAACGTGTGGAAGCTCAGTTACATGCAATGGCCATGATAGAAGAACGATTTTACAATCACTGTATTTTGCTCATTTGGCCCCTCGCATGTACATATCTGGGCATGAGTTACAATATAAGCCGTATTTTATGTTAATGGCAGAATATCAACTGGCCATCGAGAAGGAAACAGGCAAGAAACCCTCCCACGCAACTCAGGTTGAGCCTGAAGACTTGCCAATAGATGCATAGAGGGGAGAAATATATCAACCTACTTGGCACCAGGACTTATTACAAGAATACCCCGAGATGATGAGCACTTGGGCCAAGGCACCACTCCATTTGAGGTACAACCCATGTTGGGGACCCATGCCATGTCGCCGCTCTTGGAAGGCGTTTGCCATTAAAGTACAGAACAACAAGCAATGCCAAGATTGGCTCAATTACCCGTACTTCACTCCACCCACAAGACCACCAACAGTTGGATACATGATGGCAACGATTTGTCACTGGCTCCCTTGCTTATGTCGAATGGACGATGTAGCAACACATATGACAATCAAAATATTTGACATGATGCAGATGGTATTCAAAGTCTTCCGTTGCGTCAAGGCACCCCATGTGCACACCCCGGGTTTCGAGCATGGCAACCAAGATTTAGCATATGACATGAGCATGACACCATCGCTCATGGTGTGTTATGCCTGGCACTGTCGAATCAAATACTTACCGGCGTTCTATAAGCAGAGCTTTGAAGAAATGTTCACCACATGTTTTTGGGAGTATCACTCAGAAGTGTTCATAAGCAAGCCTACATATCTACTACAATTATTTGCCTGTGAACAACTGGTAAACTCCACACATTACAGACTCCTGCCACCAGAGGATCCTCAACCCATTGACTGGGAAAAACTAGAAGCTGATCTAGCAAGAGGTATTTGTATTTCAGAACACACCCTCGCTCAGGACCTACTACAGAATTATATCCGATAGACCCCACAACAAGGTTTTGTCAGGGATGACAGAAGCAAGAGGGAGGGGGGTGTTGGAAGTAGCCAGAGGCATAGACATCAAGGAAGCATGTAAAGACAGCAGAATGAAGTAGCAGGGAGCCAGTCGAATCATTTTTCAAAGAATTATGTTTTATAAATACTTTTCAAAAACCTCCAACAGTGATTTTCATCACATTTGTACCATATGTAACATAGGAAAACCCTTTTTGTAATTTATAGCTCCATTTTGTGCAAGCCGAGGAGTCCTCGAGCTTGAGGAGCTTAGGTAGAATGAGCCTACCAATTTTGATTATTTTTAGACCTCTTTTACCCTTTCAAATAGCACCTAGAACCTATTTTTTAACTATGCTGGTCACTAGATGTGAAACCGGTCAAAACTAGTCTAGAATCTATAAAAAGAGCTAGATAGCTCATTTTTGAGATTAGCTAGTGTAGAATTGTATGAGCTAGAGTGAGCTTGAGCTTGTAAGAGTGTTCTTGAGTAATAGAGTCAATATTCCTACCTTCCATTGTGTCTTGCTTGTCTCTTCATTGTGTGTGTGTATGTGTGTGTGCATCTCTATGCTTCTCACCTTCACTCTCACTACATCTCACAGTCACGATCTTCATATCACTCCTATCTCTTTCGCGGATTGACATTAAGGAGGTGGAGCTTCTTAACGTGGTTCTCACCATTGTGCTATAGCAACACCAAATTTGGCGCTGTTGCCAGGGATACATGATGGCAACGATTCGTCAATGGCTCCCTTGCTTACGTCGAATGGACGATGTAGCAGCGCATATGACTGTCAAAATATTTGACATGATGCAAATGGTATTCAAAGTCTTCCGTCATGTCAAGGCACCCCATGTGAACACCCCGGGTTTCGAGCATGGCAACCAATATTTAGCATATGACATGAGCACGACACCATCACTTCGGGTGTGTTATGCCTGGCACTGTCGAATCAAATACTTACCCGCGTTCTATAAGCAGACCTTTGAAGAAATGTTCACCACAGGTTTTTTGGACTATCACTTAGAAGTGTTCATAAGCAGGCCTACACATCTACTATAATTATTTGCATGTGAACAACTGGTATACTCCACACATTAGAGACTCCCACCACCAGAGGAACCTCAACCCATTGATTGGGAAAAACTAGAAGCTGACCTAGCAAGAGGTATCCGCATTTCAGAACACACCCTCGCTCAGGACGTACTACATAATTATATCCAACAGACCCTGCAACAAGGTTATGTCGGGGACGATAGAAGCGAGAGGGAGGGGAGTGTTGGCAATAGCCAGAGGCATAGACATCGAGGAAGCATGTAAAGACAGAGCACAATGAAGTAGCAGGGAGCCAGTCGAATCATTTATCAAAGAATTATGTTTTATAAATACTTTTCAAAAACCTCCAACAGTGATTTTCATCACTTTTGTACCATATGTAACATAGTAAAACCCTTTTTGTAATTTATAGCTCCATTTTGTGCAAGCCAAGGAGTCCTCAAGCTTGAGGAGCTTAGGTAGAACGAGCCTACCAATTTTGGTTATTTTTATACCTCGTTTACCCTTTCAAATAGCACCTAGAACCTATTTTTTAACTATGCCGATCACTAGATGTGAAACTGGTCAAAACTAGCTTAGAATCTATAAAAAGAGCTAGAGAGCTCATTTTTGAGGTTAGCTAGTGTAGACTTGTATGAGCTAGGGTGAGCTTGAGCTTGTAAGAGTGTTCTTGAGTAATAGAGTCAATATTCCTACCTTCCGTTGTGTCTTGCTTGTCTCTTCATTGTGTGTGTGTATGTGTGTGTGCATCTCTATGCTTCTCACCTTCACTCTCACTACATCTCATAGTCATGATCTTCATATCACTCCTATCTCTTCCGTGGATTGACATTAAGGAGGTGGAGCTTCTCAACGTGGTTCTCACCAGTGTGCTAGAGCAACAACGATTGACACTTTTTCCAAAAAATCCGGCATAATTTCAGTCAATCGGGGTTATGTCCGTCGCGATGGACGCGTGTGCATGCGAATTTTAGTGTCAATCGTGAAATTTCAATCAGTCACGATCGACGGTGTCGATCGCAACTGACTGAGTCCTACATGGCAGTCCTTCGAGATCTGTCGGTCGCAATTCATAGAGGCTGTCGATCGCGATTGATAGACGCTGTCGATCGTGGCTGTCAGTCACGATCGGCAGTGTCTGTCGCAATTGACAGTGTCGGTCGTGATTGACAGAGAAACACAGAATTTTTTAGTTTTAATTAGTGATTTGGAATGTGATCCTCATGTGTATCATAGTGGTGCACTTTGTTTTACCAAAAGCCCAAATTTTTTGTCGATCGCGATCAACAGAGGTCCACGCCACAGAGACAGTGTAGAGCTTTTCCGTACCTGTGCAGACTGCTGGAGATGATGACACAGCAAAAATGTGTAAGAACACTCAAGAAACATGCAAAAACAGTGCACATAAATCGCTCTCTTGCTCTCTCTCACAAGTGAAATGAGGGAAATGGAAGGGGGAAGGAGATATGACCAAAAAACTGAAATTTTTTTGCGATGATGGAGATGGAGGTGGGAGATGGTGAGGATGATGATGGTGATGATGATGGTGAAGCAAGAAAGAGAAAAATAAGGAAAACTAAAGAAATTACCTACAACGCCAACGTCACAACTCTATGTATTACCATCACACACTTGTCCTCAAAGCTCGTTCCCTGGCAACGGTGCCAAAATTTGGTGTAGCTCAGTGATGAGTAGCACCTCCTTTAATGTCAATCCAGGAAGACATGAGGATGGTATGAAGACCTCGAACAAGTGATGGCACAAGTGCATGAGTGAGAAGCACACAAACATGCACACACATACACACACGCGCACACATGACAAGACAAAGAGAGAAACAATGGAGTTCTTTAGATTACTCGAAAAGTCTCATACAAGTCCAAATCTACAACAAGCTAACCTCAAAAATGAGCTCTCTAGCTCTTTTTATAGTTTTTGACTAGCTTTGGTCCTGTCTTGCTTAGTTAAAAGTTAGGTTCTAAGGCTATTTTGGAGGCTCAAACGAGCTCTGAAAATTATGAAAATTGGTGCATAGATACTACTAATACTCCTCAAGCTTGAGGAATCCTCTGCTTGTACAAAATGGAGTAGGAATAATAAAAAATGATATTTACAATGGTGTGGAGTGACTAAAATCACTATTTGGGAAATATTAATTCATGAAAATTGATAGGCCTGTTTGCCAGATCTCCGTTGACTACTTTGCCTACATGGCCCTTCTCGTTGGCTTCCTTGTCTCGTAAGTCCTTGACTGCCCTGACCACTGCCAACAGGCTTCTTGATATATTCATCATAAAACTCCTTCCTACATGCAGGAGAATATCTTAGCAAAGTACCGATGTTTAGAGTCACTTCAGTTTCAGCCAACTTCTTCATAATATTGATCTCTTCCGTGCTTTTCTTTTCCTTTAGACCTTTCAGAGCTCTCAATCTTTCGGGGAATGGAGGAATGCCATGCATACATTTCTTTGTCACTGGCGGAAGTATTTCGATTTCGTCCATGTCTTCCAATTTTGGTTGCTCAAATAGTCCTTCTACTCTTTCTTCTACTTCAATACACTTAGGTGCCTTTTTGTTGCCAACATTTTCACTCCTCCTTTTGTCCTTTTTCAGATATTCTTGCGTCCTCATGACCACCACCAGAACAGGCTCTTTTCATGCACTCTTGCCTTGGTCAGCTTCCACAAAGTGCATGGATGAACTAGATCCTTCCTAAGGATTCGATGTCCTAAACACCACTCCCATTGTAGGAACTTGCTCTTGAACTTTAGGAGCAGGATGTGTCTGAGTCTCAACATAATTTGAAGACTCCACTAGCCCTTTTCCCTTGTCAGTGCCAGCTCCCCTTTTCAGAAAATCTTCATTGAAAGGCCCCTCTCCAATGCAATACCTACACATCAGAGTGTATTCAACTGACTTCCTTTCATTTGGGCACCTGGCTTGAGTATGTCCAAAACCTTCGCATCTCCAACATTGAATCGGAGAAGCCCTTCTCTGATGTTGCCCTCTTCCAAGATGGCCACCTTCCTGACCTTGAGCACCATGCCCATATGTCTGGCTAATTTCCCAATGAGGTATAGGTGGGACACTTTGAGTAGGCAGTCCTGTGTAAGAACGCTCTCTTGCATTCTCATATTACATGGTCTTTTCTAGATAAGGGAATTTTTTATAGCATTGATCCTGAGTATGGTTTGGCCTATTGCAGAAAGTACAAAATCTTCTAGGTGGCAGCCTATCCATGGCAAATCTCGAGACCGTGGGGCTCTCTGTGGCCATATGACCATGGCCATGGCACTTCCCGTGTGTTAGATCTAAACACACCCTGATTAGGATCCAAGGTTGTTTCTTATTTCACAGTGTATGCCTCTTGGGTCATAGTGGCATCCTTTATCGCTTGCATCACTAAGTCTAGAATCTGTTCCTCGATCAACACAAGCTTAGCCTTGCCTGGTGTACTAGTGGCAGCTACAAAGGTCGAAGTTGTCAACATAGGGCTTCCCTGGCCAAGATTTCTTAGTGGTGTACTCCCTAGTCCTTCTGTTGGCTTGTATAGGAGCTCTATCCTCCTCTGCTAACTTAATTGTACTTCCTCCCATAGCCTATCTTGCTATTTTGAAGATATCAGATTGGTGGGCCACGTAAGGCTTATATGTTGCTATGTTGTGGGATCCCTCAAGCTTGCAATAAACCTCCTCTTCAACATTTCATCATTTGGGGCATTTACACCCATCTTCCTTACCAAAGTTTCCATTCTTTGGATATAATGGTATATGCTTTCATTTACTCCCTACCGTAGATAGTCCATTTGTTGGGCAAGTCTACCTTGGAATCCTTGTCTTCAAAATTTTGCCAAGAAGGCATCCTTAAGCAACTGATAAGTCCCTCTCTCTTGAGGTGTCAAATTACCATACCACTTCACACCTCATCAAAAAAAGTTGCAGGAATAATTCTCAACCTTTGGTCTTGGTCTATGACTTCATTGGCCTCACAAGTAACCTCAAAAAGCTGAATAAAGTTATCCAGGTCCTCATCCGAGATGTCCAAGCACCTAGGGAAATCTCCCAAATGAGCCGGCATACGGTAAGCCATCTCAAACAGTGGGGATCTCACTTTGATCCGAGAAATTCAAAGCCCTCAATTTCAAGACTCACTCGAGTCTCCTTACTGAGCGGCTACTCTTCTTTGATAATACGTTCTTTCCTCTGAATCCTTCTGACTATTTGAAGATACTTCATATGACTCTTGCCTATGCCTCTCTCAAGCTTCAGCCCTTCAAGCGGCTTGTTATTCTCTTTGTGTTTTAGTTCTTCTTGAGGAAGAACTTTCTTTGCTCATGTACCAGGCACTGGGTCCGAGAGCTCTTATAGAGATATACTAAGCAATCCCTAGTGGGATCGCCAAATGGATAAGGTCTTGAGCCTAGAAAATGTGCAAATAATTGCAACTATATCTAGCTATACTAGCTCAATTGCTCGTAACCTGCCAAGTTTATCTTACCCTCAAGCCACAAATGTGCCCAATTTGACTCACTCTTCCGATCTTGTTAGCTTCCTCTTTGATCCTTTCCCAACCTTGATCTGGATTCTATTGCCTTTTTCTTATGGAAAGTTTTGTTTATGGTCCAATACGCACTGGTCTTTTGTGCTAATTTTTTCACCTTCTACTTCTTTTCTCCACTTTTGGATTTCACTATCCCTCTTTTCACATATGGCACACATGACCCTAATGATTTCCCTCTCTCTTCCTATCTCACTCTCATACACCACCCTTTTCTCACACCATCCCTTACACACCTCCTCTTCCCCTCACAACCTCTCACTACCACAACCTATCCTCTTCCTCCTCCCCCCTTCGTGCAATCAATTTTCCCCCTTTGTTTCTTGATCAAATAAAATCTTTCTCCTCCTCAGCCTAAGCTTCACTCTCATCCTTGCTCTACTTTCTCTCCTTCAAGCCCACCCTTTCACTCTTATTTTCAGACACATTCACTCAAAAGCACACTAAGCTGAGCACACAAACTTGCTCACACTCCTATTCTCACTAACTCACAGAAAAACTCCACCAAAAACCCACCCAACCATACCATCTTGTAAATGCACTTCCCCAAAACGTGCACTCTCAACACAACATGCAAACACTCAAGAACTTAGGACGAGCAAACCTTTAGGCATGCTTATTCAGGAAGATAGACGCTCAGCCACTCTCACTTGTGCACTAACCCGTTGGACTTCCACTCTTACACTTTCTCTTCCCCACACTTGCTCATTCACAGTAACCTGCACACTTCCTCACATATGCCTCTTGCTCCCAAAGCCTATCCAACAATCACTCTCACTCTTTTTCTTTTTCTTTTTTCTCACTCAAACCCTTAAGCCCTAACTCTCACATTCAATCCACACATGCATGCTCCACAACCAAAACAAATTCTCACACACTTTCTTCAATAAAAAATCACTCAAACGCTCATGCATACACGCACACATTCACACTTCAGCTCACACATATAAACACCAGTACAGTCACACCTTAGAGCATGTAGCCAATCAGACACTTGCATTCAATTAGACATACTCACTCATATGCTCCAACTTACTCATTCACTAGCTTTTAGTCATACAATCATAGTCCCACATAGACACTCTTACTCGTACACCTCTCACCCACACACACACATGCATCGACACACCACGTCAAACACATTAGCTCAATTACTTAGATATCCAAACTCTGAGAGACACACACTCATAATATCTCATTTATTCACTAACTCATTCAAACAACCACAGTTTCTCTCACTCAGATGGTCTTTACTTGAACCCGCAAAAACTCACTGTCAGATATGTCCACACTCAGACACAAGTTCAGAGATTTAGATTTTCACACACTTTTTTTCACATGCTTCCTCATTTACCCACTTACATAACCAACCCTTGCAAACCCAGACACACCAAACACATACACTAATGCTCAATACAGCATTGCATTAACTAAGAATATGAAAGAAATTGCAGTTTAGTTCTACTCGTCATTTTTTCTTTTTTCTCAGTTGGAAACTTCGAATCCAGAGAGTTTAATACCTCATTTTTTATAATCTCCACTATGCTAATACAACGTTTCAGATTATCCTTAAATTATACTAAGCATGAATTTGTTTGACTGGAGGATAAACAATATAAAATCAAAACTTTGAGAAAATCATGGTTTTTCAAGTAACAGATGAAAACTACTGCCCAAGAAATAGAGCATCATAATAAATGTGAGGTCATCTCCATGATCCAGACATATCATTTGTGCACATGGTAGTTTGATTGGTTTTCACTTTTAAGGATTTGGAACTCAGTATTAATCTCTTACACAACTCACTGGAATTTTACCGAAGGAGCATCAATGCATTATCAGGAAAAACAAAGACAGCCTATTGAGCTCTACTTACCATGGTTACGAGAGGCTTCTTACCATGATCCTCACATGCTTCTAGTGCTCATTAGCAAACCCAATTTTCTTGATTTAACTATCATGAACTTAGCAATAAATATGCAAATTTCTTTTCTGCATGCCACCTAGCCTAATGCACCTTTCAGAATTTCATCATTGCATCATTGCATGCAAGGGATCTCAACAGAACACAACACTATATTTTTTAATATATATCCACGTAGGGAGGGTTTGCAACTTATTTCTGGTGAATCACAGATGTATCAGTCACTTCTCCTCTCTAGCGTTGCAGCACTTCCCAAAGCTTCACTCTCTAGTAGCCAAGGTCATCTTTACTTTTTGTATCTTTGCCAATCACATTCCCTTTAGAGCCCCTCCTTTCGAACAGTCGCTCCTGATAGGATGCAAGTAGATTGCTCCATGATCTCTACTTTGTGAGTAGACCTGGGGGCATAGAAACCCCTTTCCGACTGTAGCTGCAATACAGATGGACTCCAAACCCTCAACACACTGATGACTTGCTTCACCTTTCCACTTGTGTCCCTCCTAGTCAAAGCATCCAGATAGTAATATTGATAACTTTTTCAACAACTCCCTTGGCTGAGCTTGATAGGCTATTATCCTCCTTTTGATCAATTATAGAGACGGTTGGCAGTATCCCAATCCCACTCTCTCTCTCTCAATCAGATCCTGCTGGTCTCCCCCTTTTCTTCAATAATCGAGCAACCCCTACTAAACAAGGGGTATCACTTTTACATAGTGGGGATAGGGGTCAGTCTCTTTTGACCACACATGGGTTGCAAAGACTTTTTGGTGCATGTAGGGATTTGGGACTACTGCTACAGGAGTGGGTGTCATAGTAGAGGGAGAGTGGGCAGAAGAGTGGGGGACAATGGCAAGGAAGGCAGGTACAAAGCTTCACAAAGGTTAGAGAGAGAAAGGAAGTTAAAAAGTGAGTGGGAAAATTGCTTGTAATTTAGAAGGCTGCCAACATTTCATTTCTATCACATGCAAGAAAAGCCTCAATGACATGAGCTCGGTCAAAACCTAGGGCTTCGATCATTTCAATAGCTTCTCTTTCTTCTTGTGTGACATTGATTGATCGTGGCATTGCTTCAGCAAGTTGTCCAAGTAGATCTTCTTCTACTCCTTTGATGTAAGCTTTATTGATCAACTAAAGAAACTCAGCCTTATTATCATTAATTAATTAAAACAATTGTGGATTTTCTTCCCCATTAATCTGAAGAACTGTTTCATCTTCATTGAAGAACGTCCTAGGAATGCATAAGCCATTCTTGAGGACCATGAGCACCAGGGAATGCTCCATGAGAAGGCCCATGATATTCTAGAGGAAAGCTTGCCTGCCCTATAGCTACTAGTGATGGAAATGTTTCTAGGCATGCATGGGATTAAATGCGTGAGCTTGAACCATGCAAGTGCTCCACTCTTGGAATATGCTGATGTTGTTTCAATAGTTGCTCCAAATATGCTTGTGATGGGGCTTGTTTCTACTGCTGAAGTCTTAAAAGATGGTCAACAAGGCTCTCAGAGGCCTGCCTTAGGAAAGAATGTTGATGATGCAGTTGCCTTGGAGGTCATTGAGAACCTACTATGTGCTATAAAGCATGTAAATTCATGTCATGTGCATGCCTTGAACTTAAAAGCTACTTTGCCAATTGTTGTTGCCTAAGATTCTCCTGTTGATGTAAAAAATCTTAGGAAAAGGAAGCCCCATTTCCAATTGTTGCTGCATTTTGTATCTTTCCAACTGCCTAAGTTGGTGCATATGAAAGGAATCTATTCCATGCAAAGGCATATTATGTGATAAATCATCCCTTCCAAGAGAAAGATATGAGCATGACCAATCGAGGTGTGTGGGATCACTTGGCGATAACAAAACATCTGACATCCCATGAAGAAGTTCCATCCTGCTTGATGTATGTAATGGACTTGGGGGAACCCTAGATATATCTACCAATGTGTTGCCTCTTTCAAAAGTGTGTTTGGTAAAAAGGAACTCGAGATATTCACTTTGAGCTTGAGTATCTCCTCCTATCCGTTGCCACAAGGGAGATGCCCTTTTCAGCATTGTTGCTTCTATGTTCATCTAGATGCTACCTCCTGATCATAGAGACTATCGATCATCCCAGACATATGGTGATCTTTCCATTGACTGGTTTCCCACTCTCCCAAATGGGGTGTTTTTATCTTGAAAAACTCTAAAGAGATGTAACTACAACTACCTATTGCTCAAATTTGGAATTAAATGCCTCCTTAGTAGTTCCAACTTCTCGAGGACAAGATAGACACCTGATTTGAGAAATTCATCTTCATAGGCTTTTGATGCATGCCTCAAAAATCTCACATCACCCCTCCTTTTTACTCCAATCCTCCTCTTGAAGCTACGCTTCTAACAAAAAACTTATGCACTTCGAACATGAACATAGATCCCCTATGTCTTTTCGTAGCTTCATCCAAGGCTGATGCCTTTTTTTCCTTTCACCTGCGCACACAACAGAAACAACAGAAGACCTCGAGGCTATCCAAGTATAGTATGGAGAACCACAACCAAGCAGGCTAGAGGTCTTGCATCTAGAAATGGTTGCATATATAATGGAGGTGAAACATGGCATTCTAGAGCGAAAACTAAGTTTGCACCAACACTCATTTCTTGATTTGGGATTCCATGAAGTAGATCTTCTTCCGCTCCTTTGATGCCAGCTTCATTGATGAACTAAAGAAACTCAGCCTGATTATCATTAATTAGTCAAAACAACTATGGATTTGTTCCCTATTAATCTCAAGACCTATTTCATCTTCATTGAACGACCTCAGAGGAATGCATAAGCCATTCTTGAGGACCATGAGCACCAAGGACTGCTCCATGAGAAGGCCCATGATATTCTAGAGGAAAGCTTGCCTGCCCTTGCAGCTGGTGGTGATGGAAAAGTTCCTGGGCATGCATGGAATTAAATGTCTGAGCTTGAACAAATTGACCGAATTTGTTAACCTCTTAAACTTTAGAGACATGCCGCTCATGTAGATTAGACACTTGTTGCTGCATTAGCAATGTGTGTCACTGTTCTTATTGTTCATGATGCCGTTGAAGTAGCACTTCATATGAATGTCTTTGCAACAATTGTTCCTACTCCTGAGTTGTATGAAAATTGGTTTTTGAAGCCTCTTGCAATCTTCATAGTTGTTGTTTTGTCAATAAAGGAGGACCATGCAAGTGCTCCACTCTTGGAATCTATTGATGTTGTTTCAATATTTGCTCCAAATACGCTTGTGATGGGGCCTATTGTTGTTGTTGCAGTCTTAAAAGATGGTCAACAAGGCTCTCAGAGGCCTCGCCTAGGAAAGAATGTTGATGCTACAGCTTCTTTGGTGGCAGTTGAGAACCTCTTAAATGTTGTAAGGCATGTAAATTCATGTTATGAGCATTCCTTGGACTCAAAAGCTGCTCTGCCAATTGCTGTTGTCTAAGATGCTCATGTTCTTGTAAAAAATATGAGGAAAAGGAAGCCCCATTTCCATCTTTTGTTGCATTCAGTATCTTCCCAACTACCTGAGTTGGTGCATCTGAAAGGAATCTATTCCATGCAAAGGTATATTGTGTGATTAAAGCATCCATTCCGAGAGAAAGATCTAACCATGATCGATGCAGGTGCATGAGACCACTAGGCAATAACAAAACATCTGACACTCCATGAAGAAGTTCCATCCTACTTGATGTATGCAATGGACTTGGGGAGAGCCCCTCCTTTTTACTCACATCTTCCTCCTGAAGCTATACTTAACATGAACATAGATCTCTTGTGCTCTTTTCATAGCCTCATCCAAAGCTAACACCTTTCTTTCCTTTCATCTACACACGCCACAAAGGTGTGAGATTGGAAAGAGTTAGGTTAGGAAGGATAGTGTGAAAGATTAGTAGATTTTTTCATTTTCACAAAAAATTGTTTCTTCAAGTTTTCTTTGAGTATCAGGTCACATCGAGAGACTAAAACCCAAAACAATCACCACACTTGAATCAATTTTTTTGTGCAAGTGTTGAAGAGTTCATACACAACCTCTACTCCCGAGTAGGTATCACACAAAGTGTGGAGCTTAGAGAGAGAGTATCATGTTGAAACTTTGAGGAGATATTCCGAAAGGTGAGCTCTACACTATCAATAGATTGAAACTTTGATTGATCACTCATTGGGCACCAAATGAAACTTGATCCATATCATGGGTGTCGTATCATGGGGTTGAGTATAGATTTTGTACCTAGAAGCACATAGGGGTGACAATGAGAGCACAAGGTGCACATACTCACAAAAAACTTTTAATTTGGACTTGACAAAGTCCAATTATTGTGACCAATTGAGTTTTGGTATCGTAATACCAAAATTCCAATGTGTCGTGATGCTTGGCACATATCATGTATCATCGATACCTTATACTCCCTGTGTAACATGATACCTAGGTATCATGTATCATTGGGTTGAGTATCATGATCGCCTAGTATTGTGTATCATCAATACTTCCCAAGGATTCTACAAGAAGGGGTCGGTATCATACTAGGGTGTATCATGTATCACCGATACCCCATTGTATCGTGTAACATATAGATCCCAAATATTGTATAGTATGCCCTATGTATCATGTATCGTGGCCCTATCTTGTATCATGTATCATGTTAACCTCGAGTATGGCATCGTGAATATTTGAGTATCGTGTATCGTACCATACCAAAGTATCGTGTATCATGACCGAGTCCAGAGTCTCACACAAAGAGTATGCATTCTGTCCACTCGAACACATCTAGTGACTCAAAATGAGATCATGCTAGGGATTCAGAAGAAATACATAGCTCAATGCCTTTATCAGGGCTCATGTCAGTAGTTGAAGGGGATTACAGGATGTCCTTGTAATACATTTCCACTAATATGCATGGAATACCTATCTATCTGGACAACCTCAATAAATATGTGGTAAGAATGAAAAATTCTACAGACTCAAAGATTGTGCCAAGTCCCATTGTAAAATATGAAGGAGGATTCTACATGGTCAAACTAGGACATATATATGTAGTGATTGAGCACCTAGAGAGACTGAATGAAAGAGGAGAAGTTGAGGAACCAAAAAACCCTGCTAGACCTGATAGTGGAGAAATTGTGACCACTCGTAGAGGAAAATTGATAATCACCAACGTATGGAGAGGATATCAACGTATGGAGAAATTGTGGAGAAATTGTGACCACTCCTAGAGGAAAATTGATAATCACCAACGTATGGATATCAAATCCCTCAGGATGATGACTTGACATATGTGTATAAAGTGGACTAGATAAATTATTACAAACCACTTCACCAATACAAGGAGAAGGAATTAACCCTACCATTATATATGAACTACAAGATCCAAAATACTCATGAAGTGTTACTTACCTAGACTAGAATAAAAGGAGATATAGGCATGTTGATGACTCTGACAAGTCAAGATTAACATATTTAGGGTTGCTAGTGTTCCCTCCCAGAGATCAGTGACCACTTCTCAGAACCCTCCTAGGATGCATCAGAGTACTGACAAGACAACCTTACAAGTCAAAAGAGTGTGCCACTCAGGCCACAAGTGCACTTCTTTATGCCACGAACCAATCCCAATTACTATAAGGAAAACCCAAGAAGCAAAAATGAAAATAGGCCACCCTTCCCAATGAGACCACCACAATGAGATCACATTGTTGAATTCAAGCAAGTGCTACGTGCAAAAAAGTTGGATGATGATTGGAGAGTGTTAATCTCCAAAAGAAAAAACTATCCTTGATGTTAGAGCACCTCTATATCAAGAATAACTCAAAACCTTTACCAATTTGGAGGATCAATACCATATTATCAAATTTTTTAATTAACTGTGAAGAAAGTCATTAATCAGAAAAGTCTACTGCACTTAACTCACTCATTGCCTAACCAAATGTGTAAAGTTTTCAATGAAACTTTATACGAAGTGTTGGCTAATGTTTACGCACCTTCTCCAAGTTAAGTCATCTCAAAAGACTCAGTAGATCTTGATAAATGATTCAAACAATCCACCTATGTCTAAAATTGTACTTCTCTATAGTCAACTTTGACACCTATAACTTTTAATGCATAGTTCTCTCAAACTACAACCCCTTCAAATGCTTTTAGCCATAGGTATCTTACCTTCCAACTTAAAAAATGAGTGCTGGCTTGCTCAAAACTTTACACTGTGGAAGGAGAACTGACCAAAACATTAGCATTGAATTTTGCGCCTGTTGCAATTTCACTTCTTCACATTTACACATGTAAATGTTCCTACTCTCAATTCTCTCAGGCTGATCACAATTAGGATCTAAAAACTTGTACAAAGGTCAACCAGCTATAGACTTAGACTTGTACAAAAGCATTTCACAAAAGATTAAACATAGAAGGAGTACTAAGCAAAAGATCGGGCATACTTTTTCTTCTTATCTGAGAAGTTTTACATCTGAATGATGAGAGAGATCTTCTACACTTCTAAAGTGTCTAATGAATCTTACAACTTCTAATTCTTCATATCTCATGCTCTCTCATATGTGCCCCAACTTTCTACGTGTATATATAGGCATATATGTACAAGCTCATGACCATAACAAAGGTATAAGTGAGCTAACTACAAGTTTAATGTACATATGTATACAAGTCTTCATTTCTTGAATGTGCTCTACCTTCAGGCTTCTTAGGCTAATCTTTTCTTCAATCTTTGACTTCAATTCTTCCTCCAAAACATCAATTGATGGTTGTCATGCACTAACAGCTCCCCCTCAATCATCAATTGAGGTTTTCTCCATCTTCTTTATACCTGCCATGTCTTTGAATCTCTATAGCTTTGGTCCATCCAAGCTTTTGGTTAGCATATCTACAATCTGATCTTTTGTTGAAGTATGTATGACTTCAAATTCCTTGTCAATCACCTTCTCTCTTAAGAAATGATATTGAATCTCAATATTTTTAGTCTTGGCATGAAAAACAGGATTAGCAGCTAGATATAATGAACTCAAATTATCTCCATGAATAGTGGGTGTACTCTGAATGATGTCAAAACTCTTCATGAGAGTTTTCAACCATATGACCTCCTTTGCAGCTTCAACCATTCCTTTGTACTCTGCTTTTGTAGATGATAAAGCAATTGTATGTTGCTTCTTAGAACACCAAGAGATTAACTGATCTCCCACATAACACAAGTATCCATATGTTGATCTCCTATCATCAGGATTACCTGCCCAATCTATATCACTACATATCTTGATGTTTGTATTTGATGTAAAACCATAATACAAACCTTCCTTGAGTGTACCCTTAATGTATCTCAACACTCTTTGTCCTGCAACCCAATGTTCTTTCTTAGGGAAATGCATGAATTGAGACAACACTCCAACTGCATATGACAAGTCAGGCCTAGTTAATGTATCATAGATTAGACTACCAACCAGACTTTGATATAGCTTCATATCCTTGAATTCTTATCCTCCATATTTGCTCAATTTGTGATTCACCTCCATTGGAGTAGGTGCTACACTGCAATCTTCCATTTTAAACTTGATCAACAAGTTCTTCAAATACCTTACTTGAGTCACATACACTCCATGTTGAGTATATGAAATTTACATGCCAAAGAAATATGACAAGTCTCTCAAGTCACTAATCTTGAACTCTCTTTCCATTTGTTTCTTGAGTATTTGTATGCCCTTCTCATCTATACCTGTAAGGATTATAGCATCAACATATATGAACATATAAATAAACCCATCATCACTTGCTTTAACAAGCAAGCTACTATCAGCTTTAGATACTTGGAAAACAAGTTCCTTCAAGAACTTCACAAGTCTATAATTCCATGCCCTTGGGGCCTGCTTCAAACCATACAAAGCTCTCTTGAGCTTACATACATATTCTGAATACCTTTTGTCTCTGAACCCTTGTGGTTGCTCCAGGAAAACATCATCTGAAATATAGCCATTAAGAAACGTATTCTTCACATCTAATTGACATAATCTCCAACTTTTACATGCAGCATCTGCTATGAGTGTCCTGATAGTTGTCATCTTTGCCACATGACTATAGTTCTCATCATAATCTATCCCATATGTTTGAGCATAGCCTTTCACAACAAGTCTAGCTTTATACCTAGAAACACTTCCATCTACATACCTCTTTGTCTTGTAGACCAATTTGCATCCAATGATCTTCTGACTATTTGGTTTAGGAACCAAATCCCATGTCTCATTCTCCATCAATGCATCATACTCTTCCTACATAGCTTTCTCCCAATTTTCCTTACCTTTTTCCTCTTCATATGTAGAAGGATCTTCATCTACTTTCACCATGTAAGCATAATCTTTAGTAGTAAAAAAAGAAGTGTCATAGCTATACCTTGTAGGTTGCCATTTGTGTCTTGGTGACCTTCTGAGTTCTCCACTTCTTGAAGTTTCTGGTTGATCACATTCTGGATCAAAACTTGGCACCTCTTTAACTTCAACTTGTACTTCATTGTTCTCTTCTTCATCAAATATCTCAACCTTTGATTTACCTTTCTTCTGATTCAAAACTTCTTCATCACCTACATGATTATTGATTGTACCTACATACCAAGTACCTTGTTCATCAAATGGAACATCCTTTGATACAAGGAATTGCTTTGTAGATGGACTCCACAGCCTATAACCCATTTGTTTATCATCATATCCAATGAATGCATACTTTTCAGCTTTAGGTTCCAATTTATGCCTCAACTGAGGTGGCATACGCATAAGCCAAACATCCAAATACTTTGAAATGATCTAAGGTAGGTCTCTTATCCTACCAAGCTTCATATGGTGTCATAATACCCTGCAAAGCTTTTCATATGGTGTCATAGCCTGCAAAGCTTTACATGGTAACCTATTAACCAAGTATGTAGCTGTATTTGCAGCCTCAACCCACAAATAATTTGGACAATTTTTCTTCTTCATCATTGATGTTACAAACTCAACAAGAGTTCTATTTCTCCTTTTTGCTACACCATTTTGTTGAGGAGAGTACCTGCAAGTAACTTCCCTTTTTATACCTACATTCCATAAGTAATCACTGAACTCATTAGAGAAATACTCTCCCCCTCCATGTGACCTTAGTCTCTTCAACTTATGACCTGTGATCTCAAATCAACTTGAGGATGTATGTATGGCTGAAAATGAGTCGGTGGATGTGTATGTGACACGCATCAAGGACTTGAAAGAGCAATTGGCAAACATAGATGAGATCATTCTAGATGCATCACTCATTTCTACATTGTTGAAAGGATTAGTGGAATCTTTTCAAAGCTTTGCTACTACACTCTATTTGGTTGCAAAAGGAAATCCTAATATGTATGCATTTGATGAGGTTGTGTCTCTTCTTTTGCAAGAAGAGCAATCTAGAGTGAATATGAGTGGTTTGATTGAGGGAACGCAAGCACTTGCTATCTCACAAAAGGGGAAAAGCAAGTATGGTTCAGCTTTGGGTTCATCAAAACCAAAGCCTCAAGCTTCCTCTTCCACTCATTCCTCTAATGATGGTGATTTGCAAAAGAAGAAGAGATGCAAACATTGTTGAAAGGCTGGTCATACTATTGATGAGTGTAGAAAGCTTGCTAAATGCAATGAAAAGAAGAAGGAATCTGGCATGTCTATTGCTGAAAATTCAGCAAATTTAAAGAATGATGAAGCTAACATGGCTCAAGATTTTTGGGCATGTGTTGTTACATGTCATTATGATGCTTCTTTGAATTCTAATTGCATGGTTGTGAGTGAGGCTGATTCGATTGGTTCTTTGATAGTGGTGCTTCAAAGCACATAACATCATGCAAAAGATTTTTGCCTTTTTGAAAGATGCCCCCAAAGGAGGACATGTGGCGTGTGCAAACAATGTCTCTTATTCTATCATTGAAGTAGGAGACATGTGGATATCCAAATGATTAATGGAGACTCAAAAATTATGACAACAGATGTGGATACAAAGGAAGACAATGGAAAGAGCAAAGGAGGAAGAAAAGACCCTAGACAAAGTACATCGCACCCATATCAAATCCACCAAAGCATCCTTTCATGACAAAAGACGAAGATGAACAACAAGGCAAAGGAAGCTCCAAAATTAAAGAAAATATATATGGAAAATTAAATCCAAGGATGCAATATCAGAACCAAAATAGAAAACACCAAGGAAGGATAAGAGTACACACTTAATGTGGAGACCAAAAGACCAACAAGGAATGTGCCAACCGAACACACAACATAAGACTTGCACTCATGCTAAGCTGAATGCACCAAGAGTATACACTATAGGGCCACACTACAAGGCCTCGCATTCGGCACACAGCTTCTTCAATTGGTTTAGTGGTGCAGATTTCCTTCCAAGGAATAGGACCTAAATTGTACAATTGTAATCTAGAATTTCTACTAATGCATACTAACAATTGCTTTGGCGATGGCTAACTTTTATGTTTTCTTTCATAAATAAAAAAATAAGAAAATTAAAAAATATATCATCATGTATCATGCTCTACTCAAACTTGTGAGAGGGGAATGGTCTAACTACGAACAACAAATTGTTTGTGCACACAAGGATAAAGTATATGTCCTCCAACATTGCAATAATTATGAATTCTGTTTCAAGTGCAGATGGCTTCTGATGACTCTAAAGCAACACATCAAGAGGAAATCCAAGAATTTTCCTTGGAAAGTGCAATCAAAGAAAGAGTTCATTGGTTTTGAGAAGATCAGCTAGAAGGGATCATTTGTTTTTTATCACGATCAAGATTATGGACCGGGATCACCATTTTCTAGTAATGACTCAAGACTCATAGTACTACATGAATTGTCGAGAACAATAAATACATGGATAAAAGCAAGTATTGAATGATACTTACAACTTCCAATCTACAAACCAAATTTTGAGAGGTGTAGGCAAGTAATGAATACCTTTCACCTTGCTCTTGACATGCCATCTCTACCAGAGGCCAAAGTCATGAATCTAGAAGGAGACTGGTAGACAATTAGATTTACACATGAATTGATAAAGGATAGAATTATACATCTAAAGGATGAAAGCCATGAAGCAAAAAAGCATGCGTTCTTGGGTCTCAGTAGAGTGGATATAGAAGAGTCAATAAGACTGGTGCATCAAGAATTCTGGTTCCCAAATACGCATAGACAATACAACACTGCAAAAAATTGTGGTCCAGTTACTCTCCCATGCGGTGAAGCAAATCGGAAATCAGATAAATTTGACACCATATGTGCAGGAGCAACTGTTCAAAGCAAAGAAACAATGGGGAAACAAGAAGTTTTTGAATGGTAGTATAGCTCTGACCATATTAATATACCATGCATTGAATATTCGTGATCAATTGAGAGAGATGCCATCAATAGTGGAAATGTCCAAATATGTGAAATAAAGCACCATCCCAAAGAAGAAACATGGTATAATGATTATAGAAGAAGCTAGCACTAGCTCAAAGGCTATGATGAGAGGCTCCAAGAGAATGAGAGAAGAAATAATGGTAGATACCACTCCATCATTGGAAAGAGTGCACACAATTCTGAAGTCAACTTTGGTGCAACCACCACCCATCACATAAGAAGAATTACAAGAAGCCCTCCAAACCATACAGACTTATATGGAAGGTCAAGTGAACCTAACAATACAAGGTCACCATTATCACCAAATGAGTGACATAAAGAGGAATCAAATGGGTAAAAGACTATCACAGATGGAAAAATATACAGAGCTAGGATTAACAAATTTGAGTTCATCTTCATAATCCCATGTGGACAGAGCAAAATCTACTATGAATGTGGATCTTAATGCCGAATTCAATGGTGATGGAAGGTGGGATGAGTTGGATCAAATAGACGATCAGGAAGAGATGGACATTGAACAAAAGGATGAAAATAGAATGTGGCTAAAGAAGAACAAGTAAAACACATGCAAAAGATCACTCTTACACACTTCACATTAATGAAAACATGGGACTAAAATTCAAGGAGATTACACAAGAAGTGCCAAAAATAGTTTTTTTCCCCTAGCTTGTATATACACCTATAACCCTAATGGGTCACTCATATGTGTACATTCTAGTGGTAATACATTTCAATATTGTATGTTGTGCTCCAAGATTCTTCTTCTTCTTTGTGTTGTTTGCATGCTTCCACAAACCCTGAACTCCAACAATAGGTATCAGAGTAGGTCACCGCTTCATCTAGGGCATCGTCGACACCCCTTTGGTCATAGTCTCAGAATTGCATGAAATTTGTTGAGCATACTCCGGGTTATTCTAAGCTCATTTTGACCTCTGAATGCACTATCATGATGCTTATGCAAGAAATTTTGTCTTTTTGTGCCAAAGATATATTAAGCACATGAATGAATGTGATTCCATGGATAGTTTTTCAAAAAAGATCAAAGATTTGAAAGAACATTTGATTTCTGCTGATGAAGTCTTGCCTGATAGTTCACTTGTGCAGATTGTTTTGAATGGTCTTCACGATTCATATCAGATTTTTCTTCTACTCTTTGTTTGATGATGAAAGGCAATCCAAATGCCTTAATATTTGAGGAGTTAGTCTCTGTTTTGTTGGAGGAAGATCAGTCTAGGTAGAATAGGTCCATTATGAGTGTTGCAGATCAAGCTTTCCTAGCTAGTCAGAAGGGCAAAGGTAAATGGAGCTCTTCTACTAGTAAGCAAAAATCTGATAATTATGTACAATCAAAGAAGAAAGACAGAGATGAGAAGAAAATAGAAAAGTAGAAATTGTTCTGCAAATACTGTAAAGGAAATCATCATGTCATCAAGAGCTATCCAAAACTGGCTGCTAAAGAGGCAAGGAAGAAAGAGGCTAGAATGGTTGTTTGTTGGAGTTAGACGTCTGCGGAAGCACGCGAACAGCACAAGGAAGAAGAAGAAGCTTGGAGCACAACACACAATACTGAATGTATTACTAGAGAATGTACAAAGATAAGTAGCCCATTAGGGCAATAGGCGTATATACAAGCCGGGGGGGAAAAAAATCCTAAAGAGGGAAAAAAGTGCCCCGATAGTCCTAGTGTGTTCACACACATCACTACCTAAATATATCAACACATCCCCCCTAGGAGTGATGCGATGAACAAGGAGCTGGCACTCATGTATAAGGAAGTGCCAAGCTATGTGGAAATCACTCCACAAAAGGAAGTAAGCCCAAAGCTTTGCGGAAAGCTTCAAGCTTCTCCCTAGGCAGAGCGTTTGTGAAAAGGTCTGCAATGTTCTCCTGCTTGGGCACATATGCCAAGCTGATCTCCCCAGCAGAGAACCTCTCCCTAACATAGTGATAATGCACCTCAATGTGCTTAGTGCTAGCATGGAACAACCCAAGTAGGCGAGTGGTGATCCCCTCTTGGGATAAAACAACCCAAGTAGCGGAGTACCACTCAAATAGCGAAAGATGTGCTTAACTACCTGCCAATGCTTGAATCCTGGGCAATACATAAACCTGCTCATCTGTGAGACAACAAATTGAATATCTGGCCAAGTAATGCATAAGTAAACCAAGCACCCAACAGCCTGCTGATAGAGAACATCAAATGCATCTCCAACATCATGAAGACTCAATCGTAAACCTGTCTCCGTAGGAGTGGCAATAGGCTTATAGTCTTCAAGGCCAAAACGCTACAATAATGTGTCAATATATTTCGTTTGACATAAATCCATTCCACCATCAACTTGCATAAACTGAATGCCCAAATAGTGATGCAAATGCCCCAAATCAAATATCTCAAATGAGCTGCAAATCAGCCTTAAAATCAGCAATATGCTTCTCAATACGACCAGTGAGCAACATGTCGTTAACATAGACAACAATGATCAGAAGCACATCAGTAGCACGCTTAACATATAAGGTGTTTTCAGTTGGACTGTTCTCAAAACCATGTGCAACCAGATAGGCATGTATCTTCTCATACCAAGCACGTGGTGCTTGCTTTAAGCCATATAATGCCTTCTTTAACCTGCACACCTCGTTTTCATGCCCTTTTTGCACAAAGCCATGGGGCTGAAAAACATACACTTCTTCATGCAAGTTACCATTTAGAAATATTGTTTTAATGTCCAGCTGATGTACATTCCAACCATGATGAGCTGCAAGTGCAAAGCTGCTTTGAACAGTACTCATACGGCATGTAGGTGCAAAGGTCTCATCAAAATCAATGCCTCTTTCTTGTGCATAACACTTTGCAACAAGCCTAGCCTTATACCTGTCAACTATACCATCTGGTTTACGCTTCAGCTTGTATACCCACTTAGTGCCACTGGCCTTCTTGCCAGGAGGCAAGTCACATAAAGACCAAATACCATTCTTTTCAGATTGCATAGCAACCATCCAATTTTCTGAATTTTGTGCTTCATCAAACGAAACAGACTCATTCTCATCACAGAGACTAGATGCAGCCATAGCATAGCAATGTGATGCAAAAGAGGCACTATGAGAGCCTGAACGAGTGCGATATGAAAGAGGTGCATCTAATTTGCTGTCACGTAGGGTCTGCACCAACCATTTTGGCATAGATCTTGCCTTCTCAATATCAGCTCTCTCATCAATAAGTGCATCATGTACATGTGCATCAGAAATGGAATTATCTGCATCATCACATGAAACGTGCAAAGGCTGAGAAGTTGCCTCATTAGGACCAGCACTAGACTGTCCAGCTATAAAAAGAGGCAGCAAAGTATCATACATGTCTTTGGAGCTAACAAATGTCTCCTTAGTACATGAAAACAATGGCTGAATAGCATATTCCACAAAAACAACATCACGGCTAACCAGAATGCATTTAGTCTATGGATGATATAGACGATAGCCTTTACTTTCAGAACTGTACCCAACAAAAATACATTTGACTGCTTTATCATCCAATTTTCTGCGATGTTGTTCAGGCACTAATGCATATGCCAAACAACCAAAAACACATAGATGAGCAACACATGGCTTGCAGTCATGCCAAGCCTCATATGGAGTGATAGACTGTAGTGCTTTAGTGGGACACCTGTTCAGTACATATGCTGCACACATGACAGCCTCAAGCCAGAAACTATGTGGTAAAGCCTGACTCTTGACCATACACCTTGCCATCTCCATGAGTGACCTGTTCCTTAGTTCAGCAACTCCATTCTTTTGAGATGTATATGACACTGTACACTGGTGTTTTATCCCACTTTTCGCCAGAAATGCATTAAAATCAGAAGACATATATTCCCCCCTCGATCAGAATAGAGGGTGCCAATTTTACATGCTCACAGATTTCCATCCAAAACCAAAAACTGTTTGAAGCACATGAACACTTCGGACTTTGCCTTCAATGGATATACCCATGCATGCCTGGAAAAATCATCGATGAAACTCACGAAGTAAAGATAATTCCCAAAAGAAGATGTCTGCATAAGACCACAGACATCACTATCTACAAGCTGCAATTTCTGAGTAGCCCGAACTGAACCATCTTTTGGAAAGGACGAACGCTGCATTTTGCCCAAAATACAACTTTCATAAACATGTTTTCCAGGTGCCTCAAGTTTGGGCAAAGAGGACACCATTTCAGATTTCTGCAGGCGTAGCAAACTAGCAAAATTCAGATGACCAAAGTGTGCATGCCAAAGCTTTGCATCTGACATAGCCTGAGAACCGTTTACTGCACATGCAAAATCATTTACAGATCTTTCATAGTCTATGAGCTTATACAACCCACGACATAAAATGCGAGAAGCAATAATCACATTGCCATTTGACAGATCATGAACTGTACACCTGTCATCAACAAATTTTACAACCAAACCAATCTTGGCTAATGTAGAAACTGATAACAGGTTCTTCTTGATCCCTGGCATAAATAAAGCATCTGACAAAGTGAAAGAACTACCATCAAGAGTAGTCAAAATGATCTTACCAACTCCCATAATAGGATAAGAGGAGTTTTTGGCGCATGTAACAGTATTCCTTGTAGGATAGGCTCGAGTGAAGAGAAGAAACTGCACCGTGAGGTAATATGTTTGGTCATCCCACTATCAAAATACGAAACATCTGAGTCTACTGCAGAAGTGCACTACTCATGAGAAGATGGGTCAAAAATGTAGACAATAGCAAATGCCCATTCTTCTTCCTACACAAGATTAGCAGACTCTGTTTTTGGTGTAGAGGCCTCTACAACAACCATTCCAGCCTCTTTCTTCTTTGCCTCTTTAGCAGCCAGTTTTGAACAGTTCTTCATGATATGATCATTCCCTTTACAGTACTTACAAAACAATTTCTGCTTTTCTGATTTCTTCTCATCTTTATCTTCCTTCTTCGAATATGCAAAATTAGTAGATTTCTGCTTACTACTTGAAGAGCTCCATTTTCCTGTGCCCTTCTGACTAGCCAGGAAAGCTTGATCTGCAACTCGCATAATGGACCTGTTCTGCCTGGACTGATCTTCCTGCAACAGAGACTAACTCCTCAAATGATAAGGCATTTGGATTGCCTTTCATCGTCAACCGAAGAGTAGAAGCAAAACTCTGATATGAATCAGGAAGACCATTCAGAACGGTCTACACAAGTTAGCTATCTGGTATAACCTCATTAGCATAAATCAACTGTTCCTTAAAGTCTTTGATCTTTGTTAGGAAACTGTCCATAGAATCACCTTCATTCATGTGCTCACTCTCCAACTGTTTTCAGAGGTAAGCAACACGAACCTCATTCCTAGCTTGGTACAATGTGGTAAGTGTATCCCAAGCATCCTTAGCTGTTCTGCAAGAGCAAATGTGAGGAATAATGGCACGTTTGATAGACAAAGCTATCAATGCATGTGCCTGGGCATCTCTGGCATCCCAGCGAATCTGCCCTTGAGTACGTGCAGTAGAAACCGCAGCACGAATAGGAATATGCAGAATATCATCATCTTTGACACCTTTTGAATCAGCTTCAGTACCTGTAGTTGTAACAGTTGCAGGTGTGATAGGACATTTTTCGACACCCTGCACAATGTTCCACAATCCTTTTGGAACCAACACATGTCGCATCATATAAGCCCATAATGGGTAGTTGGTACCATCCATCTTATCCTCAACAGCCAACATATGGAATACATCACTACATTGAGCCATGGCCGATGACTAAAATACCTTGATGCAAAAAATTCACTATATCTCAAAAAGTTGAGCAGAACTGCCTAGACGAATTCCGCTAGACCTATAGCAGTCTTCGAGATGCTTATACTGGCGAACAGAAACTGGTATATACCTTTGGCACAAAAAGACAAAATAGCCTGCACAAGCACTGCGATAGTGCGTTTAGAGGCCAAAATGAGCTTAGATCGCCATTTTGGCACCACGTAGCGAAGCTGTTTTGATCTCAAAAGCACATTGAGTATGCTCACCAAAATTCGTGCGATTCTGAGACTGCAATCAGAGGAGTGTCGACGGTGCCCTAGATGAAGCAATGACTTGCTCTAATACCACTTGTTGGAGTTAGACATCTGCGAAAGCACACGAATAGCACAAGGAAGAAGAAGAAGCTTGGAGCCCAACACACAATACTAAATGTATTACTAGAGAATGTACAAAGATAAGTAGCCCATTAGGGCAATAGGCATATATACAAGCCGAGGGAAGAAAACCTCCTAAAGAGGGAAAAAAGTGCCCCGACAATCCTAATGTGTTCACACACGTCATTACCTAAATATATCAACATTGTTGTAGAGGTCTCTACACCCAAAACAGAGTCTGCTAATTTTGTGTAGAATGAAGAATGGGCATTTACCACTGTTTGCAAGTATGACCCATCTTCTGATGAGCAGGATGTCTATAGTAGACTCAGGTGTTTTGTACTTTGATAGTGGGGAGACCAAACATATTACCTCACAGCATAGTTTCTTCACTTCATTCGGGCCTGTCCCTATAGGGAATATTGTCACATGCACCAACTGAAAGAACTTGGAGAAGCTTGTAGGAGGTAGAAAAGTGCATTTCGAAGAGATGAAGTTTGGTCTAGCCAACCGGCACAAGACCAGCCCTTGAGCTTATGAGACTCAAATAGACATTATAGGCATGCGATAAAATCAAATAAATGCACTATGTACTTTGGAGCACCAAGGAGAAGGAGTCGATACAAAATAAATAGGTTCATGGGTCGACTAGCTCAGAAAACTTACTATCCCTTAGAAAAAATCCTTGTATGGGAGTGATACACATAGGGTTGAGCATATATAATGCACAAAAGTATAAGGAATAAGCAAAATATGCTATAGGAATGAATCAGACACTCAACAGTGGTACTTCCTATTTTTCAAGCATAAGTAGAGATTGACCCCAAGACAGCAAAATTGAGATTTCTTTCAATCTATTGAACCAAATACTATGAAAATTTACAAGTATAAACTAGACACTAATATCTTTCCAATGAGCCATCTTGCACTCAATTTAAGGTTTTGAAGAGAGAGCAGCATCCTCTGCAAGATTATTGTTGGTGAAGAAGATGATGCAAAAATTGAAGGAGCAAGACAATGATGGTCATAAGTGTGCGTATATTGCTTCCATATATTGTACAAGTGATTTGAAGTCTTTATATAGACCCTAGGAGTGTTCCATGACTTCTATAAGTGGATTTTGAATTCAAATGAAGGTGGAAATGGTTGTTGGAGGGAATCAATTCACTTTTCTACAATCTAGGAAAAGTGAAGATCTAGTTTGATCTACTTTTAGGTGATTGATTGCTTGATTGAATGCAACCCAACCACCACAAATTCGTGGGATTTAGGCTCTCTTTATCTACTTTTACATGTGTAAAGCTCAAGGTTTTTACAATGGTAAAATATCCATGAAAGAATCTTTTAAAAAAATACAATAAGTGGGCATAAGAAAAAAACCTCTCCAACGGATATTCTTTCAACACAATAGCCTTTGGTGTAGATCAAATCCACCTCAAGCATAGTGTAATCTTGATGTTCCAATAGCTCCCCCTCAAGCTAAAGTATGCTTGAGTCTTCATTCTCGAATAGGTTGAATACCTGCCATAGCTTTGAGTCTACAAAGTTTTATTCCATGAAGTGCCTTCGTCATCATATGAACAAAGGAAATTTCAATCTCCTTTGCCATGAGCTTCTCCCTAATGAAGTGATAATGAACCTCTATGCGTTTGGTTCTTGCATGGAAAATAGGGTTTGCTGCTAGATGCATGGAACTTACATTATCTCCAAATATGTGAGGTTTGGAACTCATAAGTCCCAAATCTATATACAATGCCTTTAACCATATTGCCTCTTGAGGTTCTATGGTCAAGCCTCTGTACTCTGCTTTCGTCGAGGATAAAGCAACTATTGGTTGCTTCTTGGAACTCCATGACAATAGATTTGAACCTGCAAATGTTAAGTAACCAGAAGTACTTCTTCTATCATCCTTAGCTCCTACCCAATCTGCATCTGAATAGATTTTATATCCAAATCTGAAGAGTAAGGATAGAATATACCTTCATTGATTGTACCTTTGAGATACTTAAGTACTCTCTTAGCTGCATCCATGTGTGGTCTTCTTGGCAAGTGCATGAACTGACTAAGCACTCCCACACTATATGAGATGTCTACCCTTGTATGAGTAGCATATATCAAGCTACCTACCAAGCTTTGCTACTCTTTAATGTCTTAAATTTTCTCACCTTCATAAACAGTAAGTTTATGATTCATCTCCAAAGGTGTACCTGCAGGTTTAGTGTTCTCCATTTTGAAATTGAGAAGTAGATCCTGAATGTATATTCTTTGAGTCAAATACATTCCTTCATCTGTGTATATCACCTGCATACCTAGAAAATATTGTTGATATATTTAGGTAGTGATGTGTGTGAAGACTCTAGGACCACCGGGGCACTTTTTTCCCTCTTTAGGAGGTTTTTTTCCCCCTGCTTGTATATATGCCTATTGCCCTAATGGGCTACTTATCTTTGTACATTCTCTAGTAATACATTCAGTCTTGTGTGTTGTGCTCCAAGCTTCTTCTTCTTCCTTGTGCTGTTCGCGTGCTTCCGCAGACGTCTAACTCCAACAATTGGTATCAGAGCAGGTCGTCGCTTCATCTAGGGCACCGTCGACACTCCTCCGTTTGCAGTCTCAGATTCGCACGAAATTTGGTGAGCATACTCAGGGTGTTTCCGAAATAAAAACAGCTTTGCTGTCTGGTGCCGAAATCGCGATCTGAGCTCGTTTCGCCCTCCGAACGCACTATCGCAGTGCTTGTGTAGGCTATTTTGTCCTTTTGTGCCAAAGGTATATACCAGTTTCTGTTCGCCAGTTTAAGCGCCTCGAAGTCTACTACAGGTCTAGCAAAACTCGTCTGGGCAGTTCCGTTCAACTTTTTGAGATACAGTCAATTTTCTGCATCAAGGTATTTTAGTCACCGGCCATGGCTGAAAGCAGTGATGTATTCCGTATGTTGGCTGTTGAGGATAAGTTGGATGGTACCAACTACCCATTATGGGCTTATATGATGCGACATGTATTGGTTGCAAAAGGACTGTGGAACATTGTGCAGGGTGTTGAAAGACGTCCTGTTATACCTGCGACTACAGGTACTACAAATACAGGTGCTGGAGGTGCTGGAGCTGATGAAGATGGTGTCGAAGATGATATTGTGCAAATTCCTGTTCGTGCTGCTGTTTTTGTTGCACCTACTGTAGAGCAGATTCGTTGGGATGGCAGAGATGCCCAGGCACATGCATTGATATCTTTGTCTGTCAAACGTGCCATTATTCCTCACATACGCTCTCGTAGAACAGCTAGGGATGCTTGGGATACACTTACCACACTGTACCAAGCTAGGAATGAGGCTCGTGTTGCTTATCTCCGAAAACAGTTGGAGAGTGAGCACATGAATGAAGGTGATTCTATGGACAGTTTCCTAACGAAGATCAAAGATTTGAAGGAACAATTGATTTTTGCTGATGAGGTTATACCAGATAGCTCACTTGTGCAGACCATTCTAAATGGTCTTCCTGACTCATATCAGAGTTTTGCTTCTACTCTTCGGTTGATGATGAAAGGCAATCCGAATGCCTTATCATTTGAGGAGTTAGTCTCTATTCTGTTGCAGGAAGATCAGTCGAGGCAGAACAGGTCCATTATGCGAGTTGCAGATCAAGCTTTCCTGGCTAGTCAAAAGGGCAAAGGAAAATGGAGCTCTTCTACTAGTAAGCAAAAATCTGTAAATGCTACACATTCAAAGAACCAAGACAAAGATGAGAAAAAATAAAAAAAGCAGAAATTGTTTTGTAAGTACTGTAAAGGCAATGATCATATCATAAAGAACTGTCCAAAACTGGCTGCTAAAGAGGCAAAGAAGAAAGAGGCTAGAATGGTTGTTGCAGAGGCCTCTACACCAAAAATAGAGTCTGCAAATCTTGTGCAGGAAGAAGAATGGGCGTTTACTACTGTCTGCAGTTTTGACCCATCTTCTCATGATCAGTGCATGTCTGCAGTAGACTCAGATGTTTGGTACTTTGACAGTGGGGCGACCAAACATATTACCTCGCAGCGTAGTTTCTTCTCTTCACTCGAGCCTGCCCCTACAGGGAATACTGTTACATGCGCCAACAACTCCTCTTATCCTGAGATCATTTTGACTACTGCTGATGGTAGTTCTTTCACTTTGTTAGATGCTTTATTTGTGCCAGGGATCAAAAAGAATCTATTATCAGTTTCTGCATTAGCCAAGATTGGCTTGGTTGTGAAATTTGTTGATGACAGGTGTACAGTTCATGATCTCTCAAACGGCGATGTGATTATTGCTTCTGGCATTTTATGTCGTGGGCTGTATAAGCTCATAGACTATGAAAGATCTATGAATGATTCGACATGTGCAGTTCAAGATTCTCAGGCTATGTCAGATGCAAAGCTTTGGCATGCACGCTTTGGTCATCTGAATTTTGCTAGTTTGCTACACCTGCAGAAATCTGAAATGGTGTCCTCTTTGCCCAAACTTGAGGCACTTGGAAAACATGTTTGTGAAGGCTGTATTTTGGGCAAAATGCAGCGTTCTTCCTTTCCAAAAGACGGTTCAGTTCGGGCTACGCAGAAATTGCAGCTTGTACATAGTGATGTCTGTGGTCCTATGCAGACACCCTCTTTTGGAAATTACCTTCGTGACTTTCATTGATGATTTTTCCAGGCATGCATGGGTATATCCACTCAAAGCAAAGTCCGAAGTGTTCATGTGCTTCAAACAGTTTTTGGTTTTGACTGAAAATCTGTCAGCATGTAAAATGGGCACCCTCCATTCTGATCGAGGGGGGGAATATATGTCTTCAAATTTTAATGCATTTCTGGCTGAACGTGGGATAAAAAACCAGTGTATAGTGCCATATACACCTCAACAGAATGGAGTTGCTGAACGGAAGAACAGGTCTCTCATGGAGATGGCAAGGTGTATGGTCAAGAGTCAGGCTTTACCTCATAGTTTCTGGCTTGAGGTTGTCATGTGTGCAGCATATGTACTGAACAGGTATCCCACTAAAGCACTGTAGTCTATCACTCCATATGAGGCTTGGCATGACCGCAAGCCATCTGTTGCTCATCTGTGTGTTTTTGGTTGTTTGGCATATGCATTAGTGCCTGAACAACATTGCAGAAAATTGGATGATAAAGCAGTTAAATGTATTTTTGTTGGATAGAGTTCTGAAAGTAAAGGCTATCGCCTGTATCATCCACAGACTAAACGCATTTTGGTTAGCCGTGATGTTGTATTTGTGGAAGATGCTATTCAGCCATTGCTTTCATGTACTAAGGAGACATCTGTTAGCTCCAAAGACATGTATGATACTTTGATGCCTCTTTTTACAGGTGGACAGTCTAGTGTTGGTCCTAATGAGGCAACTTCTCAGCCTTTGCAAGTTTCATATGATGATGCAGATCATTCCATTTCTGATGCAGATTTACATGATGCACTTGCTGATGAGAGAGCTGATATTGAGCGGGCAAAAACTATGCCAAAATGGCTAGTGCAAACTTTGCGTGACAACAAATTAGATGCACCTTTGTCATATCGTACTCATTCAGGCTCTCATAGTGCCTCCTTTGCATCAGATTGCTATCCTATGGCTCCATCTAGTCTCTGTGATGAGAATGAACTTGTTTCTTTTGATGAAGCACAGAATTCTAAAAATTGGATGGCTGCTATGGAATCTGAATATGATGCTATAATGAAGAATGGTACATGGTCTTTATGTGACTTGCCTCCTAGCAAGAAGGCCATTGGCACTAAGTGGGTATACAAGCTAAAGCATAAACCTGATGGTACAGTTGACAGGTATAAGGCTAGGCTTGTTGCAAAGGGTTATGCATAGGAAAGAGGCATTGATTTTGATGAAACCTTTGCACCTACATGCCGTATGACTAGTGTTCGGAGCATTTGTGCACTTGCAGTCCATCATGGTTGGAATGTACATCAGTTGGACATTAAAACAACATTTCTGAATGGTGACTTACATGAAGAAGTGTATGTTTTTCAGCCCCGTGGCTTTGTGCAGAAAGGGCATGAAAACCAGGTGTGCAGGTTAAAGAAGGCATTATATGGTTTAAAGCAAGCACCACGTGCTTGGTATGAGAAGATACATGCCTATCTGATTGCACATGGTTTTGAGAACAGTGCAACTGAAAGCACCTTATATGTTAAGCGTGCTAATGATGTGCTTCTGATCATTGTTGTCTATGTAGACGACATGCTGCTCACTGGTCCTATTGAGAAGCATATTGCTGATTTTAAGGCTGATTTGCATGCCTCATTTGTGATGTCTGATTTGGGGCATTTGCATCACTATTTGGGCATTCAGTTTATGCAAGTTGATGGTGGAATGGCTTTGTGTAAAACGAAATATATCGACACATTATTGCAGCGTTTTGGCCGTGAAGACTGTAAGCCTATTGCCACTCCTATGGAGACAGGTTTACGATTGAGTCTTCATGATGCTGGAGATGCCTTTAATGCTGTTCTCTATCAGCAGGCTGTTGGATGCTTGATTTACTTATGCATTACTCGGCCAGATATTCAGTTTGCTGTCTCACAGATGAGCAGGTTTATGCATTGCCCAGGAGTCACGCATTGGAAGGAGGTTAAGCGCATCTTTCGCTACTTGAGTGGTACTCTGCTACTTGGGTTGTTTTATCCCAAGGGGGGATCACTACCGCCAGATTTGCATGCTTTTTCTGACTCAGATTGGGCTGGTTGCTATGACACTCGTGTGTCCACCAGTGGTTTTTGCTTCATGCTTGGTAGCTCATGTATATCTTGGTTGAGCAAGAAGGAGCCTACTATGGCCACTTCCAGTTGTGAGGCTGAGTATAGGGCAGCTTTCACAGCGACTCTTGAGTGTGTGTGGCTCAGACGCCTTATGGTTGATTTGGGTGTTGGCCAGTCTTCTACCACCACCATCTTCACTGACAGTCAGAGCGCATTGGCAGTTGCGAGGAACCCTATGTTCCATGCTTGCACTAAGCACATTGAGGTGCATTATCACTATGTCAGGGAGAGGTTCTCTGCTGGGGAGATCAGCTTGGCATATGTGCTCACATAGGAGAACATTGCAGACCTTTTCACGAAGGCTTTGCCTAGGGAGAAGTTTGAAGCTTTCTGCAAAGCTTTGGGCTTACTTCCTTTTGTGGAGTGATTTCCACATAGCTTGGCACTTCCTTATACATGAGTGCCAACTCCTTGTTCACCGCATCACTTCCAGGGGGGATTTGTTGATATATTTAGGTAGTGATGTGTGTGAACACTCTAGGACTGCCGAGGCACTTTTTTCCCTCTTTAGGAGGTTTTTTTCCCCCTGCTTGTATATACGCCTATTGCCCTAATGGGCTACTTATCTTTGTACATTCTCTAGTAATACATTCAGTCTTGTGTGTTGTGCTCCAAGCTTCTTCTTCTTCCTTGTGCTGTTCGCGTGCTTCCGCAGACGTCTAACTCCAACAAATATGTGAGCTCACCTAAGTCATTGATTTTGAACTCCTCTTGCATGTGTCTCTTGATCCTTTGAATGCCATTTAGATCATCAACTGTCAAAATAATATCATCTACATATACACATAGATAGATAACCTCATCGTGATCCCTTTTGATGAATAGAGAAGGATCTGAGTTGCTTGGTTTGAGCCCTTGATCTTGAAGGTATGTAACCAACCTGTAATTCTAAGCTCTAACAGCTTGTTTCAATCCATACAATGCTTTCTTAAGTCTGCAAACATAAGATGGATGATTAGGGTTTTCAAAACCTGGTGATTGTGACATGTATACCTCTTCACTTATCTAACCATTCAAGAATGCATTTTTCACATCAAGTTGGAGAGTCTCCAATTCCTTGCAACAACTACACTTATGTCTTGATTGTGGTCATCTTTGCAACTAGTGAGAATGTTTCCTCATAGTCTATACCATGAGTTTGTGAGCATCCTTGGTAACTAATCTTGCCTTGTACCTGCAAATTGATCCATCTAAATTTCTTTTAACTTTATACACCCATCTACAACCAATTACCTTTTGATTCAGCGACATTGGAACCAAATCCCAAGTTTCCATCTCCTTCAATGCATCTATTTCTTCTTTCATGGCCTTTTCCCAATTAGGGTTTCCCTTTGCCTCTTCATACGTTGAGGGTTCCTCTGAAATAGAGTCTTTTGCCAAGTAGATTGAATGCTTCATAACAAATGGGGAATCATATCCATACCTTTCTGGTTCTTTCTTCTCTCTTGCTGATCTTCTAGGTGCTTGTTTGGAGCATTCTCCAACCTCTTGCAGCTTTGCTTTGCCTCTTGACTTCCATAGCTTGTACTCCTTTTCCCTTTCATCTTGGTCATCTTTTGTATCACTTCTTGGATCGTGGACCTGTGTATCATGCTTGCTTCCTGATTGATGAGAATCAGAATCAAGATCATATGGTAGAGTTACCTTTTGTTTGTCTTCATCATACCAAGATCTGTGTTCTTCAAACACAACATCTCTACTTGTAGTGAATTGCTTGGTTGAAGGATTATAGAACTTGTAACCCATCTGAGTTGAATCATATCCAATAAACACTACCTTTGTTGCCCTTTCATCTAGCTTACCACTTATTTGTGATGGTACATGAACATAAGCTAAACAACCAAAAACGTTGCAATGTCCAAGACTAGGTTTTCTTCCATGCCATGCTTCATAAGGAGTCATACCTTGAAGTGATTTGGATGGTAGTCTATTGACAAGGTACACAACAGTTGAAATAGCTTCTGCCCATAGATAATGTGGTAACTTCTTGTCTTCAAGCATTGTTCGGGCTGATCCAACCAATGTCTTGTTTCTCCTCTCTGCAATTCCATTTAGTTGAGGAGAGTACCTAGTAGTCATTTCCCTTTTGATACCTTTATCCTGCAAGAACTCATCAAACTTTTTGGAGAAGTATTCTCCCCCTCCATCAGATCTGAGCTTCTTGAGTGATCTACCTGTATGATTCTCCACATGTGCTAGATACTTTTTGAAGCAATCAAACACTTCATTCTTACTCTTGATAAAGTAAAGAATAGTCCATCTACTATGGTCGTCAATAAATGAGACATAATACCTTGATCCTGCCAATGAAGGTTCTTGACTTGGTCCCCATACATCTGTATGTACTAAGTCCAATAAGGAATTGTGGATGTAGCCTTTGTGATTGAATGGGTGTCTTTGTGCCTCCCCAATCTGACATGCATCACACCTATTAATCATGTGTTGCTTTGATATGTTTGGCATTCCTAGAACACTTTGATCCCTGCATATATCCTTCAAGGTTCTTTCATTCACATGAGCAAGTCTCTTATGCCACACTTCAAGCTCACTTAGGGTTTGAGACCCAAAAGTGAATAGAGCTATGTTCCTGGTTTTTGCTACTTCAAAAGTAAAGAGCCTACCATGTTTCTCACCTCTGGCTATCTTCTTGAAGCCTTGACATGGATCTTCCACAAAAGCTCCATGTTGGGTGAACCTAACTTGCAAGCCTTTTTCAACTATTTGGCCTACACTTATTAGGTTTTTAGTGATAGTGGGTACATAGAGAACCTTAGTCAGAATGTTTGTCGTGTCATTGGAAGCTTTGACATTACCAATCTTCTCCACATTGTGCTTTGTGTCATCCCCTATTTGCACTTCATGTCTATGCTTTGGACTTTCCAAATCAGATAGAAGAGCAATGTTGCCTGCAACATAATTTGAACATCCTGAATCTATGTAGAACAAATGATCATCTTCTTCACCTTCTTTGTGGCTTAGATTCATGAGAAGCAATGAGTCTGCATGTGGTTGATCTTTTGAATAATTGTTGAAGTCCCTTCTATTATAGCCTCTATTGTTATTGTTGAAGTTGTGTCCACCTCTGCCTCTATTGCTGCCATATCCACCTCTTCCACTTCCTTTCTAGGTCTTCCCATTGAACCAGCAATTTTGAGTGGTGTGGTTGGTCTTATCGCATATGGCACAAGGTTGAACATTCTGACCTTTGGCTTTGATTTGCTTTGGTCCTTTCTTCTTCCCTTTCCACTTGCTTTTGCTTGCAAAGTTGGCTTGGGAAGTCTCTTCTTCATCTTCTTCCTTCTTCTTGCCTTTCTGCTTCTTATCCTTCTTATCTGCATATAGAGCACTAGTTGAATTACCATGATAGTAGCTACCTTCCTTTATGCTATTGTTTGCCTCTTGATTGAAGAGTTGTCCAAGAAAGATGTTGAAGTCTGGAGTCTACACATCCATGATGAGATCATAAGCCATCTGAAGGATTGCCATTGCTTATCACTTCGAATTCCATTGAGAATTTGCCTCATGATAACCTCTTCTTCAATCAGCTCTCCAATGGATGCTAACTGATTTGCAACCTCCTTTACCTTGGTAACAAACTCTGTGATGGTTTGCTTAGGTGTCTTCTTCATTTGATTGAATTCGTTCCAAAGATGATTCTTTCTTGCTTTGGTACTAGTAGAAAAGAAAATCTCGAGGGCATCCCAAGTCTCTTGAGATGTCCTGCATCCTCTAATATGTGGTAATAGAAAGTCAGAGATAGAGTTTAGTATGTACGACCTTGCTTGAGCATCCATTGCGCACCAAAGTGTGAGCTTATCTGTCTCCTCTTGTGTAGGTCCTCCTTTGGATCTTGGAATATGCATAGCTTCATCACGTGCTACAATTCCATAAAGATTTCTACCTTGCAAATAGGCCTCCATTTTGATTTGTCAAGCCAGGTAGTTGTGTCGATCAAGCTTCTCGAACATTGAGGAAAAGTCGTCACCCATCTTGATCTAGCTCTAATACCACTGAAAGAACTTGGAGAAGCTTGTAGGAGGCACAAAAGTGTGTTTCGAAGCGATGAAGTTGTTGATATATTTTGTTGGAGATAGACGTCTGCGGAAGCACGTGAATAGCACAAGGAATGAGAAGTAGCTTGGAGCACAACACACAATAATGAATGTATTACTAGAGAATGTACAAAGATAAGTAGCCCATTAGGGCAATATATACAAGCCGGGGAAAAAAAACCTCCTAAAGAGGGAAAAAAGTGCTCCGGTAGTCCTAGTGTGTTCACACACATCACTACCTAAATATATCGACAAATCCCCCCCTGGGAGTGACGCGGTGAACAAGGAGCTGGCACTCATGTATACGGAAGTGCCAAGCTATGTGGAAATCACTCCACAAAAGGAAGTAAGCCCAAAGCTTTGCGGAAAGCTTCAAACTTCTCCCTAGGCAAAGCCTTCGTGAAAAGGTCTGCAATGTTCTCCTACGTGGACACATATGCCAAGCTCATCTCCCTAGTAGAGAACCTCTCCATGACATAGTGATAATGCACCTCAATGGGCTTAGTGCAAGAATCAAACATAGGGTTCCTCGCAACTACCAATGCGCTCTGATTTTCAGTGAAGATGGTGGTGGTAGAAGACTGACCAACACCCAAATTAGCCATAAGGTGTCTCAGCCAAACACACTCAACAGTCGCTGTGAAAGCTACCCTATACTCAGCCTCACAACTGGAAGTGGCCACAGTAGGCTGCTTCTTACTCAACCAAGATATACATGAGCTACCAAGCATGAAGCAAAAGCCACTAGTGGACACACAAGTGTCATAGCAACGAGCCCAATCGAAGACAGAAAAAGCATGCAAATCTGGCGGTAGTGATCCCCCCTTGGGATAAAACAACCCAAGTAGCCGAGTACCACTCAAGTAGCGAAAGATGCGCTTAACCGCTTGCCAATGCTTATTCCTGGGCAATGCCTAAACCTCCTCATCTGTGAGAAAGCAAACTGAATATCTAGCTGAGTAATGCATAAGTAAATCGAGCATCGAACAACCTGCTGATAGAGAAAAACATCAATGCATCTCCAACATCATGAGGACTCAATCGTAAACCTATCTCCATAGGAGTGGCAATAGGCTTACAGTCTTCAAGGCCAAAATGCTGCAATAATGTGTCAATATATTTTGTTTGACACAAAGCCATTCCACCATCAACTTGCATAAATTGAATGCCCAAATAGTGATGCAAATGCCCCAAATCAAACATCTCAAATGAGGCATGCAAATCAACCTTAAAATCAGCAATATGCTTCTCAATAGGACTAGTGAGCAGCATGTCGTCAACATAGACAACAATGATGAGAAGCACATCATTAGCACGCTTAACATAGATATATCCAAGAACTCTTTGTCCTGCAACGCAATGTTGATCCTTTGGACAATGCATAAACTGTGAGAGAACTCCTACTGCATAAGTAAGATATGGTCTTGTTAACGTAGCATAAATCAAGCTTCCTACTAAAGATTGATACTTTCTCATATCTTTAAACTCTACACCATCATATTTGCTGAGTTTATGATTTACTTCAAGCGGTGCTGAAGCTTCTCTGCAATTCTCCATGTTAAACTTCTTCAGTAAGTTTAGGAGATACCTTTTTTGCGAAACATATACACCATGATCTGTATATGTAACTTCCATTCCAAGAAAGTATGATAACTTTCCTAGATCACGGATCTTGAAATCTTTTTCAAGTAATCTTTTTACCTCCTTAATTCCTTCATCTGAGGTACCTGTGATTATAATGTCATCTACATAAATACAAATGTAGATCATACCTTCATCTGTTCTCTTAATGAGTAGACTTGCATCAGCCTTTGAACTTTGGTATCCAAGGTCATTGAGATACCTCACAAGTCTATAATTCCAAGCTCTTGGAGCTTGCTTCAATCCATAGAGAGCTCTTCTTAATCTGCAAACATGATTTGGGTAACTGGAACTTACAAACCCTTCAGGTTGTTCAATGTAGACTTCATCTGATATATATCCATTCAGAAATGCATTCTTTATATCTAGCTGACTTAGCTTCCATCCTTTTGATGCTGTTATAGCAATCAATGTCCTTATGGTTGACATCTTTGCCACCAGACTAAACGTCTCATCATAATCTATGCCATGCGTCTGAGCATAGCCTTTAACTACCAGTTTGGCTTTGTATCTGGCTATTCTTCCATTCGCAAGCTTCTTAACTTTGTAAACCCATTTATTTCAAATCACCTTCTTACTTTTTGGTTTTGGAACAAGATCCCAAGTCTTGTTCTCTTCCAGTGCATTGAACTCCTCCTTCATTGCTTCTTCCCATTGTTCCTTACCTTTTTCTTCACTATAATTCTGAGGTTCTTCATCTTCCTTTACTAAGTAAGCATAGTTTTTCTGAGTCAAATAAGAAGTGTCATAGGAATACCTTGTTGGTTGTTTCCTTACTCTGTTTGACCTTCTTCGCTCATTTTCTTCATGTGTATCTGAATACACATCTTCATCAAATCTCGGTCCATCTTCATTTCTCATACCTGATCCGATCCTGGACGTACTTGCCTGCATATGATCTTCATCCCCATTTACTTGCATATGTGATTTACCTTTTTCAATTCTTCTTATCTCTTCTTCAAGTGTTTCAACACTATGCTCTTTATCTGTATACCAGCTCTTTTCTTCATCAAATGTAACATCTTTGGAAACAATGAACTGTTTGGTTAAAGGACTCCACAACCTATAACCCATCTGCTTTTTATCATATCCGATGAACACATATTTTTCATCTTTTGGTTCAAGCTTATGTCTAAGTTGTGATGGTACATAAGCATAAGCAACTGATCCAAACACTTTACAATGATCAAGTGTTGGCTTCTTACCCCACCAGGCTTCATAAGGGGTCATCCCATTTAAAGTTGTACATGGTAATGTGTTTACAAGATATGTGGCCGTATTTACAGCCTCAGCCCAAAGATAGTTTGGACAATTCTTCTCCTTTAACATTGCTCTTGCAAACTCAACTAGAGTTTGGTTTCTCCTTTCTGCTACTCCATTTTGTTGTGGTGTATACCTGCAAGTTATTTCTCTTTTGATACCTGCATTCCACAGATAATCATTGAACTCTTGATAAAAATATTCTCCTCCTCCATCAGACCTTAGTCTTTTGAGTTTTTGTCCTGTAAGTCTTTCAGCATATGCATGAAAATGCTTGAAAGCTTCAAACACTTCTGACTTCTCTTTCAAAACATAAAGTGTTATCCATCTTGTTGCATCATCAATAAAAAGAACATAATACCTTGATCCCCTGATAGATCCTTCTTTTGTCGGTCCCCATACATCTGTATGTATGAGCTCTAGCACACCATCATGTTTGTAACCATTTTTCTGAAATGGTAACCTGTGGGCTTTTCCCATCTGATAGGCTTCACATTTGTGAATCATATGTTGATTCTTCATATTCAGCAATCCTTTTACAGACTGTTTTTCCACCATCATTTTGATTCCTTTTTCATTAAAATGTCCTAACCTCTTATGCCAGAGATCTAATTCTGTAAATGCTTTATCACCATGTGTGATCAAAGCTTGACCAACATTCCCTTGTACTTTAAGAGTAAAAAGTCTACCTTCCTTTTTACCATGGAATTTGTTTGTATCCTTTCTCTGGATCTTCAACAAATACTCCTTCATTTGTAAACCTGACTTGAAAACCTTTTTCTACTATCTGTCCCACACTCATCAGATTCTTCGGGATTGTTGGAGCATACAAAACATTTGTTAGTAGGTCAGCTCCATTCTTACACTTTACCTTTCCAATTGACCTTACATTATGTTTTGTATTATCACCTGTTTGTACTGTATGATTTGACATACCTCCTTGCAATTCTGATAACAATTCTATATTTCCTGACAAATGATTTGAACAACCAGAGTCAATATAGAATACCTTGAGATCTTCATTCTCTAACGTACTTATCGAATTCATCATCAACGTTGTATGAGCATCGTTCTGTGTATCATTCACATAGTTGTAGTAGGTAGTGTTGTGAGACTGATTCTGTCCCCAACTTCTTGCTCCACCTCTACCATATCCGCCTCTTTGACTTTGTCTGCCTCTTTGATATCTTCCGCTTTTGCCTCTGCTGTTGTTATTTTGATTCTGACTTGATCCTTGAGAATTATGCCAGCAATCATGAGCCAAATGATTGTTTAATCCACAGACCCAACAAGTCTTCTTGTTGTTACCTTTTCCTTTTGTATTACCTCTCTTTCTGACGTTACCTCTTCCTCTTGCATAATTTGCTTGAGTAGTCATCTCTTCTTCATCTTTTTCTTTAACTTTATCACCTTTCTTCTTATTCTTTGCGTACATAGCAGAACTATGTCCTTTATCTCCATCTGTCTTCAAATCTTGCTCAAATGTTAGCATTAGTCCAAGCAACTGATTTAAATCTAGTACAAAATGATTTAAAGAAGGTTCAGTCGAGAGTACGAAAGGTTTCCACCTTTCATCTCCTCTCAGTCCGACAAGCAATTGTGCTATCAACCTGTGGTCTTCAATATTTCCGTCAATTGATCCAAGACTGTCTGCCAAGTCTTTCATCTTAGTGACATAATCACTAATGCTTTGACTTTGCTTTTTCTTGAACATTGTGAACTCCGACCATAAGCTAGCCTTCCTAGCTTTAGTAGTGTTTTGGAAATGATCTTCCAATGCACTCCATATGTCTTCCGCTTTCTCCAGACCTCTAATGTGCGATAGTAGATGATCTGTAATGGTATTGTAGATATACGCTCTTGCCGTTGCATCTTTCTTCTGCCACAGCTTCAAGGCTTCTAACTCTTCTTTCTTTGGTTGACTGTTGTCTTCAAAATTTGTGTTCTTTTCTTCTCCTGTCACATATTTCATTAAGTCTTTACTCATAAGTAAAGCTTTCATTCGCATTACCCATGCGGGATAGTTATCTCTGTCCAATTTGTCAATAGAAACGTGATCTACCATAATCTTCTTGTTTCCGTTACTTCCGGTGAGTATAACGTTAAAGGATTTTACCTTTTGTAAACCTTTACCCTTGAGAATGACTTCGGAATGCTTCTTTGATTCCGTTTGCTGTTGATCACCTCAGATTTCACCTTTCTTTATGAGAATTCTTCAAATTCTCTTGTATCTTTACTTCCATTTACTCTTTGAGAACATTTTTGTTCTTCAAAACCTTTTCAGCTCTGATACCAATTGTTGAGGTTATATGATGTCACGGCAAAAGCTTGTTCACTAACAAGACTGCAGAAAATTGCCACGCCTCAACTAGAACTAAGCTAGAGTGATATTATAACACCTCTATAATCATCAATAGCTTAGCAACCTTCTGAAACTGAAAACTTTATAACTGTATTTAGTGAAAACTAAAAATTCACTTTATAGAAAGCTTTGCATTTCCTTCAAGCTTTAATTTTGAACTGATTTACTTCAACCTTTACACTACTGTGTTTGCTTACAATTAAATAATCTTTTTGTCACTTAATTGTGTCAAAACTATGTTTTGAACTCACTGTAATTTCACCAGAACTTCACCGGACTGTTACCGAACTGTCACCGTAATCTTATTGGAATCAAATTACAGACGTGAATTTGTCCCTTCACTAAGGCTTTGATTTTCTAAATGCTTTGTTTCTGCTTCTCTTCATCTTTATGTCGTTATGCCTAATTAGTGAGTGAATCTCCAATAGCCCAACAAAGTTGCTATGCAGTACGTGCAATAGAAACCGCAGCACGAATAGGAATATGCAGAATATCATCATCTTCGACACCTTTTGCCTCAGGTTTTGTACCTGCAGTTGTAACAGTTGCGGGTGTGATATGACGTTTTTCAACACCCTACACAATGTTCCACAATCCTTTTGCAACCAATACATATCACATCATATAAGCCCATAACTGGTAGTTGGTACCATCCAACTTATCCTCAATAGCCAACGTACGGAATACTTCACTGCTTTTAGCCATGGCCGGTGACTAAAATACCTTGATGCAAAAAATCGACTGTAGCTCAAAAAGTTGAACAGAACTGCCCAAACGAATTTTGTTAGACCTGTAGCAGACTTCAAGATGCTTATACTAGCGAACATAAACCGGTATATACCTTTGGCACAAAAATACGAAATAGCCTACACAAGCATTGTGATAGTGCGTTCGGAGGCCAAAACGAGCTCAGATCGCAATTTGAGCACATACAGTGAAGCTATTTTGATCTTGAAAACATGGTGAGTATGCTCACCAAAATTTGTGTGATTCTGAGACTCCAAACAGAGGAGTGTTGATGGAGCCCTAGATGAAACGACAACCTGCTCTGATACCAATTGTTGGAGATAGACTTCTGTGGAAGCATGCAAACAACACAAGGAAGGAGAAGTAGCTTGGAGCACAACACACAATACTAAATGTATTACTAGAGAATGTACAAAGATAAGTAGCCCATTAGGGCAATAGGCATATATACAAGTCATGGGAAAATACCTCTTAAAGAGCGAAAAAAGTGCCCCGACAGTCCTAGTGTGTTCACACACATCACTACCTAAATCTAAGAGGTTTTTTTCCACCGGTTTGTATATACGCCTATTGCCCTAACGTGCTACTTATCTTTGTACATTCTCTAGTAATACATTCAATATTGTGTGTTGTGCTCCAAGCTTCTTCTTCTTCCTTGTGTTGTTCGTGTGCTTCCGCAGACATCTAACTCCAACAATTGGTATCACAACAGGTCGTCGCTTCATCTAGGACATTGTCTACATGTCTCCGGTTGTAGTCTCAAATTCACACGAAATTTGGTGAGCATACTCAGGGTGTTTCAGAGATCAAAACTGCTTCGCACTGTAGTCTATCACTCCATATGAGGCTTGGCGTGATTGGAAGCTATCTGTTGCTCATCTGCATGTTTTTGGTTGTTTGGCATATGCATTAGTGCCTGAACAACATCGCAGAAAATTGCATGATAAGGCAGTAAAATGTATTTTTGTTGGGTACAGTTTTGAAAGTAAAGGCTATCGTCTATATCATCCATAGACTAAACGCATTCTGGTTAGCCGTGATGTTGTTTTTGTGGAAGATGCTATTCAGCCATTGCTTTCGTGTACTAAGGAGACATCCGTTAGCTCCAAAGACATGTATGATACTCTGATGCCTCTTTTTACAGGTGGACAGTCTAGTGCTTAATGAGGCAACTTCTTAGCCTTTGCAAGTTTCATATGATGATGGAGATAATTCCATTTCTGATGCAGATTTACATGATGCACTTGTTGATGAGAGTGATGATATTGGGCAGGCAAAAACTATACCAAAATGGATGGTGCAGACTTTGTGTGACAGCAAATTAGATGCACCTTTGTCATATCATACTCGTTTAGGCTCTCATAGTGCGTCCTTTGCATCACATTGCTATGCTATGGCTGCGTCTACTCTTTGTGATGAGAATGAGCCTGCTTCTTTTGATGAATCACAAAATTCAGAAAACTGGATGGCTGCTAGGCAATCTGAATGTGATGCTATAATGAAGAATGGTGCATGGTCTTTATGTGATTTGCCTCCTGGCAAGAAGGCCACAGGCACAAAGTGGGTATACAAGCTAAAGCGTAAGCCTGATGGAATAGTTGATAGGTATAAGGCTAGGCTTGTTGCAAAGGGTTATGCATAGGAAAGAGGCATTGATTTTGATGAGACCTTTGCACCTACACCTCGTATGACCACTGTTCGGAGCTTCTGTGCACTTGCAGCTCATCATGGTTGGAATGTACATCAGTTGGACATTAAAACTGCATTTCTGAATGGTGACTTGCATGAAGAAGTATATGTTTTTCAGCCCTGTGGCTTTGTGCAGAAAGGGCATGAAAACCAGGTGTGTAGGTTAAAGAAGGCATTATATGGTTTAAAGCAAGCACCATGTGCTTGGTATGCAAAGACATGGTTTTGAGAATAGTCCAACTCAAAGCACCTTATATGTTAAGCGTGCTAATGATGTGCTTCTGATCATTGTTGTCTATGTTGATGATATGCTGCTCACTGGTCCTATTGAGAAGCATATTGCTGATTTTAAGGCTGATTTGCATGCCTCATTTGAGATGTCTGATTTGGGGCATTTGCATCACTATTTGGGCATTCAGTTTATGCAAGTTGATAGTGGAATGGATTTGTGTCAAACAAAATATATTCAGGCATTATTGCAGCGTTTTGGCCTTGAAGACTGTAAACCTATTGCCACTCCTATGGAGACAGGTTTACGATTGATTCTTCATGATGTTGGAGATGCATTTGATGATGTCCTCTATTAGCAGGTTGTCGGATGTGTGATTTACTTATGCATTACTTGGCGAGATATTCAGTTTTTCATCTCACAGATGAGCAGGTTTATGCATTGCCCATGTGTCAAGCATTGGCAGGCGGTTAAGCGCATGTTTTACTACTTGAGTGGTACTCGACTACTTGGGTTGCTTTATCCCAAGGGGGGATCACTCCTTCCATATTTGCATGCTTTTTCTGACTCACACTGGGCTGGTTGCTATGACACATGTGTCCACTAGTGGTTTTTGCTTCATGCTTGGTAGTTCATGTATATCTTGGTTGAGCAAGAAGGAGCCTACTGTGGCCATTTGGTTAGTCTTCTGCCACCACCATCTTCACTGATAGTCAGAGCGCATTGGCAGTTACAAGGAACCCTGTGTTCCATGCTCGCACTAAGCACATTGAGGTGCATTATCATTATTTCAAGGAGAGGTTCTCTACTAGAGAGATCAACTTGGCATATGTGCCCATGCAGGAGAACATTGCAGACCTTTTCATGAAGGCTTTGCCTAGGGAGAAGTTTGAAGCTTTCCACAAAGCTTTGGGTTTACTTCCTTTCGTGGAGTGATTTCCACATAACTTGGCACTTCGTTATACATGAGTTCTAGCTCCTTGTTCACCGCATCACTCCCAGGGGGTATTTGTTGATATATTTAGGTAGTGATGTGTGTGAACACTCTAGGACCACCGGGCCACTTTTTTCCCTCTTTAGGAGGTTTTTTCCCCCCATCTTGTACATATGCCTATTGCCCTAATGGGCTACTTATCTTTGTACACTCTCTAGTAGTACATTCAGTATTGTGTGTTGTGTTGAGACACCGGGTAAACATGTTTCTAAAGATAGTATTTTGGGCAAAATGCAGCATCCCTCATTTCCAAAAGATGGTTCAGTTCGAGCTACTAAAAAATTATAGCTTTTTCATAGTGACGTCTATGGTCCTATGCACACACCCTCTTTTGGAAACTATCTTTACTCCGTGACTTTCATTGATGATTTTTCTAGGCATGAATGGATATATCCATTGAAAGCAAAGTCCAAAGTATTTATGTGCTTCAAACAGTTTCTGGTTTTGGCTGCAAATCTGTCAGCATGTAAAATGGGCATCCTCCAATCTGATCAAGGGGGGAAATATATGTCTTCTAAATTTAATGCATTTATGGTTGAACATGGGATAAAACATCACTATACAGTGTCGTATACACCTCAATAGAATGGATTTGTTGAAAGGAAGAACGCGTCACTCATGGAGATGGCAAGGTGTATGATCAAGAGTAAAGCTTTACCACATAGTTTTTGGCTTGAGGCTGTTATGTGTGCAGCATATATACCTAACAGGTATCCCACTAAAGCATTGTAGTCTATCACTCGATATGAGGCTTGGCATGGTTGCAAGCCATCCGTTGCTCACCTGTTTGTTTTTTGTTGTCTAGCATATGCATTGGTGCCTGAACAACAATGCAGCAAATTGGATGATAAAGCACTGAAATGTATTTTTGATGGGTACATTTCAGAAAGCAAAGGCTATCATTTGTATCATCCATAGACTAAATGCATTTTGGTTATCCATGATGTTTTTTTTGTGGAAGATGCTATTCAGCCATTACTTTCATGTACTAAGGAGACATCTGTTAGCTCCAAAGACATGTATGACACTTTGTTGCCTCTTTTTATACGTGGATAGTCTAGTGCTATTCCTAATGAGGCAACTTCTTAGCCATTGCAGTTTCATGTGACAATGCATATCATTCCATTTTTGATGTAGATTTTCATGATGCACTTGTTGATGAGAGAGTTGATATTGAGGAGGCAAAAACTATGCCAAAATGGCTAGTGTAGACTTTGTGTGATAGCAAATTAGATGCACCTCTATCATACCATACTTGTTCAGGCTCTTATAGTGCCTCTTTTGCATCAGATTGCTATGCTATAGCTACATCTAGTCTCTGTGATAAGACTCAACCTATTTTGTTTGATGAAGCACAAAATTTTGAACATTGGATGGTTAGAATGCAATCTGAATATGATGCTATCATGAAAAATAGTACCTGGTCTTTATGTGACTTGCCTCCTGGCAAGAAGGTCATTGGCACTAAGTGGGTATACAAGCTGAAGTGTAAACATGATGGAACAATTGACATGTATAAGGCTACACTTGTTGCAAAGGGTTATGCACAGGAAAGAGGCATTGATTTTGATGAAACCTTTGCTCCTACTTGTCGAATGACTACTGTTCATAGCATCTGTGCACTTGCAGCTCATCATGGTTGGAATGTACATCAATTGGACATTAAAACAACATTTTTGAATGGTAAGATACATTCCTATCTGATTGCACATGGTTTTGAGAAGAGTCCAATTGAAAGCACCTTATATGTTAAGCATGCTAATGATGTGCTTCTCATCATTGTGGTGTATATTGATGACATGCTGCTCACTGGTCCTCATGAGAAGCATATTGTTGATTTCAAGGCTGATTTACATGCCTCATTTGAGATGTCTGATTTGGGGCATTTGCATCATTATTTGGGCATTTAGTTTATGCAACTTGATGGCGGAATAGCTTTGTGTCAAACAAAGTATATTGACACATTATTTCATGTTTTGGCCTTGAAGAATGCAAACCTATTGCCACTCCTATGGAGACAATTTTACGATTGAGTCTTCATGATGTTGGAGATGCATTTGATGTTGTTATCTATCAGTAGGCTATTGGATGTCTGATTTACTTATGCATTACTCGGCCAGATATTTAGTTTGTTATCTCACAGATGAGAACATTTATGCATTGCCCACTTGTCAAGCATTCACATGTGGTTAAGTGAATCTTTCGCTACTTGAGTGGTACCCAACTACTTGGATTGTTTTATCCCAAGGGGGCATCACTACCCCCAGATTTAAATGTTTTTTTTGACTCTGACTGGGCTGGTTGCTATGACACTCGTGTGTCCACTAGTGGCTTTTGCTTCATGCTTGGTAGCCCATGCATATCTTGGTTGAGCAAGAAGAAGCCTACTGTGGTCACTTCTAGTTGTGAGGCTAAGTATAGGGCAGCTTTCACAACGACTGTTGAGTGAGTGTGGCTCATACGTCTTATGGCTAATTTGGGTGTTGGTCAGTCTTCTGCCACCACCATCTTCACTGAGAGTTAGAGTGCATTGGCGATTGTGAGGAACCTTGTGTTCCATGCTCGCACTAAGCACATTGATGTGCACTATCATTATGTCAGGAAGAGGTTCTTTGCTAGAGATATCAGCTTGGCATATGTGCCCACATAGGAGAACATTGTAGACCTTTTCACAAAGGCTCTGCCTAAGGAGAAGTTTGAAGCTTTTTGCAAAGCTTTGGACTTACTTCCATTTGTGGATTGATTCCACATAGCTTGGCACTTGTTTATACATGAGTACCAGCTCCTTGTTTACCGCATCACTCCCAGGGAAGATTTGTTGATATATTTAGGTGGTGATGTGTGTGAACACACTAGGATTATTGGGTCACTTTTTTCCCTCCTTAGGAGGTTTTTTGTGGTATTCTTGATGAATCCCCTTACTTTTGTCAACTTCCAGGCACAAGATTCCCGACGTATTCGAATGGAGATCTCATAATCCATTGATCGCCCAGCCCCGTGGTGTTTTCTTCTATATAATCCCTCCTTAAGGAAGTCACTAAAGTGGCTTCTTACATGAGTGCCACATGGCACTCATGTGTATGCTATATGTGCCCTTCTAATAAAATATAAGGAATGGTTCACACCATCCCTTCTTTAGTGACTTCCCACATGAGATTTCCTTCCCCATAAGTCCATTTTTGTCCTCAAAAATGGTATTGGAAGGTCTGATAGAAAGAGAAAATAATAGGAACACCACTTCCGCTATATCCCCATGTGTCAAAACACATGGTCATATCTCCGTGTTGTTTCCCCATATCCTTCCCATTAAGAAGACTCTTGGCAAGGTATTCTAAAACTGGGAAACCATCTCTGAAGGGTGCTAACCCACTCCCATGTAGCACTATCTTCTAAACTATCAAATATGTTGACACATTATCACAACATTTTGGCCTTGAAAACTACAAACCTATTGCCACTTCTAGAGATAGGTTTATGATTGAGTCATTGTGATGCTGGAGATTAATTTGATGTTCTTCTCTATCAATAGGTTGTTGGATGCTTGATTTACTTGTGCATGACTTAGCTAGGCATTCAGTTTGTTGCCTCACAGATTAGCACATTTATGCATTGCCCATGTGTCAAGCATTAGCAGGCGGTTAAGCGCATCTTTCGCTACTTGAGTGGTACCCGGCTACTTGGATTTTTTTATCCCAAGGGGGGATCACTACCACCAGATTTAAAATGTTTTTTTTTTACTCTAACTAGGCTGGTTGCTATGACACTCATGTGTCCACCAATGGTTTTTACTCGTTTGGTAGCTCATGCATATCTTGGTTGCGCAAGAAGCACCCTACTATGACCACTTCTAATTGTGAGGCTGAGTATAGGGAAGCTTTCAAAATGACTATTGAGTGTGTGTGGCTTAGATGCCTTCTGGCTAATTTGAGTGTTGGTCAGTCTTCTGCCACCACCATCTTCACTGACAGTCCAAGCACATTGGCAGTTGCGAGGAACCCTGTGTTCCATGCTCACACTAAGCACATTGAGGTGCATTATCATTATGTTAGGGAGAGGTTCTCTACTGGGGAGATCAGTTTGGCATATGTTCCCACATAGGAGAACATTGTAGACCTTTTCACAAAGGCTCTTCGTAGGGAGAATTTTGAAGCTTTTTACAAAGGTTTGGGCTTACTTCCTTTTGTGGATTGATTCCACATAGCTTGGCACTTCCTTATACATGAGTGCAAGCTCCTTGTTCACCACATCACTCTCAGGGGGGGATTTGTTGATATATTTAGGTAGTGATGTGTGTGAACACACTAGGACCGTCTAGCCACTTTTTTCCCTCTTTAGGAGGTTTTTCCCCCAACTTGTATGTATGCATATAACCCTAACGGGTCACTTACCTTTGTACTTTCTAGTGGTAATACATTTAGTATTATGTGTTGTGCTCCAAGCTTCTTCTTCTTCCTTGTGTTGTTCGTGTGCTTTGAGAGACATCGAACTCGAACACATTCTTCTATCAAATAGAAGAGGAAGATCAATTAATCATGGTGGTTAGGTTGAGTCTCACCTAAGGAATCCAAGAGAGTGGTTATTAATCCCAATAATGATCTTGGCAAGGAGTTCTAGTTGTTGGCATTATAGAGACTAGGGATGCAATGATAGCTTCTCTCTTTTGGGTTTTTAGGAGATAGGGATAGATCTTACCTATTCAATTACCAATGTCTTAGTTGATGCTTCATCATGAGGATGATCTATGAGCATCAATTAGGAGGATGTGTACTTATGGATTATCTGAATCTCAAGAAGGAATACTTTGTATTCAAATGGCAAAGTAGAGTGAAGAGAGAATAGTAGAGTGAAGAGAGAATAGTAGAGTTTTCATCAGTGCCAATAGATGCTCTTTAAATAAAACTTAGTCCAATGGTAATGGATGACAAATCAAAGACTTATTGGTTAGTGAAATATAGAGATTTCATTTTACTACCAAGGAAGTCTTATTGCAAGCTAGGATGATGGATTTGCATAGATCACAAGGTAGTTTAGATTAAACTATTACTTTTGATTACACTCAAGGTTATGAAGACCTAGAGTGGTATGGGACAGTCTATCATTTAGTCCTAGATGGGTTTGGAGTGACTTTTTATGGGACTTTGTTCTACATTTGAGAGGATTATATGGTTTATTATCTCCACTATGCTATGGTCAAGAGTATAAAGCTTGACACTTTAAACTTGATTTTCATATCCATAGAGGATAAATCATATGGACTTAGGTTATGTTGATGATGTCATATGTCATGGGAGTGATAGTTTGGAAGTTGAGTGGATATGGGACATAGTAGACACCACTTAGATGGTTTCTCACCTTTGAGCTATTCTCATATGAGGCTTCTCAAGGGGGAAGGATACAAGGAAACAACACATAGAGGTGACAGTGTACATAGAGTAAATGGGGTTCAAGGGAGTCTGAGCACTTCTACCTTTACAGACATCTCAACTACATTTTCGAGGACGAAAATGTGTTTTAAGGGAAGGAAATGTTAGATCATTTTGGTAAAAACCAAATGCCACATCATTTTGGTGGGAACCCTCTCTTATGTTGGTGTGGCAAGATTTGTCGCATGGCATCATGTAGTGCATTGGCCATATAGGTAGATAGAGTCATTGAGAGTCTCTTACATGAGTAATAGAGAGAGAGCATGCTGCTCGGCAGTAGGGAGGTGAGCCCGTTATTGTTTTCATGAAGCTAAAGGTCATTATGTAATAGATTGGAATGTCTCCTTTTGAGATGAATTATGGCATGAATCCTATTGCTCCCAATATCAAAAGAATGCCAAAGAAATTTCATAGATCTTCAGAGTTCCTTTCAAATATCCCAGCAAATTTAGAAATAGCTAAATCTGACTTGCAACAAGCACGCAATAGGGCAAAAGAATATGCTCATAAGAAGAGATCTTCTAGAACCTTTGAAGAAGGAGATGGAGTTTTTCTTCAAGTACCAGCGAAAGCAGCTTCACTATCCACACCAAAGTGCAGTAAGCTTTCACCAAGGTTTTGTGGACCTTGGAAGATAGCTAAGAATCTTAGTGATGTTGCATACCGATTAGATCTTCCTCCAAATTCTAGAGTCCATCCATTGTTTCATGTCAATAAACTTAGAAATTTTATTTCTAGGGAGGATAATCTAATAGAGGGTATTGTTTCTTTGCAAGAAAGTGACAACACAGATCATTCTCTAGATAGGATACTAGATAGGAGACATAAACAATTGAGAAACTATGCCGTCTTGGAGACGATTACCACTTATAGATTCTATGTGGGAATTAGAATCTCTCGTTCACAAGTACTTTTCCTCATTGATCATTAAGGACAACGATCTTTAGAAGGGGGAGAGAGTATTAGACATTGGTGTATAGAGATGATCATTGTGTATGTATGGCACAAGGGCTAGTAGACAAGGTCCCTAGGTTGGGGAAATCATAAGGTTCCCATTTAGGTGTTAGAGCTAGTGTGCATGATGGCCACATGTTGCATGACAAAACTCTAGAGGGTTCTATTATGGGTGCAATAAGATAAATGGATGGGAGGTGAGATGCACACACACATTCTATACACCTTTTTCTTGTGTGAAGAGTTAGAAACTCCCATATGCCTTCCCTTGTGATGCAAGAGAATCAAGAGTGCATACATGGTCCTTGTAGTCCAAAGTAATAAGCTAAAAAAAGGGAATCGGTGTGCCTTGAATTGACATCAAGACAAGTTATGCACGTTAGATATCTTTTTGAATTTTTGTTAGTTTTTCACGTTGTAACATTTTAAATTGAATATGCAATGGAAACTCGGACTAGACATGTGCAAGCATGGTTGCCTTGGGTGCTTTGGATTATGGACTTGGTAGATGGACCATTTTGAGGTGGTGTCACATGCAAGGAGAATGTGTCAACAATTGTTTGTGTGAAGGGGTTGTTATGGTGGTCTACCCAAACTATAGATCACCAACTTGCTTCCAAGTTACAAACTATAGAATACCAAGCCATGCACCAATGGGCCTTTCTTTATAGATCACCAAGCCATGCACCAATGGGTTTTGAACTGGAAACCAACTTGCTTCCAAGTTAGAAAGTATAGATCACCAAGCCATGCACCAATGGGCCTTTCTTTATAGTTTCAACAAGTGGACCTCAATGTTTCTATCCAGCTTACCACTTGAGCTCTAGAACTTTTCCTTCCTTGAAAGGGATATTGTATCAAATTCTTTTGGCAGTTCCATGCCGTTATCATGGCACATATGGAGGTTGATAATTAGCATGTTTATTACGTTTTATTGTTCAACTCAATAATACTCAAGATGAAAATAGGTTTAAGACATAATTTGGTTTAGAATAATAAATAAATATGCATATATATGTATGTATATATATATATATATATATATATATATATATATATATATATATATATATATATATATATATATATATATATATATATATATATATATATATATATAATGTCCACACACACACTAGACGACTCCCTTTATCTCACATTTAAAAGTCGACATCGAGCCTATTCAATCTTTGACCTTCAATGTATAGGCTCAAGGTGTTACCAATATGCCATGCACCCTCAATAAATAGCTTAGAGGTGTCACTTTAGCTCTTATTCCTTGAAAGAGAAAAAGGAAAGGAAAACATGATTTCTTCATAGAATAGAGTATGTTTTCCATTAGAGAGAAGAGGTGTTTAGAGAAAATCTCTTAGTTTATATTTTGGAAAGGAATTCATCTACTCTACTTTTTAATGTAATTTTCCTTCACCTAGAAGTTCCATTCTCCACTATGTTGGAAGGAAAATCATGGAGAACTTATGTGCATGTTTTTAGTTATGGATGTGTAGAGCTATTGGATTCAATAGAATCTCTTTAAAAGGGAAAGGAAAGTGGAATCGATTTCACTACTAGAGCTCTTTTCCTCAAATAAGATTAGAGGAGAAAGAGAGAGTTTACTCTTGTCTTTAGATTTTCTAGATAGGAGTGGCATTCTTCTATCAAAGACAAGAGGGAGAACAATTAATCATGGCGATTTTCTTATGTTTCTTGTTCCTTATGTCATTACACCTCCAAATTGGTGATTCCTTTTGACTCTGATCTTCATTTCCAAAATATTCACTTGACTCTTGATTCTGATGCACTCTAAACCACTCTATAGGGGATATAACACAATACTGCCCATTTCTTAGGTTTACCTTGGTTACTTTTCCTTGGCTCTAAAGATATATACAATCTCTACCCCAATTCTGCACAATCTGCATTTGTCTCACGAATGGTCTGCCCAGGATGATTTCATAAGAGGTAGGTTGTGGAAATTCAACTATGGCAAAGGTATGATCTATTTCTATCCCACATATCTCCATAATCACCTTCTCCCAAATTCTTAGGGGTACCTCTACATGTCCATTTGCAAGTTGTAATCTCATCTTGGTAGGTATCAACTCATTTTCCCCCCATTTCTTCTAGGTTTGTTTGGTCATAATTGCCACTCCAGACCCACTATCTAGTATTGCTTTGGCATAATGGTCACCAAATTGTACTCTCAAAGTTGAGTTCCCTTCTTCCCCTTCACAATAGCCTCCTATCTTGTCAATAGGTATATACAACAATTCTTCTGTTTCCTGAAATTTTGGATCTTGGCCATGTGAATTTGGTTCCTAGCTCTTCGTGTTATGATGTAAATGAGGATTCTATTTTAGTAACTCTTCCCATGTGGTTTGAAATAGAATTGAACAGTGTTTGTCTAAATTAACTTGAAGAGTTATTTGTTTTTCCTCCTTCCTTGAGTGCTCTCTCCCAACTAAATGTTCTCTAGATTTTGCTGAATTTGACTCCTCAGATATCTTTGTATGGTTGTCTACCTCTTCTAAATTGTTTTGAGCTTCTCTAATGATCTGTTTACACCTCCACATTCTCTCAACCTCAATATCTCGTATTGGATAAGCTAGCACATGTTCTGTAGGGTTTGGTCCATCTTGAATTCTACCTTTATAGGCTTCTATCAGTGTATCCAAGCACTTTGAGTTTTTTATCCCTCCTTGTTTCTGTGTACTTTGTTGTTGACTAGAGTTTGAATTACTATCAGTTTCCTCTTCTAAGGCTAGGGTTTTACCAGCTCTTATCTTTTTCTCACATCCACCTTTTTGTATATTTTTCTTCTCTTTTGAAGATAGTTTTTTCTTTTTATCCATAGTGTGTGTTTCTACTCTGATGCATTGCTCCTTGGCTTGAGCTCTAGTTATGGCATTTAATGCCACTAGTTCATTTTTACTTAGTTCTTCCTGTTCTACTATGTTTACTACTTTCAATGGTATGTTACTAGATGTGTTTTATTGTTTCTGAGGTTTTCTTGGGTAATCTTTGATTAATTGCTCCCTGCCACAATCCTTATAAAAGGCTCCTTCTACTCTTAGTGTTAGAGGTTGTGGAAAATCCCTGATGAAATGCTCTCCCCCACATCTGTAACATGTTACCTTCTGACTTCCTTGAATTAGGATCTCTGATTGGACATTGTTGAAGCTCAAAGTCAAGGACAAAGCAGGGAAGCACATCAAAAGGTGGACACACAAGGAAAGGGAGCAAGTAGGGAGCTCCAAGAAGTGTATGTCAAATTTTCAGAAGAATCCCCTACAAAAATAGTGATTTTCATCACTAAAAACCATTGTAAATACCATTATCTATTTTTTGTAACTCCATTTTGTTCAAGCCGAGGAGTCCTCGAGCTTGAGGAGTATTAGAAGTACCATCGTACCAATTTTCATAATTTTTAGACTTCGTTTGAGCCCTCAAATAAGCCCTGGAACCTAATTTTTAACTAGGCCGGACACTAGGTCTGGACAGGGCCAAAACTAGTCAAAAAACTATAAAAAGAGCTAGAGAGCTCATTTTTGGGGGTTAGCTTGTTAGAGAATAGAACTTTTGTAAGAGAACTCTTTTGCAATCTAAGCTTTCCATTGTTCCTCTCTTTGATCTTACTTTGTGCGCGTGTGTGTGTATGTGTGTGCATGTTTGTGTGCTTTCACTCACGCACTTGTGCCTTCACTTGCTCGTGGTCTTCATACCGGTCCTCACGTCTCCGCGGATTGACAAGTAAAGGAAGTGGTGCTTACGCTTGAGCTACACCAAATTTTGGTGCCATTGCCGGGGAGAGAGCTTCGAGGACGAGCGTTGTGATGGTAAGATCGTAGATTTGCGACGTTGGAAGGTAAAAAAACTGTCACTTCAGTTCATTTTCTGTTTTTTCCTCTTCATCTTCATCATCATCATCATCTCCACCTTCTTCCACCTTCTTCTTCATAGAAAATTCTTGTTTTTTAGTGCATTTTCACCATCTTCATACCATTTTTCATGCATTATTGTGTGGGAAGGAGTTAGAAGCAAGGGAGAGCAAGCACTGTGTTTTTTTCATGATTTTCTACTCATACGGAGCTCGCCATAGCCGGCGCTCAGAAATTTGAATTTCCCGCCAAAAAACGCGATTCTGTGATGAAAATCACGATTCTGTGAAAATTCAAAATTTTTGAAAAATCACGATTTTCTGTTTTCCCGCCTAAAAGTTGGCTGAAAAAATCACGATTCTGTGGTCATTCTCAGAATCGCGATTCTGTGATTGTGCTCAAAATCGCGATTTTCATATCAAAAGAAACACGATTTTCTAAAAACACGATTTTCAGCGGGCTCAAAATCGCGATTCTCACAAATCACGATTTTCAGCCAAAAACACGATTTTGTGAAAAAGGCGATTCTGTGAAAACACGAATTGTCACTCAAAATCGCGATTTTCAGAAACACGATTTTGTGCTCAACATCGCGATTTTCATGCCAAAAACACGATTCTGAAAAAACACGATTTTGTGAAAAAACACGATTTTGTGAATCACGATTCTCTGAGTCAAAATCGCGATTTTCAAAAACACAATTTTGTGCTCAACATCGCGATTTTCTTGTCAAAAACACGATTTTGAGAAAATACGATTTTCAGTGGGCTCAAAATCGCGATTCTCACAAATCACGATTTTCAGCCAAAAACACGATTTTGTGAAAAAGGCGATTCTGTGAAAACACGAATTTTCGCTCAAAATCGCGATTTTCAAAAACACGATTTTGTGCTCAACATCGCGATTTTCATGCCAAAACATGATTCTCTAAAACACGATTCTGTGCTCAAAATCGCGATTTTCATAAACACGATTTTGTGATTAACATCGCGATTTTCATGTCAAAAAACACGATTTTCAGAAACACGATTTTGTGATCAAAATCGCGATTTTCACAACACGATTTTCTACTCAAAATCGCGATTTTCAAAACACGATTTTGTGAAAACACGATTTTGTGAACACGATTCTCAAGGTACAAAATCACGATTTTCTCCAAAGGTCCTGTTTGCCTGTTTTGACCCCCAGGAGCCTGAATTGGCATAACTTTTTCATCCAAAGTCCATTTTTTGAGCTCTATAGCTCGTTGGAAAGCTCGTTTCAAATCCTACACGACCTCAACTGTTTTTTTCAAGAATAACGTGTTGATTTTGAGATAGGATAATTTGAAGTTGACCCTCAAGTGGGACTAGGGAACCAAGGGGACTCCAAAGAATTTTGAACCATACCAAGGGGAAAATTTGGACTCTTGACTAAAGCTTATGAACCTGAGATCTGGTAGACACTTAGGCAAGGATAAACAAAGCATTAGATCTTCTGAGGCTAGTGTCAACCATACATCCAAGTCTTGGGCACAACAACTAAGTGGTCATCTTTTACTAAGTTTAGACACAAGTGATTCAGAAATGTCTTTTAGTATGGGAAAACCTGCAGGTGGCCCAGGGACTGCCCATCTACAAACACTAGAAGGTCCCTATAAGACACAGTTGGAATATATTCGGACCAACCAATTAGGTGCTCGTATCTATGAGGATGGTCTGAGGCGATCAGTGGTCCAACTCAAAAATCCAGATCAATCCTTTGGACTTGAACACCCGGTGGTCAAGTTCGAAGAGGGTTCATACATTGATAAGGAAGGAACCATGTATGTGGTCACCAACCTACCAGATAGGACGGATGAGTTTGGAAATGTCATTCCTGAGAATGAAATAGGAGACCTAGAACAAGGAAACGTAGGACAAGGACCCCAGACTCCTAGAGGTAAGTCAGTTTTGACCCGAGTGATCACTCCGGACTGGATCCCTCAAGACAACAAAAGCATAGAACTATTTTTGAATAGAGAAACAGAGGAAGCCTTTTGGAGGTTCAAGCCAGATCAACCTAGCCAATTGGGCATAGTTATCATCTATGAATTCAAAGATCCTGAGATACCAGGCAAAGTTGTCTACCTGGATAACACATCAGAGAAAAATTTCTTGGTAACAGAACATGATAGACATGCATATACTTGGAAGAATGAATTGATTTTCCCCCCACCAAGATCCAATGTTTCCCATGGCCTCCAAGGAGTAGGATCATCCCACGCTCATGAAGCCCAGAGAGAAAGAACTAGAGAGAGACCTGAGGTAAGTTTTGCACACACCGTGGGCAGGAATAGATCAGGATTTGAAAATGAAAGACCTGAAAGAGAGAGACATCAAGCACATAGGCAAAAAAGAGATGAACATGATTTTCCATTGCCTAGACCCCGAGAGCACCCAAGAACCCTTAGATCCACTCAAGTGATCAAGGCAATGAAGAATTATTTTGACGGGTCAGGAGATCCTTATGATCATGTGGCCGAGTTCAAACAAGTGTTAAGAGCTGAACAGGTTGAGGATTTATTCACCCAATACGAGGCATTTGGTTTGACTCTTAAGGGCACTACCTTGGCTTGGTTTCAACCATTGAGTAGTCGCAACTATCGCGATATAGATCAACTGCTAGACGAATTCATTGTAGAATTTTCCAAGAGTGGTATCAGGCATAACACATCATCCTTGATCCACAGTTTCAAGCAGACACCCCAAGAAACAGTGCGACTAGCAGGTAGAAGGTTCAGACAGTACCTAGAAAGATGCCCTACTCCAGAGTTACCCACACCAGCCAAACAAGTGGCTTTGTTCTTAGATGGCTTACTGAGCACAAAGTTAAGATCATATGTGTACTTGAAAGAACCTAGATCCATAGAAGAGTGTGTGCGGACGTGCATAGACATAGAAGATAACTTGGGTGAGGAGTTAGGATTGTCCAAACTCTACAAAGATTCGGATAGTTCTACTAGTCATACTTCAAAGATCTCCACAAAAATAGAAGAGATAGCTGAGCAAGTTGCCAAGAAGCTGGGAGTCCAAAATAAACAAACACAGAGAGTCACTCCAGTGAATCGGTGTTATACTTGTGGGGGCGACCACATGGCTAATGTATGCCCAATGCAAAACCAAAACATTAAAGAAAGGAATGCTCCATATTGCACTATTGAGAGAAAATACACAAACCACACGGCTCAAGATTGTCCCTACAATAGGCAGGCTGTTAGACAGAATTATCAGCAACCTTACCTACAAGGTAGGTATCAGAACCAATACCAACAGCCATATTATAGACCACAACAACAATATCAGGTACCATATAGGCCACAACCTATCTTGGGAAACCAACCACCAGCTCCAGCCAACGTGATTCCAGTCAAATATGTTGTGGGAGAAGAAAATCCAAATAGAGCATTGGTGCCACTAACCCCATTGATACCAGATAATGACTCTCATGCTCATTGTTCAGACTACTCCCATGAAGGTAGTCCACATGCTTATTACACAGAGTCACCTGAACATAGTGAGATTTACTCGTATCAATATGAGGTACCACCTATGGAGCAAAATTGGGAGCCAGAATACTCCAATGTCATGTACACAAATCCTAACCCTAGGCCCCAGTTGAGACAAATGAGACCACAAGCCCCTAGAGGATCTTGTTTCAGATGTCAAGGTGACCATTTCATTCGTGACTGTCCCCACCCACCATCTCCGAGTCAAGGACAGGCTATCATAATACAGGCTTTTTGTCCTGATTGCGGCAAAGACCATCTCCCCAGAGATTGTCCAAGAAACCCCTCCAGTGCACCCAAGATTACACCCATTAATGTGGTAGGCTTAGTGGCAGATTCAAGTTCAAGTAGTAGCAATGTGGCTCCTATACAAGCTGTCACTAGAGCACAAGCCTTAAAACAGGAGAAACCAGTAGAACAATCAGAGTCGAGTGAATCGGGAGAGCCTAGTAAGAGGAAAACAAGAACATGGAAGGATACCAGAGAGAAGGCCAATCGCAAGTGGAATAAAAAGTTATCGGAACTAGAAGAAAGCTTAAAAGAAGCGAAAACAAAAATAGAAGACATTGCATCTCAAAGCCCCTCGCATGCCGAAACTCCATCCACTCCACCTCATCCCACCCCACCACCCATTGTAAATAGACCACAACCAGGGTCTGTTCTTGCAGATCCAACCCCAGAAGGCTTGGACATGATGTTCAAGGCCTACCAGGCTCGACTTCAAGAAGGGCCTACAACGGCAAACCTAGACAAGAGTTACCCTAGAGCAGATTTAGAGATTGAACGGATGAAAATGTGCATGAAAATGGTAGAACAAGCTCAAGCCATACTTGAGACTAGTCAAAAGTTCAATCAGACAAACTCTATCAAATCAGATTTGCATTTCCAGGGCTTACTAGAAAGATTAGAGCAGTTGGTAAACAAACCACAAGTTTCTTTACCTCCACAGGCTCAACCAGTTATTGAAAGAGGAAGCTCACCACCAATGGGAGCTTATGTTCCTAATTCCACGGATCCAGGAATACCTCCTTCAATTCAACAGTACTCTCAAGAGTTCTTGCGGGAAATACAAGAAGATAAATGGGCCAAGGAGAAGGGTAATTCCCCTCCTATTCCTGAGATTGATGATCTTCATGATCAATTTCCCCAAGACATTCCATCTATTTATGGAGATGAAGCAGAACAACAAGAAGACGAAAGGTTAGATTTTGAATCTAATACCTTAGAAGAACTGCCTCAATTTCCAGGCCCATGGGAATCTGAATCTCTCCAGATTAGAGCTCCCACAATACTAGTAAGAAATGAAGACTCAGTGGTTCCAAGGAACACGGATGTCGTGAAGAACACTAAGGTTCAGTGTCATCTCACTGTAGAAGAGCTGCTCAAAGAAAAACCTGAGCTTTGGAATCATGTGAAGGATCAGGTTCCAGAACTTGATTCCAACATGCCAAAAGCAGGCTCCAAGCAAAGGGTACCAGAGATACCTCTAGACAAAATAGGGGACATGTGTGAGGGTGAAGAAGGTAATACTTATCTTCCAATCACCTACCAAGGTTACACAACCAAAGCAATCATAGATTCAGGTGCTGGTGTTGTTGATCCTAGGAAGACCCTTCCTACGACAATTGCAAATAGTACAGGATTGGGGAACTAACTCCTTGTACTTACAGCACTTAGGGGTCACCACCAAGGTCAATTTGAAGGATTACACCTTCAGAGATGTACCACCTCTACAGTGGAATTCTATCCACAAAGCGAAAGAAGATTCCATCTCTGTGCATTCTGAAAGTTCACCTGATCCATCATGGCTACATGAAGATACTCATTTGTGGATGTGCAAGGTCGCAAAGGAAGAGGAAAAATGTTTAAAGGCAAGAGAAGAAGGAACTTCGCTAGGAGATAGACCAGTTAGAGACCCAGCCTACACACCGATGATCTTTCCAGATGAGGAGTTTGAGCCTCATGGCTGGCCAGAAATCTTAGCCACCATGGACATTGCCGTCAATGAAGAACAATGGACACCTCATTGTGATGAGGAGGGTTATGATATCTCAGTGTTCATGTGTCAGCCCTTGCTAGAAGAATGTGACCCTAGTGATGTCATAGAAGAAGAAGAGAATGACGATGATCTGGAGTCTATTGTGATGGATAGTTGCTTTAACTCAGAGCAGCACTATCTAGAGGATATAGGAGTGTTCACCCAGAAAGAAGAAGAACCTCTCACAAGTATTAAACAGTAAACTCAAAGGATGGAAGTGAGAGTAGTCAAAAGAAAAAGAAAAGAAAAGCAATGAAACAAGAAGAGGAGGAATCATTGTTTGAAGTACCAGAAAACTTCAAGAAATATGAAGTTGACGACCGCAAAATTTTGGTACGAATGCCTAAGAGAGAGGCCATCATAGGAGAATCATATGATAATAAAGAAAAGACCAAGAAGATTGTAGTGACCATTGAAGAGAACGAAGAGAGAGGCACATATATAGGAGATGACCTAAGTGCAAGAGAAGAAATGGAGCTCATAGCTCTATTAAGGGAATATAGGGATGTGTTTGCATGGCACTATAGAGAATTGAAAGGGGTAGATCCAAGAATTTGCTCTCATACTATCCCCATGACTGCTGATGCTAAGCCCACCAAACAGAAGCCCTACACATATAATGATACCTATGCAGCCAAAATAAAAGAAGAAATTGATAGGTTGATTGAAGCTGGATTCATCTATGAGATTGAGCATACCGAATGGGTGTCCCCCATTGTTGTGGTACCCAAGAAGAACGGGACGTTGCGAGTGTGTATTAACCTTAAAAAAGTTAATGCCGCTACGATTAGAGATAGTTATCCACTTCCAATCACAGAACACCTATTGGAGCGTGTTGCAGGCAAGGAAGTTTATAGCTTCCTTGATGGATTTTCAGGTTACAATCAAGTAGCCATTGCCCCAGAAGATCAACACAAAACAGCTTTTGCTACAGAGTGGGGAATCTTTGCATTTCGTGTGATGCCATTTGGGCTCACCAATGCACCTGCAACATTCCAAAGGCTCATGTGTCATGTCTTCAAAGAGTTCTTGCCAAAAAGCTTAGAAGTGTATGTGGATGATTTATGTGCTCATTCCCAAGAAAGAAGGTTTCACATCCCTGAGCTCAGACAAATCTTCAACAAGTGTAGAGAATATCGAGTGTGTCTGAACCCAGAAAAGTGTGTGTTCATGGTGCGTCAAGGTAAAATCTTAGGTCATATTGTTTCTAAGAATGGAATCTCAACAGATGAAGATAAGGTACGAGCCATAGCAGAGCTACCAAGGCCAAGGAATGTTAAAGAGGTACAAGCCTTTATGGGCCATTGTGGATATTAACGCAGGTTTATCCACATGTACGCGATCATAGCTAAACCCCTTTATGCCTTGTTGTCTAATTTTGAGTGGAATGATGAATGCGAGAATTCTTTCAATGAACTGAAGAAACGTTTGTGCACAGCACCAATACTGACCACTCCTGATTGGAATAAACCATTCCATGTCCATGTGGATGCATCCAATCATGCCATAGGATGTGTGCTAGCACAACCCACAAGTGAAGGAAACTTAGATTTGCCCATAGCATATGCTAGTAGACAGCTCACTGTAGCTGAACGAAACTATACCACAACTGAGCGAGAGGGCTTAGGCATGGTATATGTTGTGAAGAAGTTTAGACACTATTTATTGGCCAACAAGTTCAAGTTTTTCACTGATCATCAAGCTTTGTTATATTTGGTCAATAAACCTTGCAATACTGGACGCTTAGTAAGATGGTTCCTCTTACTAATGGAATATGACTTTGAAGTTGTTGTCAGGAAAGGTAGAACCCACCTTCGGGCAGATCACCTTTCTCGCATCACTTCAGGAGAGTCACCGCAAGGAGTGTCTGACGAATTACCCGATGCTTATTTGTTCAATTTAGAAGTTGTTCCTAAATGGGCAAATAAGTTGGTACCAGTCCTAACCTTTGGCCCTGCAAATAAGAATGTGAAAACATCACAAGAAGAAATTGTAAAATCACAAAAATATCACATATTAGCATGAAGCATGTACAAACAAGATACTGAGGGTGTATTAGCTTGTTGTGTGGAGGATGATGAACATAGTAGTTGGTTGCAACAAGCCCATGAAGGAATGCTAGGAAATCACTATTCTAAACAACGAACATTGCAGAATCTAAAGCGTTTAGGAGTGTATTGGCCTAGCATGGACAAAGAAATACATGAGTGGATTAAGAATTGTCCAAGGTGCAGAGAGAGACCCCCAGTGGAGTATGCGACCCTTTATCAAGTGTCATTAATTCCAGATTGGAGTGCTCCATTGGTAGAGTTCATGAGATCGGGAAGATTACCCAAAGAGGCTAGTCTAGCAAGAAGACGAAGCATGGAGCAAGAGGCTCAAGGCTATGCCTTAGTAGGGGACAACCTATACCAAAGAGGCAAAGATGGTTACTTAAGACTGTGCGTTCACGAATCAGATTATTTGAAAGTCTTAGAAACTGCACACAGCGGTGTTGCAGGTGGACATTTTGGTCCTGACCGAGTAATCAAGACCATTCTATTCTCAGGACTTTGGTGGCCCACTCTTCATATGGATGCACATACCTATGTGAAGAAATGTGACACATGCCAACGTGCACAATATCCAGTTAGAAAAGACGAGATGCCCTTGAGGCCAATGATGGGAGGACGTGCATTTTCGAAGTGGGGCATAGACTTCATAGGTCCTATTAACCCCCCAGCTAGAAACTCCCATGCAGAGTACATCATTGTAGCCACAGATTACCTTACAAAGTGGGTAGAAGTCAAAGCATGCTCAGACTACGGCTAAGTTCTTATTCAAGAATGTGTTCACGAGATATGGACTACCAATAGAGTTGGTGAGCGATAGAGGCACACACTTCTTGAATGAAGTCATTGAAAATCTTCTCCAAGAATTCTTGGTGATACATAAGAAATCTGCCCCCTATCACCCACAAGCCAACGGACAAGCCGAGAGTACCAATAAGATCCTCTGTAACGTATTGACAAAACTGGTAAATAATAAATGCTCTGATTGGGACAAACAACTTCATCATGCTATTTGGGCTTATAGAGTTGCCTACAAAACGGTACTCAACGCCACCCCATTTCAGATGGTCTTCGGACAGAACGCTGTGCTACCATTAGATTTCTTAATCCCTGCCTTAAAAGTAGCACAAGAGTATGAGTGGAATGGGCATGAATTGTCCTCTAGGATCTTTGATCTCGAACGCTTGGGTGAGACGAGGCTACGAGCGGCAGCAGGCATCTACGCTGCAAAGAAGAGGCAAAAGGCATACTTTGATGCACACATCAAGGATAAGGGATTGAAAGAGGGAGATCTAGTGTTGGTATACACACTAAAACAACATGCCCGTAAGTTGGAAAAAAGAGGATACGGACCCATGATCATTAATAGAATTTCCACTAGTGGTGCAGTTCAGTTGGCCACTCTAGAGGGAGATATCTTGCCAAACTATATTAGTGGCTGTAGAGTCAAGCTATATCAAGAACCTCTTACTGAGGATATGCTAATGAGACTCAACACTGCTAAGAAGCGAAAAGAAGAAGAGTTAAGAGTGAGAGAAGAAGCACAGGTAGAGGCCAGAGAGCGTATTAGGCAAAATAAGTTAAGGCGATTAGGCCTAGAAGTCAACTCCAAAGCCCCAAAATATCACATGGATATGTGTCAAAAGTCAGGCATAACGACTTCTCAGGTCATTGACCGAAGACCCTTTGTGACCATAGAGATAGGACAAGGGAAGGGTGCAAGGACGGTAAAAGCATTGATTGACTCAGGTGCAGCAAGTAGTGCAGTTAGACTTTCCTACTGCCAAGACTTGCAGTTGGACATCAATCCCATAGAAGCTTATCTCATAGGATTGGGAGGTGTGGAAACCCCTTGTTTGGGCGAGGTGGAACTTCCCATCTACCTTCAAGATGTTCCAATGAAAGTCAAGGCGCTACTATGTCAAGATGAGAACCTTACAGAACCACTTGTCTTGGGTCAAGATTGGATCTATGACCATGCAGTTAACTTAAACCTAAGAAGTCAAATTCTTCAAGTTTTGGTACATGAACAATGCATTACATTAGAATTAGAGAACTGCATGCTCCTAAATCATGGCACCACACACTCTCTTAGTTCTTCCAAGTCTAATCATATGAAAGAAGATATTGTATGTGTCAAAAGCTCTATGATGCAGAAGGAGTCAATCGTGGAAGACCAGGTTCGAAGGCGGGTGGATCTTTCTTCTTCTCCAAAGAATCAAGTAGCCACAGTAGTGAGTCCACCACACAAGCAAACACAACCGTTCACGACAACTGCTACATCAAATAGAAAGACACCATTCGATAAAAAAGCAGTTCAGAGCATGAAGCAGATATGGGTACGCATAGGAGAGCAACCACCAACCTTGCCCCCACAAATTCCATCCATGCAAACCAACCAGGCCAGAAGACGAAGGAAGCAGCTCAGACAAGCTCAATCACAAGGTATCCAACAAGTTTGGGTGCCTAAGAAGTTAGCTGCAGCTCAACAAGGGCAATTACAGATGTGGGTACCTAAGAAGCTCTTACATACACAACAACCTTTGTTCTCCCACATGCAAAAGGTTCAACAAAGAAGCCAAAAAGAGAAAAGGGTAAGAACCACGTACAGAGACCAAAGGAAGATCAAATCAGCTCTTCAACATTAGTAGGAAGACATGCAAAAAGGATATGGGTTTGGAAGCCAAAAGTGCAAGTAGCCTCCACCGAACCAAAGCGTCAACCACACTGGATACCATAGTTCAGAAAGCATCCAAAGAGAAAGACGCCTGAAGTGACCTCTACAGTGCCAAATGATGTTCTAAAATGGACTCCAATAAGGAGGATTACATCAGTTCGAGACTCAATGGATACCTCCACCAAGGTCGGCATCAACCTCCACAAATAACATCGAAAGCCTCGAACGAGCAACAACCATGTGCTCCTTGCACAACCCTGTCTTTTGCACCATTCAGGTCATGCATTTCCAAAGTATGCATTAATATAGGGCCACATTACACGGCCGTGCATAGACACACTTGAGAATCCCATGCACAAGAGCACAGTGACATATGTCAAACATTTCTATTGATACTAACTTTTGTGTTCTTGTTTTGTGATATCCTTTTCCTCAAAAAAAAAAAAAAAAAAAAAGGGAGAAAGAAAAGTGGGAGAGAGCTTGTTCCCAGGTTTGGCTTATGAAACATGAATGAGTCATGCTTAGTTGAAGGTGGAACTGTTGATTACTAGGCATTTATCAATTTGGATAGAAGTGTGTCTCGGCCAGCAGTGAGATTATTGCTGCCTTATCTGGTAGATGACAAGCATTTGGCATGAACATGGCATCTACAACTATGATTTTCTCTTACCATGGTAGGAATGAAGAGCATGAAGGTCCGCAACTTGAGTGATGCTTAACTACTTCATGTACCAGAGCAGCCAAGGAGATATCTGCAAAAGGTAGTTCTGGAGGAGAAGACTCCTGCATATGGTGAGATAAAGAGAATATGTGAAACTCAGCTTGGTGTAGTTATCCGATGTTGCTTGCCAAGGAATATAAAGCAATTCAATTCTCAGTATTTCCTGAACCAGTATGGAACAGTAGCACTGGTGAATGGTCTATGTCAATCAGCATGGTAATCTCTTAGAAACCGGCACGTGTCCAATATTCCTCTGAGTGTCAATATAGGGAAGTGAACGTGCATGAGCCCAAGCTCAGAAATGCACATTGTTAGTGACAAATGTTGCTTTGAAAAGAGGAGAGGGGATCCACCACTCAAAAGATCTCATCAATGGACAATCAACATGGACATTCATCAACAAGGTTCCATCCCAAAGGCCGAGTGTACAACACGAAGAGACAAACATCCATCAACCTTCTCCATGGTAAGTATCTTTACTCTGGAAACACCATAACCATGATAGTTTAGGAAACCTCTTCGTCAGCATACCCTTGAGCACTTAGCTCAAGAACCGCAATTTTTGCACCATACTTCTTCCAATGCATTTTCCAAGTAAGCATGCGTAGGGCTACATTACAAGGCCGTGCACAAGGCACATACCTTTTTCAACCCAGGCACGAACACACTTACCCATCATTCATTATGGGTTATGAGTAGTTGGCATGACTGCTCTCAACATCATCTTTGGAAGAGCTAGCGGACGTCATGGGAACAACATCCATATCTCGGAAGCAAATTGAAGCCAGTAGTTGCTCCAAATCACTCTTGACAACCTCTTTTGAGCAACTTGCAGTTTTGAAAGCTCACAACGACACATTCTTGCTGGAATCCAAGGAACCAGCTCATACAACGGATGGACACCACCTCTCAAAGCACTACATGGAACAACCCTTCCAACAAGGGTCTGTCAGGGACGACAGACTCGAGAGGGGGGGGAGTGTTGAAGCTCAAAGTCAAGGACAAAGCAGGGAAGCACATCAAAAGGTGGACACACAAGGAAAGGGAGCAAGTAGGGAGCTCCAAGAAGTGTATGTCAAATTTTCAGAAGAATCCCCTACAAAAATAATGATTTTCATCACTAAAAACCATTGTAAATACCATTATCTATTTTTTGTAACTCCATTTTGTTCAAGCCGAGGAGTCCTCGAGCTTGAGGAGTATTAGAAGTACCATCGTACCAATTTTCATAATTTTTAGACTTCGTTTGAGCCCTCAAATAAGCCCTGGAACCTAATTTTTAACTAGGCCGGACACTAGGTCTGGACAGGGCCAAAACTAGTCAAAAAACTATAAAAAGAGCTAGAGAGCTCATTTTTGGGGGTTAGCTTGTTAGAGAATAGAACTTTTGTAAGAGAACTCTTTTGCAATCTAAGCTTTCCATTGTTCCTCTCTTTGATCTTACTTTGTGCGCGTGTGTGTGTATGTGTGTGCATGTTTGTGTGCTTTCACTCACACACTTGTGCCTTCACTTGCTCGTGGTCTTCATACCGGTCCTCACGTCTCCGCGGATTGACAAGTAAAGGAGGTGGTGCTTACGGTTGAGCTACAGACATGTAATTATTTGTTATGTACATGAATGTAGTTGTTTCCATTTCTATTCTTCCATTTCCCAAATCTAAGGCTTGTAAATCTGGTTCTCTCATTTCATTTTCCTCCCAATCTTCCTAGTATCCCTCAAAAGAATGATAATCCTCCCTGAAAGATGGTCTAGATCTTGGACTTTCCTCTTCTACAGGAGTGTATTTCACTGGTACCCCATTTGTAGGCAATAGTGGTTGTTGTTCCCAGTACAGGTCTAGGTTGTTTAGCAAAGCCAATTTCTCTTTGTGGATTGTGTTGGTTCATATATTCTCTCTCTGACAGGTTGTTTATTGTAAAAGCACTCCTCTCTAGTATGGTTTGTCCATTTTTTCTCTAAAGTGAAATACTTGAGCATTTTTGTTGACAGTATACGGGAAGAAGCAAGTACGGACACACATGCAGATCTAGCACTAAGGCAACCCTTCATTTTTTTCAAAACCCTTACATCATTTTAAAGTGATTCTCATCACTAAAAACCCCTGTAAATACCATTTTCAACTTTTTGTAGCTCCATTTTGTACAAGCCGAGGAGTCCTCGAGCTTGGGCAGCCTTACAAGTAGTTGCCTGCCAATTTTCATATTTTTTAGATCTCGTTTGAGCCCTCAAATAAACCCTGGAACCTAATTTTTAACTAGGCCGGACACTAGGTCTGGACAGGGCCAAAGCTAGGCAAAAACTATAAATAGAGCTAGAGAGCTCATTTTTGGGCTAGCTTCTTGTAGTTTTGAGCTTGTATGAGAACTTTGTTGCAATAGAAGTGATTCCATTGTCTTACTCTCTTTGTTCTTGCCGTGTGTGCGCGTGTGTGTGTATGTGTGTGCATGTTAGTGTGCTTCTCACTCACACATTTGTGCCTTCACTTGCTCGAGGTCTTCATACCATCCTCATGTCTTCCCGGATTGACATTAAAGGAGGTGCTACTCATCACTGAGCTACACCAAATTTTGGCGCCGTTGCCGGGGATTCGAGCTTTGAGGACGAGCGTGTGATGGTAAGACGTAGAGAGGACGCGTTGGAATGGTAAGTAGTCGGTAAATTTCTGATTTTTCTCCATCTCCATCTCCATCTTCACCTCCTTCTCCATCTCCACCTCCACCGCCTTCTCCACTACATATTCCCTCTTCCTTGTCATTCCCCTCATTTGTTGTGTGCGAGTTTGAGAGAGAGCGAGTGTGTGTGCTTGTTTTTGTGTTTTTTTTTTTTTTTTTTTTTTTGCATGTTCTTGCAGGTACCAGCTCCATCACCATCTCCAGCAAGCTCAGCAGGTACAGAATCCTTCTGCACAGGCCCCGAGGCATTGAGCTCGAGCTATCGCGACACCTCGAAAACTTCACCCAATCACAATTCTGAGTGCACCACGACATTGCGCAGGCTGAGAGCTCCTAGGATCACTAGACAGAACTGAAAAATTCACCATATCCCGAGCTATCGCGACACCTCAAGGTATCGCGACACTCACGACCTATCGTGACACCTCACGAGCTATCGCGACACCTCGAGGTATCGCGACACTCACGACCTATCGCGACACCTCACGAGCTATCGCGACACTTGGGAGTATCGCGACACCTCACGACCTATCGCGACACCTCACGAGCTATCGCGACACTTGGGAGTATCGCGACACCTCACGACCTATCGCGACACTCACGACCTATCGCGACACCTCACGAGCTATCGTGACACTTGGGAGTATCGCGACACCTCACGACCTATCGCGACACCTCACGAGCTATCGTGACACTTCACGACCTATCGCGACACTTGGGAGTATCGCGACACCTCACGAGCTATCGTGACACTTCACGACCTATCGCGACACTTGGGAGTATCGCGACACCTCACGAGCTATCGTGACACTTGGGAGCTATCGCGACACTTCACGACCTATCGCGACACTTGGGAGTATCGCGACACCTCACGAGCTATCACGACACTTGGGAGCTATCGCGACACTTCGACCCGACCTATCGCGATACATGGGCTTTACGCATGAAAATTTAGAGTAATTTAATTGACTGAATTAAGATATCTTTGGGCTTAATCTTGGACACATTGGGAGGATATGAGAGCCTTAGGAGTGGGCAAAAGACCTAGAAACCAGGGAGGAATTTCCTGAACCCTGAGAGCCTGTTTGGACCCCTAAGTGCCTGAAGGGTCATAACTTCACCATACGAACTCCGATTGATGAGATTTTGGTCTCGTTGGAAAGCTTGTTGAAAATCCTACGTGGACCTTGACTGGTTTTTTGTAGAATCATACGTGGAGTTTTAGAACATGTATTTTCAAGTTGGCCTTTAGGTGAGACTAGGTGGTCCTAAGATTGAGGGGGTACAGTGAGTTACTCAAGGGGGGACTGCAAATATTGATGTGTGTCTTTCAATTACTTGTGGTAATAGAGCTATACTGACTCGTGAGCTTTTGCAGGAACATTGTGTGCACTCAAGGCAATCCAAAGCAAGCTAGCAAGGGTGAGTACCAAGCTTGGGAGAAGGCTTCCTGGGCTTGTGTAGCAGTCTGGTCAACCAGCTAATTGAGGTTGGAAGATCTCTCAACCCTCCTTTGTCAATTCCTAGCCTAGGCTAAGTATGACTTAGGTGTGGTAATTAATTAGGGCAACGTTAGGCACGAATCAAGTCCAAGAGAATTAATCAACCAAGTGCAAGAATTAAATAGGTCTTAAGTGCGAAAACCCTAAGGGACAAAGGGTAAACTGGAGTCGATCACTTATCAAGTGCGAAATTCACTTAAGTACTCCTGACGACGCGATTTCAGACAAGATCATAAACATAATATTCAACTCAAAAGAACAAAGTGATTGGTGCAAATTAACCTGCAACGAGAGTGTGCTTGGGTCCAAGGGGGTAGATAAATCAGGCATATGAACCTTAGATCAGGCAGACACTTAGGCCGAGACAGACAAAGCCTCAGATCTTCTGAAGCTAGTGTCAATCACACTGCCAGGTCTTGGGCCCAGCAGTTGAGTGATTACCCATACACTCCCAGATCAGAAACAAGTGATTCTGAGATGTCCTATCACATGGAGAGACCAGTAGGTAGTTCAGGGGTGGCTTATTTAGAAAAGCCAGAGGGACCTTACAAGACTCAATTGGAATACATCAGGACGAATCTTCTAGGTGCTCGCATCTATGAAGACGGACTGAGAAGATCTGTGGTCCAGATTAAGAACCCCGATCAACCCCATGGACTAGAACACCCGGTAGTGAAGTTTGAGAATGGAGCATACCTAGATAAAGAAGGGACTATATATGTAGTCACCACTCTTCCTGATAGAACTGATGAGTTTGGAAATGTGATTGCAGAAACCGATATGGGTGATATAGAGCAAGGAAATTTAGAGAAAGAGCCGAGAACTCCCCGCAGTAAATCTGTCTTGACCAGAATCATGACTCCAGAATTGATTCCACAGGATAATAAAAGCATAGATTTGCTTTTAAACCGAGAAACTGATGAGGCCTTTTGGAGGTATAAGCCTACCTTGTCTCATGAAGTAGGTGCTCTCACAATCTATGAGTTTAAAGACCCTGATAGCCCAGGCAAAGTAACCTACTTAGACAATACATCAGAAAAGATCTTCGTGGTCACCGAGCATGGCAGACATGCCTACACATGGAAGGGTGAATTTGTTTTTCCCCAACCTCGGACTAATGTGTCATACAGTCACCAAGGTGCTGGGACCTCCCAAGCTCATGGAGCTCAAAGAGATAGAAGTAGAGACAAACCTGAGGTAAGTTTTGCCAACTCCCTGGGAAGAGAAAGAACGGGAACGGAAAGGAATAGAGTGGAACCTGAGAGACATAGAACCCCATGGAATCAAAGGAATGCTGACGATTTTCCTTTGCCAAGGCCGAGAGAACACACTAGGACCCTGCGACCAACTCAACTGGTGAAGTCCATGAAGAATTATTTCGATGGCACGGGAGACCCTTATGACCATGTGGCAGAATTTCGGCAAGTATTGAAAGCTGAATAGGTAGAGGACCTATTCACACAATATAATGCTTTTGGTCTAACCCTTAGGAACACTGCCCTTACGTGGTTTCAACCACTAAACGAGAGGCATTTCAGAAACATAGACCATCTCTTAGAGGCATTTATCATTGAGTTTTCTAAGAGTGGAATCAGGCACAACACTTCCTCACTAATTCATAGCTTCAAACAAACACCTCAAGAGATGGTCAGACTAGCTGGAAGAAGATTTAGGCAGTACCTGGAGAGATGCCCGATGCCGGAGTTACCCACACCAGCCAAGCAAGTGGCCTTGTTCTTAGATGGATTGTTGAGCACCAAGCTCAGGTCATATGTGTATCTGAAGGACCCCAGAACGATAGAAGAGTGCGTGCGCATGTGCATAGACATTGAGGACAATCTAGGTGAGGAATTAGAACTATCAAAAATCTATAAGGATTCTGATAGCTCTAGTAGCCTCACATCTGGCCATCCACATCCATTGAGGAACTTGCAGAGAAGGTAGCTCAAAAACTAGGTGTCTCTAGCAAACAAATTACGAGATTTGCCCCAGTTAAGCGGTGTTACACTTGTGGCGGTGACCATATGGCAAATGTATGTCCCATTATGGCCCAACCCCATGCGAATCCTAGTAGCCAGTACTGCACCATAGAGCGCAGGTACACCAACCACACTGCACAAGACTGCCCATATAACAAACAAACTGTTAGGCAAAATTACCCTCAGCCATATCCACAACAGGGTAGATACCAGAATCAGTACCCACCACAACAATACAACAGACCACATCAAACTTATCAGCCACCTTATCAAGGGCAGCAGAGACCTCAACCAGTCCTAGTGCAGCAACCCCCTGCTCCAACCAATGTGATCCTAGTGAAATATGCATCTGCTGAAGAAAATCCGAACAGAGCCATAGTCCCAGTCACCCCATTGCTATCAGACAGTGATCCAAGTGACCATAGTTTTGACTCCACACATATTGATAGCCCACAGGCTTACTACATGCTGTCACCCAAGCATAACGAGTCATACTATTATGAGGACCCAAGTGAAAATAGTGGGGAGCCTGAGTATGCCAATGTCATGTACACAAACCCCAACTCTAGACCTCAACCTAGGCATGTACGACCCCCATTTCCTAGAGGACCATGCTTCAGATGTCAGGGAGATCACCTTATACGTGATTGTCCACTGCCTGCCCCTACACAACCTCAACCAGTAACAATTCAGGGTTTCTGTCAAGACTGCGGAAAAGAGCATCTCCTACGAGATTGCCCAAAGAACCCTAATAACATGCCTAAAATCACTCCTATCAATGTTGTTGGGTTAGTTGTAGACTCCATAGGGAGTGTGACTTCCACTGCACCTGTGCAAGTAATCACAAGAGCCCAAGCACTACAACAAAACCAAGGTGTTGGTCAGGAAAAAAGCCCCGAGGTGAGTGAAACAGAGAGTATAACCAAAAAGAGGACTAGAGCCTGGAAGGATAGTCGTGAAAGAATGAAAAGGCAATGGGCAAAAAAGATGAGCGAACTTGAAGAAAGCTTGAGAGAAACCAAAGCAAAGATAAGTGAACTCGCATCTCAAAACCACTCTCACACCAACCCTCCACCACCTCTCCCTTTACCCGCCAATCCACCTTCTTCCATTCCCCAACCTTTCGATACACCACCCTTAACCCACCCACCACCCAGAGTAGGATCCGTCCTAGCCGATCCCACTCCCGAGGACCTAAACATGATGCTTAGAGCATATCACGCTAGAATCCAAGAAGGGCCAAACGTAACTGATCATGAAAAGTGTTACCCTAGAGCAGAACTAGAGCTAGAACGAACCAAAATTTGTGCTAAGATGGTGGAATTGGCTCAGACCATGTTTGAAGCCAGTCGCCTATTTAACATCTCTAGTTCAGCAAAGACACAATTGCACTTTGATGGATTGTTAGAAAGAATAGAGAAGCTGATTGCACAATCAGAAAAGGAACCCGCCTCTCAACACAAGGACAAGGGCAAGTGAAAGAGTAAGCATTCCTGCTCAGGAAGCCTATGTGCCTGAAGCCTATGTGCCTAACTCTACGGAGGTAGACACATCATCTTCTATGAATCGGTTCACACCAGAATTCCTACGCGAGATTCAAGAAGACAAAAGGGCTAAAGAGAGTGAAGTCCCTCCTCCTATTGAACTTGTGGATGATGCACGCGACCAATTCCCACAAGACATCCCATCCATTTATGAGGAGCAGGAGAGCACCCACTCTCAGGAAAGACTAGACTTTGAGTCTAACTCTCTACAAGAATTACCCCACTTCACAGGCCCATGGGAGGCTAAGTCTACTTGTATGAGAGCACCCACGGTCATGGTACGAAATGAGGACTCAGTCTTACCTAGGAACACAGAGGTAGTGAAAAACACTAAAGTGCAGTGCAATCTCAAGTTAGAAGAGCTACTCAAGGTTAGACCTGAATTATGGGAACATGTCGCCAAACAAGTACCAGCGATAGTGAAACCTCATTCCCAGGTAGGATCACATAGGACGGTGCCAGAGATACCCTTGGATAAGATAGGAGATATGTGTGAAGGTGAAGAAGGGAATACCTATCTTCCCATTACCTACCAGGAGCACACCACCAAGGCAATTTTGGACTCAGGTGCAGGAGTTGCAATTGCCACCACTTCCCTATGGAAGTGTTGGGGCAAGCCAGCACTCAGGCCAACGAGAATGAAATTGCAGATGGCCGATGGTCATATTGAGAGACCCTTAGGATTGCTAGAAAGAATAACTCTCACCACCTGTGGTGTCGAGTTTGAGCATACATTTGCTATATGTGACTTCAGCAAAAATCATGCCTATGAGATGATCTTGGGACGACCTTTTATGCGACAGTTGCAAGTGGTACAGGATTGGGGAACCAACTCCTTGTACCTACAACACTTAGGTGTTACGACCAAAGTGAATCTTAAGGATTACTCTCATAGAGACGTACCACCTATTCAATGGAATCCCATCCATAAAGCCAAAGATGAGACTGAGTCTGTGCATTCCATAGGATCCGGGTCCTCGTGGATGCATGAAGACACCCACTTATGGATGTGCAAAGTGGTAGTAGAAGAAGAGAAAAGAGAAAAAGCCAGAGAGATAGGTGCAAAAGAAACACGTAGATCAATTCAAGACCCAGCCTATGCACCTGTAGTCTTTCCTGATGAGGAATTTGAACCCCATGGCTGGGCAGAAATCCTAGCAACAATGGATGTAGCCATCAATGAAGAGCAGTGGACGCCTCACTATGATGAGGATGGCTATGACATTTCAGTCTTTTCAATAGAGCCAATCATGGGAGATGCAGTTTTAGAAGAATGCGAACCTATCCTTGATGCATTTGAGGATGCGAGTGACTCCGATCTAGAGTCAATCATCATGGACCCACCTTTTGCATCAGATGAAGAATACTTCTATGAAGTGGAATTTCAACCCCAGAGGCACGGAGAGCTTACAAATGAGGTGAGGTTAGCCACACAAGTAGCTTCTAAAAGCGGAGGAAAGAAAAGAAAGAAGAAGGAAGTCACTCTGGAGGCAGAAGAATCCTTGTTTGAGGTCCCTGAAAACTTTAAAAAATATGAGATAGATGATAGGAGGGTCATGATAAGAATGCCTAAACGTGAGGCACAAGCAGGAGAAGCCTATGATAGCAAGGAAACTACCAAGAAAATAGTTGTCGCCATCGAGGAAGGAGAAGAAAGATGCACATACATAGGTCATGACCTGGCAGAAGAGGAAGAACAAGAGTTAATAGCCTTGCTAAGAGAATACAGAGATGTGTTCGCTTGGAGTTACAAGGATTTGAAGGGTGTGGATCCAGACATATGCTCACACACTATCCCCATGACCTCAGATGCCAAACCCTCTAAGCAAAAGCCATATACATACAATGATAATTACGCTGCCAAGATCAAAGAGGAGATAGATAGACTAGTTGAAGCTGGATTTATCTATGAAATTGAGCACACTGAATGGGTATCCCCCATTGTGGTGGTGCCCAAGAAGAACGGCAAATTACGAGTATGCATTAACTTGAAGAAGGTTAACGCAGCCACGATCAGGGATAATTACCCGCTTCCTATCATTGAGCATCTTTTAGAAAGGGTGGCAGGCAAGGAAGTGTACAGCTTCCTAGATGGGTTCTCTGGCTACAATCAAGTGGCCATTGCACCAGAAGATCAGCATAAAACGGCTTTTGCCACAGAGTGGGGTATATTCGCTTTTAGGGTAATGCCATTCGGGCTGACCAATGCTCCCGCAACCTTCCAAAGGCTGATGTGCCATGTATTTAACGCCGGTTCATTCACATGTATGCTGTCATTGCAAAGCCCATGTACGGACTTCTGACTAACTTTGAGTGGACTGATGAATGTGAGAATTCCTTCCAGGAGCTTAAACGAAGATTATGTTCAGCACCAATCTTGACCACACCAGATTGGAACAAGCCATTCCATGTTCATGTGGATGCATCCAATTACGCTATTGGATGTGTACTCGCACAACCTACTGGTGAAGGTAATATGGATCTCCCAATTGCCTATGCCAGTAGACAATTGAATGCAGCTGAACGAAATTACACCACTACTGAGAGAGAAGGCTTAGGCATGGTATATGCAGTTAAGAAATTTAGACATTATTTGCTTGCAAATAAGTTCAAATTTTTTACTGATCACCAAGCTCTACTGTACCTAGTAAACAAGCCACGTAATACAGGCAGATTAGTAAGATGGTTTCTCTTACTAATGGAGTATGACTTTGAGGTAGTAGTGAGAAAGGGCAGAACTCACCTAAGAGTAGATCATCTCTCAAGGCTCACATCAGGAGAAGCCCCACAAGGAGTGTCAGATGACTTACCTGATGCTTACTTGTTTAACTTGGAAGTGGTACCGCAGTGGGCTAAGCCATTAGTGCCAGTGTTAACCTACGGGCCTAACCACTCAGTAATGGCCACACAGGATAGAGAGGTAGTAAAAGCCCAAAAGTATCACATCATGGCAGGAAGTATGTACAAGCACACGGATCAAGGGATCTTGGCTTGTTGTGTGGAAGAGGACGAGCACGCGAAGTGGTTGCAATTAGCACATGTAGGTGCATTAGAGCAACACTACTCAAAACAACGAACCCTGCAAACATTGAGGAGATTTGGAGTGTACTGGCCAACGATGGAAGTAGAAGTCCATAGAATGTGCAAGGAATGCCCAATTTGTCGCACTAAGCCACCAGTGGAACATGCCACCCTTTATTGCGTGTCTCTAGTGCCAGATTGGAGCGAGCTACTAGTGGCGTTTCTGAGGACGAAAACATTCCCTCAAGATATGACCCTGACGAGACAAAGAAGTCTAGAACAAGAGGCCCTAGATTACTCACTCATTGGTGATAATCTATACAAGCGCGGAAAAGATGGTTACCTGAGACTATGTGTTCATGAGAATGAATATCTAAAGATCTTGGAAACTGCTCACTAGGGTGTAGTAGGAGGACACTTTGGTCCAGATAGGGTGATCAAAGCAATCCTATTTGCAGGATTTTGGTGGCCCACCCTTCACATAGACGCACATACCTATGTGAAGAGGTGTGAGATTTGTCAGCGAACCCAGTATCCTATACGCAAAGATGAGATGCCACTGAAGCCCATGATGGGCGGACGTGCATTCTCTAAGTGGGGAATAGACTTTGTAGGTCCTATCAATCCCCCAGCTAAGGGTTCCCATGCTGAGTATATCATCGTGGCCACAGATTATCTCACAAAGTGGGTAGACGTAAAAGCTACGATAAAGAACGATGCTCAGACCACTGCTAAGTTCTTATTTGAGAATGTATTCACTAGATACGGGCTACCCGTAGAGCTAGTTAGTGATAGAGGCACTCACTTCTTGAATGAAGTTATTGAAAATCTGCTCCACAAATTTTTGGTAGTACATAAGAAGTCTGCCCCCTATCACCCTCAAGCTAATGGCCAGGCTGAGAGCACCAATAAGATCTTATGCAATGTACTGACAAAATTAGTAAACAATAAACGCTCTGATTGGGACAAACAGCTACACCATGCTGTTTGGGCATACCGAGTCGCATATAAAATGGTACTCCAAGCCACCCCCTTTCAGATGGTATTTGGCCAAAACGCCGTGCTACCTTTGGACTTCTTAATACCTACATTGAAAGTAGCACAAGAGCACGAATGGACGGGTCATGAACTCTCCTCTAGACTTTTTGACCTTGAACGATTAGGAGAAACAAGACTGAGAGCAGCTGCAGGGATATATGCAGCTAAGAAGAGACAGAAGGCATACTTTGATGCCCATGTGAAGGATAAGGGCTTGAAAGCAGGAGATCTAGTTTTAGTCTACACATTGAAACAACACGCAAGGAAGCTAGAAAAGAGAGGCTACAGACCTATGATCATCAATAGGATCTCCACGAGTGGAGCAGTACAACTAGCCACTTTAGAGGGTGATGTTCTCCCAAACTATATTAGCGGATGCAGAGTCAAGTTGTATCAGGAACCCCTCACGGAGGAAATGCTAAGTCGACTCAATACTGCTAAGCAACATAAAGAGGAGGAAAAACGAATTCGAGAAGAAGCACAGGCAGAGGCCTTAGAGCGCATCAGACGAATGAAGTTGAGGAGACAAGGGAGGGATCAGCCTATGATTGACACTCAAGAGTCTCCAAGCTATCACATGGCCATGTGTGAGGCTTCAGGTGAACGTACCCATAAGATAGTGGATCGACGACCTTTTGTGACCCTAGAAATAGGACAAAGAGACAGCACAACAAGCGTGAGAGCTTTAATTGATTCAGGAGCAGCCACAAGTGCAGTTCGGCTTTCTTATTGCCAGCAGCTGCAATTGGAGGTAAAACCCCTAGAAGCATATCTGATAGGATTAGGAGGTGTTGAAACCCCTTGCATGGGAGAGGTGGATCTTCCCCTCTACATACAAGAGGTCCTCATGCCAGCAAAAGTGCTAGTGTGTGAAGACGAGGATCTGACCGAAGCTCTGGTCCTGGGCCAAGACTGGATCTACGATCACGCAGTCAACCTCAACCTAAGAAGTGGACTTCTTCAGGCCTGGGTAGGCCAAAGCCGTCTCACGATTGAATTAGAAAATCAAGCACTCAAACCAATAGAACAGGCACCAACTCCTGGTCCCTCCAGGAATCCACATGAAGATAACAATGTTGTTCTTGTCCAAACTTCTATGGTGCAGAGGATTGTCAATCTTACTGAAGGTACAGGAGCCAATAAGGAGTTCCTAACTGATCCAAAGAAGATTCTAAACGGGCAGACCGAACATCACTCGACACGAAGGAGGCCGCTGATCAAGAGGCAGGAGCGCCAACCCGTGCAACACGGAGCACCTCGTGGCACGAAGCAGATCTGGATACGCAAGGATGGAAAACCCACAACTCTAATAGCAGACTCTCGAGGAGACAACAAACAAGCCACACCATCACGGACACAAGTGAAGGAGTACCCTAGGAAACCTCCTAGGCACACCACATCTATTTGGGTCCCTAAGCGGTCAAGGAAGGCTAGCCCCAATGCTAGACACATATGGGTGCCCAAGGCCTATTTACGAGCCCAAATAGATCCAACTCTAGTTACTGGCATAATTCAACACTCTCAAGTCCTCTCGACTAATAACGCAGGAACTCTACCTAAATACCACTCTGACCCACACTCAGTCACATCGAGGAATGTCTGGAAATGGGTACCCAAAAGGTCCGAAATCCATCACAACCTAGTTCATAAACCGTTGCCTGTCTTTAGCTCTAAGAGCTACGAATCCCCTATCAAAGTTTGGAGACCTAAACCATGTATCAAACCCCCTGACCCAATTTTTGTAAATCCATCCACTCTGACATAGGTGCATTCCGAGTCCACTGCGTAACCAAAGTAGGCATCTAGGATGATACTGAACTCTAATCACCACTCACAACTATCACAAGCACTTCATCTCTGACCACTAACCTTCGGGATTGTCATGTTAGTATTGTGAAGGGAACACCATTACATCCTGTTTCCTATGCAACACTAATGTGCCTTTCTTCTTCTAGCAGATAAGCACCGGATTCCCATGGCAGCAGCAGCAGCAGGCACAAGCTCTCAGGCAGGCTCTGGTGCTCAAATCAATTGGGATGCCATGCCGATGGAGGCCCCACCAACAGCTCGGCCTGAAGAGTTTGTGAATGTGCGGAGAATTCCTATTCCAGATCCACCAAATGGCCTAACCGAAAGAGTAAAAGGGCACTCTCATTGGTTCAATGAAATGCCAGGAGACTTGGGAGACGCAGATCATATATGGGAGTCCAAGATGGAGTGTGGAGGAGTGTGGTGGACCTTCCCGTTCTTTTCAAGAGAATTCGAAACCTTACAGAATGCAGCTCCACTTCAAGATATCTGGCAAAAAGCAGGATTACAAACTTATTTTAGTGCAGCTCTGCCTAAACCCGATTTCCTCAGGTGCTACTACCTAATTGCCACACTGAAGCCGACAGGTGATAAAGATCATTCAGGCACATTCTGGGTGCCCTCCTTATCAAACTAGGAAGAAATGAGGAAGTTCGAATTGAATTACCTTAATCAGGGAAGCCCTTCAAATGTATGGCACTCACGTACCGTCGGATCGTGATCCCTTGATACCAGACTCGATGAAGAGCAACCGAATCAAAAAGCTAAAGGAAATGTGTGCCCTCACCCCTAACATCGCCATACCTCTGCGAATGTGCCTACAACACTTCGCATTTCCAGCTCAAGACCGCTTCACCCAACCACACAAGAAAATATGGTATGGGTTATATCTAGCAGAGACTGGAAGCTTGCCCATTAAGATGCCTGTATGGATCTTGGACCAAGTGTATGAAGCAGGCAAGCGGGGTGTGAGGAAGCCTACTCTACACGGCTGCTGTGCGCTTACAAGGATTATCTATCGATGTCTTGCATATGACGTGCCGGTTGCCAGAGCCCTAAAATATTCACAGTTGGAGTTTTTCAAAGGACGGAAGTCGGGGAGCCAGTCTGCGAAACGAATGCGTGGATCACTCTCCCAGGTAATGATCCCTCACGAGGCCACGACCGAAGCTTCCCCCAGAGAAGAAGCCCAGGTCGCACCTTTCACAATCCATCTTCAAGGAGTTCAAGCAGGGGACGTGGTACAGCCCACCCCATCCGCCCCTCCACTACCTACTGAGGCCGAGTTTGCATCTATGGCCGCTTTAACTGAGGATCCCAATTTTGATTTTGAAAGATTCCTGCAGACGGCCCACTTATCTGATAGTGAAGATTTTCCTGACAATGCCGATCCGGGATCATCATTCCAAGGAGAACATCCATAGGGTGAGACAAGCAGGGTACATTTGGGAGAAGAGGCACCACATACTCATGGTCCTAGCACACAAAATCAGGAAGAAGAACGGGGGAATGAACCAGAGGAGAGTGAAGAGGAGGCCCCTGCCTACACGGCACAACTCAAACGGCTATACAAGACAATCAAGCAGGTACAGAGAAGACATAAGATGACAGAAGAGGCGAATAGAGCTCTAGTGAACCAAATGCTTCAAGCCGAGAACGTAGACTCACATTTTGTTGAATCATTGAATCTATTGGCTGACACATGTGGGATCGGGGAAGCATTGAGGACTATGGTCTATCGGGAGAACCCTACCTATGATCAACGAAGGATTGATACACGGCCACGATGAGGAAAAATGATTCAAATGGAAGTCTCTACTGCCTTGCCTACCACAATTTCAGAGGATGTTCACATGACGAACCCAAGTCCCACTGACGAACAAGATGTAAATACACAGGTACCATCTCCACCGTCACCTTCCATTCAACCCTCAGAACCCTTCTCCACTAGTCTTTCTGAACAACCGATATCCACCCATCATGAAACCATTGTACACACCTCTGTTTTTACATCCTTCCCTTTACCCACATCCATCACTTCCACCCAAATTTTTGAACCTCACACCGGTCATCCTGCCACCGAGCAAACCATAATAGGTCACCCTTCCTATCTCCCCGCCCTTGGACAACCACTCGCCACTAGCCAGACCTTATCCCATCCTTTTCCATTCACCCACACCCAAACCCTATCCACCCCTTCCCTAGTAACTGCCTCATACTCAACCCAAGTCACACAACCGTCATTCTGGACAAACCTTGTAAATATACTCCAACAGGTCGAGAACTATAATAAAAAGTCCCTTTCCCAACCCCACTCCCCCACATTCACTGCCACCACTAACACACCACCTACCGTTCCCGTATTCACAATTCACACTTCACACACTATCACATCCGATCCCATGGATATTTCACCATCCACAAGAGCACCCACCGCCACGTCTGTTCCACCATCATCACATCTCACTTCACTCATAGGCACATCATCCACTTTTCCCTTCCCCATTTCCCGACCCTTTGCATGTTCCACCTCTACCCATGCATCCACATCATTTAGTAATGCACTAGACACCATGGGTGAAGCGGCCACTCAGCTTAAGCAAGAGTATAAGCTATTAGAAGAAAATAACACAGAGCTGTGCAATCTCTCGGCTCAACTCCAGGCACGAGTCGATGCCTTGGAACTAGGTAATACAACACTACAACACCAGGTGACTGACCTCCAACAATCGAAGACACAACTTGAAGCTAAGTATGTAGAGACAGGCAAAGCTATGGACGAACAACTCAGAGAACAAATGGGCCGCAATGCGAGACTTCAACGCAACATGGCCCTACTATGTCGTCATCTAGCAGCGGCTCAAGAAGAGAACCGAAGGCTACAACAACAAAACCAGGAGAACCTAGAAGCGGCCATGGAAAACACCCCGGGAGCACCTATAGACCTTGCAAAATTCCAAGCGGTCCCCTCAGAGCATATTCAACAGATTTTAGAAGGTTATGCAACCCTCTTGGAAGCCCATGATCAGTTGGCAGATCAGATAAAGGAATTACAAGGATCCAAAGTACCGACAACACACCCACCCACACCTAAAGAGACGGTCGATGCCGCTACTTCGCCAGAACCTGAACCTTCAACGAACAGTGAGGTACTTGAGCTACGGCAACAGATTGCAGAGTTGAAAATCAAGTTGTTACAATATGAACGACCTCCTTCCCCACCTGAGCAACCCATAAAAGAAGAAGCAGTTATTATTCCAGTGGAGGAAGCATTTGAAGAGAACTATGAGCCTCAACCACTTCCAGGAGGACGAATCACGGAGGAAGGGCAAGATACCTATGAGGAACCCCCATCAGCCTGGATGAAACAAGTAGAAGAAATGGGGAAAACTCATCAGGAACGTGTCTCCACTCAGATGCTAGCAATGAAGGCCATTGAGGAAACCATACTTCAATCTGAGTATTTCAGGCACCTTGCTCCTAGATGACTCATCACGAGCTCAGAATTACAATATAAACCATATTTTGTATTGTTGGCCGACTACAACGCAGAGATCAAAAGAGTCACCAACAAGTGCCCTACTTTTGCCACCCAGTTCGAACCAGAAGATATACCAGAGGCAGCCAGAAAAGGGGCGATATTCCAACCTACTTGGAGGCAAAGATTACTTGAAACATACCCGGAAATGCTTAGAACATGGGATCACGCTCCCATGCATTTGAAGTATAACCCTTGTTATGGGCCAGTACAAAGAAGAAGATCATGGAAAGCCTTCGCCATCAAGGTTTAGAACAATGTAAACTGTAGAGAATGGCTCAATTACCCCGCCATTGCACCCCCAACCGGCACCCCCACAGTATCATACATGATAGCAACCATCAGACATTGGATGCCACGCCTCCACCCCATGCTAGATGTAGCTGCCCAGATGATGCTCAAGATATTCGATATGATGCAGGTTGTGCTCAAAACTTTCCGCAATGTATGTCATATTCAACCTCCGATTCCCGGGTTTGTTAATGGTAATTATGACCTGCTATATGATATGAGCACCACCTCGAGCATACGCGTTGCTTATGCATGGCACGCACGCATCAGATATCTCCCTGCCTGCTATAAGCAAACTTTCGATGATATGTTCACCACAGGGTTCTGGGAAGCACACTCAGAGGTGTTCGCACCAAGGCCCACCCATTTGTTACACCTCTTTGCATGCGAACAAACGATGCACTCAGAACTCTACACAACGCCACAACCGGACATACCGGGCGTAGTCAATTGGGATACCCTTCAGAGAGACCTGATCCGAGGGCTGCGAATCAAAGAACATGATGTGGCAGCTGACATTCTCCAGGACTATATTGACCAAACCGCAGATCAAAGGTCTGTCAGAGGCGACAGACCCTAGGGGGGGGAGAGTGTTGATAGTATACGGGAAGAAGCAAGTACGGACACACATGCAGATCTAGCACTAAGGCAACCCTTCATTTTTTTCAAAACCCTTACATCATTTTAAAGTGATTCTCATCACTAAAAACCCCTGTAAATACCATTTTCACCTTTTTGTAGCTCCATTTTGTACAAGCCGAGGAGTCCTCGAGCTTGAGGAGCCTTAGAAGTAGTTGCCTGCCAATTTTCATATTTTTTAGATCTCGTTTGAGCCCTCAAATAAACCCTGGAACCTAATTTTTAACTAGGCCGGACACTAGGTCTGGACAGGGCCAAAGCTAGGCAAAAACTATAAATAGAGCTAGAGAGCTTATTTTTGGGATAGCTTCTTGTAGTTTTGAGCTTGTATGAGAACTTTGTTGCAATAGAAGTGATTCCATTGTCTTACTCTCTTTGTTCTTGCTGTGTGTGCGCGTGTGTGTGTATGTGTGTGCATGTTAGTGTGCTTCTCACTCACACATTTGTGCCTTCACTTGCTCGAGGTCTTCATACCATCCTCACGTCTTCCTGGATTGACATTAAAGGAGGTGCTACTCATCACTGAGCTACAATTTTCATGTCTTGCAAATGTTGAGGTTTATGATATGGACACTGATATGCCTGATGATTCTCTCCACAATTGTAGCACTTCGTATTTGGTGGAAATCTTGTATTTATCAAATTTGCTTTTGTGCTAATCTCTAGGGCTTTGGCAATGGCTTTTGCTAACTCCTCAGTTGGTGGAATTTTGTCTTCGTTCGACCTTGGTTGATCAAATGCCAACAAATCCTGCCCCTTGTTGTCTTCTAAATCTATTGACTCCGTGACACATGCCCCTAAGTCAGAACATCTACTATAGTACACTAGGGTTCTCAACTGTGCACTCCTCAATCCTTCTATGAACAGAGACACTTATCTAGCCATCGAAGGTATCTCATCTTTGGGACACCTGTCAATATACTGTTTGAACCTCCTAGCAACTTCTCTTACATTCTCATCCTTTTGTTGTTTGAAAGTATGTATCAGTGTGGTTGTGCTATGTTTGATACCAGTCTTTGAAAATTCACTTATAACGGCTTCAAGGAATGACTCCATATTTGAGTACATTTCCTTTCTCAAGGGTATGAACCAAGATACTGGAGGTCGAGTCAGAGTTAGACCAAAGGCTTCAAATTGAACTTTATAGTCCTCTACTTCTTCAGCCCTAATCAGTTGTCTAAACTTTGCTGCATGAGCATGGGGTCTCAGTACCCTTCATACTCATTTTTCATGCATTTTGCCACATGATAGGGTCTAAGAATTCTCCCTTGGTTTTTCCATGGTTGTCTCCTTCTAATGGGAAAATCAGGTATCTCATCTCCTTCTCTTTCAAAAGGCTTTGGAGAAGTGTGTGACCTCCTTCCTTTTTGTGTTTCAGTAGGAGTCTGATTTCCACTTAGTCTTGGCATGTCTGTTTGCCCCAATTCTCGATCCCAAGGTCTCTTATCTACACATTGACCAAGGTCATTTGAATTTTCTGGGTCATGTGAGAATATATAGACACAACCTTGTCTATCCTCATATCTGCCATCTTTGAATTGTGCTACTAGCATCAAATTCAAAGGAATTTCAAAGTTTCTCAGTCTGATGAGGAACTTATTCATGCCATCTTGATACACATAGGCTCCAAACCTATTTGTATACATATATTTGAGGATGTTTCTAAAGTCATTTGTATCTTGAGTTTCATTTGTCTCATTTAGGTTTTCCATGTTGTCTCTATGTTCCAATTCTCATTCCTTAGAATTACTCAGATGTATATTCCCTCCTGTTGACACTTGTGTCTTAAGTGTAGAGAGCTTGGTGGCTGATCTCAAAATCATCCACTTGCCTATAAATTTTTTTTTGAGAACTACTCTTGCTTATGTTTTCCAAGTCAAACCCTAATTTTCTCTTCTGGTGGTTTTTTAATGAGTTTTCTTTCAAATTTTTTTTGTGTTTTGTTTTTCTCAACAGCTCCCTCCTAAAGTTGTGTTTAAATTTGTGTGTTTAATGAAAATCATGTTTTTACCCAAAAAATCACAATTTCCAAGTTGTGAGTTTATTTCCTCTATTAGGAATTTTTATTTGACTAATGGTGTTTTAGAAGTCCTATTTTTCCTTGATGAATACCAAAGTTGACTTTGAACTTAAAGTGTACTTCAAATAAGTCAAAATCGTGTTTTTATCCAAGTCATAATTTTGATGATTTTCTCTATCCTTAAGGTGTTTTCTAACCTCAAAATCTTATTATTTTTGAGAGATCAACCCTCTTATGTCAAAAATTTCTTCTAAATATCCCAAGAATGCTCAAAATCATGTTTGGTCCAAAAACTACGATGTTGATGCTTTTTAAATTGTTCCTTAGGTAAAAATTTTGTATTCTTATAAGAATAAGGGTTTTAGAACAAAGCCTATATCGTGGGTCCAAAATCCATACTCAGAGTATGACTTTTCCTCTTACTTTTACCACAATCGTGTTTCCTCCAAAAACCACGCTTTTGATGATTTTGTGAAGTGATAAAGTTCTTAGTTTTTATGTTCTAAAAGTTTACTGTGTTTTCTACACCTCTACAAGTTTCTTTGATAATAATGTTTTTAGTCAAAAAATACCACTGCTAAGGAAATTCATGATTTTCAGTTGAAAATCGCGATTGTGAGCTCAAAGAATGTATTTTCTAAGTTAAACCTCAAAAATCACAATTTTATAGTACTCTATATATTCATAATTTTGATTTTCCTTAAAATTTATGCTAAATATCAGTTTTAGTTCAAAATCGTGGTTTCCACGATTCTTTGATAAGAATCGTGTTTTTTCATGATTCTGATCAAAATGTGATTATTTTGCTTTGGTATTTAATTTTAAGTGATATCACCTTTTGTGATCCAAAATCATGCTTTTTCATAATTTTTTGGACACAATTGTCATTTTTACGATTCTAGTGTCAAAATCGTGTTTTTCACGATTTTTTACCAAAATCGTGTTTTTTTATTTTAAATCAAATATCCTAATTTCTTATATATTTAATTATACATAGTACATTTTATTATATATTCTATTTTTTTCCTAATTTTTATTTGATTATATATATTAATATTAAACCTAAAACTTTATTTGTTTAATATCTAGTTATATTTATTTATTTTAATTCAAAAATCCTAAAACTCTAATCTTCAAGACCTAGATTTAAAATATGTATATGTGTGTATGCATGTGTGTATGTTTATATGTATTATGTGTGTATATGTGTATATATGTGTATGTATGTGTAAAAACCCTATAACTCTAATCGTAAAGACCTAGACCTAAAAGATGTATATGTGTGTATGCATGTGTATGTATATATGTGTGTATGCATATGTATATGTATGTAAAACCCTAAAACCCTAATCCTAAAGACCTAGACCTAAAACATGTATATGTGTGTATGCATGTGTATATTGTTGTTATATTTAGGTAGTGATGTGTGTGAACACACTAGGACTATCGGGGCACTTTTTTCCCTCTTTAGGAGGTTTTTTTCCCCCGGCTTGTATATACGCCTATTGCCCTAATGGGCTACTCATCTTTGTACATTCTCTAGTAATACATTCAGTATTGTGTGTTTGTGCTCCAAGCTTCTTCTTCTTCCTTGTGCTGTTCGCGTGATCCTGCAGACGTCTAACTCCAACAATTGGTATCAGAGCAGGTCGTCGCTTCATCTAGGGCGCCGTTGACACTCCTCCGTTTGTAGTCTCAGAATCGCACAAATTTTGATGAGCATACTCAGCGTGTTTCCGAGATCAAAACATCTTCGCTTTGTGGTGCCGAAATTGTGATCTGAGCTTCTTCTTCTTCCTTCTGCTATTCGCGTGCTCCTGCAGACGTCTAACTCCAACAATTGGTATTAGAGCAGGTCGTCGCTTCATCTAGGGCGCCGTCGACACTCCTCCGTTTGCAGTCTCAGAATCGCACAAATTTTGGTCAGCATACTCAGCGTGTTTCCGAGATCAAAACATCTTCGCTTTGTGGTGCCAAAATTGCGATCTGAGCTCGTTTCGGCCTCCGAACGCACTATTGCAGCGCTTGTGTAGGCTATTTTGTCTTTTTGTGCCAAAGGTATATACCAGTTTCTGTTCGCCAGTTTAAGCGTCTCAAAGTCTGCTACAGGTCTAGCAGAACTTGTCTGGGCAGTTATGTTCAACTTTTTGAGATACAATCAATTTTCTGCATCAAGGTATTTTAGTCACCGGCCATGGCTGAAAGTAGTGATGTATTTCGTATGTTGGCTGTTGAGGATAAGTTGGATGGTACCAACTACCCATTATGGGCGTATATGATGCGACATGTTTTGGTACAAAAGGATTGTGGAACATTGTGCAGGGTGTTGAAAGACGTCCTGTTACACCTGTAACGACAGGTACTACAAATACAGGTGCTGGAGCTGATGAAGATGGTGTCGAAGATGATATTCTGCAGATTCCTGTTCGTGCTGCTGTTTCTGTTGCACCTACTGCAGAGCAAATTCGTTGGGATGGCAGAGATGCCCAGGCACATGCATTAATAGCTTTGTTTGTCAAACGTGCCATTATTCCTCATATTCGCTCTTGCAGAACAGCTAGGGATGCTTGGGATACACTTACCACATTGTACCAAGCTAGGAATGAGGGTCGTGTTGCTTACGTCCGAAAACAGTTGGAGAGTGAGCACATGAATGAAGGTGATTCTATGGACGGTTTCCTAACGAAGATCAAAGATTTAAAGGAACAGTTGATTTCTGCTGATGAGGTTATACCAGATAGCTCACTTGTGCAGACCGTTTTGAATGGTCTTCCTGATTCATATCAGAGTTTTGCTTCTACCCTTCGGTTGATGATGAAAGGCAATCCGAATGCCTTATCATTTGAGGAGTTAGTCTCTGTTCTGTTGCAGGAAGATCAGTCCAGGCAGAATAGGTCCATTATGCATGTTGCAGATCAAGCTTTCCTGGCTAGTCAGAAGGGCAAAGGAAAATGGAGCTCTTCTACTAGTAAGCAGAAATCTGCAAATGCTGCACATTTGAAGAACCAGGATAAAGATGAGAAGAAATCAGAAAAGGAGAAATTTTTTTGCAAGTACTGTAAAGGGAATGATCATATCATAAAGAACTGTCCAAAACTGGCTGCAAAAGAGGCAAAGAAAAAGGAGGCTGGAATGGTTGTTGCAGAAGCCTCTACACCAAAAACAGAGTCTGCAAATCTTGTGCAGGAAGGAGAATGGGCATTTACTACTGTTTGCAGTTTTGACCCATCTTCTCATGAGCAGTGCATGTCTGCAGTGGACTCAGATGTTTGGTACTTTGATAGTGGGGCGACCAAACATATTACCTCGCAACGCAGTTTCTTCTCTTCACTCGAGCCTGCCTCTACAGGGAATACTGTCACATGCGCCAACAACTCCTCTTATCCTGTTATGGGAGTTGGTAAGATCATTCTGACTACTGCTGATGGTAGTTATTTCACCTTATCAGATGCCTTATTTTTGCGAGGGATCAAGAAGAATCTGTTATCAGTTTCTGCATTAGCCAAGATTGGCTTGGTTGTGAAATTCGTTGATGACAGGTGTACAGTTCATGATCTATCAAATGGCGATGTGATTATTACTTCTGGCATTTTATGTCATGGGCTGTATAAGCTCATAGACTATGAAAGATCTGTGAATGATTTGGCATGTGCAGTTCATGATTCTCAGGCTATGCCAGATGCAAAGCTTTGGCATGCACGCTTTGGTCATCTGAATTTTGCTAGTTTGCTACGCCTGCAGAAATCTGATATGGTGTCTTCTTTGCCCAAGCTTGAGGCACCTGGAAAACATGTATGTGAAGGCTGTATTTTGGGCAAAATGCAGCATTCCTCCTTTCCAAAAGATGGTTCAGTTCGGGCTACGCAGAAATTGCAGCTTGTACATAGTGATGTCTGTGGTCCTATGCAGACACCCTCTTTTGGGAACTACCTTTACTTCGTGACTTTCATTGATGGTTTTTCCAGGCATTCATGGGTATATCCACTAAAAGCAAAGTCCAAAGGGTTCATGTGCTTTAAAAAATTTTTGGTTTTGGCTGAAAATCTGTCAGCATGTAAAATGGGCACCCTCCGTTCTGATCGAGGGGGGGAATATATGTCTTCTGATTTTAATGCATTTCTGCTTGAACGTGGGATAAAACACGAGTGTACAGTGCCATATACACCTCAACAGAATGGAGTTGCTGAACGAAAGAACAGGTCACTCATGGAGATGGCGAGGTGCATGGTCAAGAGTCAGGCTTTACCACATAGTTTCTAGCTTGAGGCTGTTATGTGTGCAGCATATGTACTGAATAGGTGTCCCACTAAAGCGTTGCAGTCTATCACTCCATATGAGGCTTGGCATGACCGCAAGCCATCTGTTGCTCATCTGCATGTTTTTGGTTGTTTGGCATATGCATTAGTGCTTGAACAACATCGTAGAAAATTGGATGATAAGGCAGTAAAATGTATTTTTGTTGGGTACAGTTCTAAAAGTAAAGGCTATCGTCTGTATCATCTACAGACTAAACGCATTCTTGTTAGCCGTGTGTTGTCTTTGTGGAAGATGCTATTCAGCCATTCCTTTCATGTACTAAGGAGACATGTGTTAGCTCCAAAGACATGTATGATACGTTGATGCCTCTTTTTACAGGTGGACAGTCTAGTGCTGGTCCTAATGAGGCAACTTCTCAGCCTTTGCAGGTTTCATATGATGATGCAGATCATTCTATTTCTGATGCAAATTTACATGATGCACTTGTTGATGAGATAGCTGATATTGAGCAGGCAAAAACTATGCCAAAATGGATGGTGCAGACTTTGCGTGACAACAAATTAGATGCACCTTTGTCATATCGTACTCGTTCAGGCTCTCATAGTGCCTCCTTTGCATCAGATTGCTATGTTATGGCTGCGTCTAGTCTCTGTGATGAGAATTAGCCAGTTTCTTTTGATGAAGCACAAAATTCAAAAACTTGGATGGCTGCCATGCAATCTGAATATGATGCTATAATGAAGAATGGTACATGGTCTTTATGTGACTTGCCTCCTGGCAAGAATTCCATTGGCACTAAGTGGGGTATACGAGCTGAAGTGTAAACCTGATGGTACAGTTGACAGGTATAAGGCTAGGCTTGTTGCAAAGGGTTATGCGCAGGAAAGAGGCATTGATTTTGATGACACCTTTGCACCTACATGCCGTATGACTACTGTTCGGAGCATTTGTGCACTTGTAGCCCATCATGGTTGGAATGTACATCAGTTGGACATTAAAACAGCATTTCTGAATGGTGACTTGCATGAAGAAGTGTATGTTTTTCAGCCCCATGGCTTTGTGCAAAAAGGGCATGAAAACCAGGTGTGCAGGTTAAAGAAGGCATTATATGGTTTAAAGCAAGCACCACATGCTTGGTATGAGAAGATACATGCCTATCTGGTTGCACATGGTTTTGTGAACAATCCAACTGAAAGCACCTTATATGTTAAGCGTGCTAATGATGTGCTTCTAATCATTATTGTCTATGTTGATGACATGCTGCTCACTGGTCTTATTGAGAAGCACATTGCTGATTTCAAGGCTGATTTGCATGCCTCATTTGAGATGTCTGATTTGGGGCATTTGCATCACTATTTGGGCATTCAGTTTATGCAAGTTGATGGTGGAATGGCTTTGTGTCAAACGAAATATATTGACACATTATTGCAGCGTTTTGGCCTTGAAAACTGTAAGCCTATTGCCACTCCTATGGAGATAGGTTTACGATTGAGTCTTCATGATGGTGGAGATGCATTTGATGCTCTTCTCTATCAGCAGGTTGTTGGATGCTTGATTTACTTATGCATTACTTGGCCAGATATTCAGTTTGTTGTCTCAGAGATGAGCAGGTTTATGCATTGCCCAGGAGTCACGCATTGGAAGGCGGTTAAGCGCATCTTTCATTACTTGAGTGGTACTCGGCTACTTGGGTTGTTTTATCCCAAGGGGGATCACTACCGCCAGATTTGCATGCTTTTTCTGACTCAGATTGGGCTAGTTGCTATGACACTCACGTGTCCACTAGTGGTTTTTGCTTCATGCTTGGTAGCTCATGTATATCTTGGTTGAGCAAGAAGCAGCCTACTGTGGCCACTTCCAGTTGTGAGGCTGAGTATAGGGTAGCTTTCACAGCGACTGTTAAGTGTGTGTGGTTCAGACGCCTTATGGCTGATTTGGGTGTTGGCTAGTCTTCTGCAACCACCATCTTCACTGATAGTCAGAGCACATTAGCAGTTGCGAGGAACCCTGTGTTCCATGCTCGCACTAAGCACATTGAGGTGCATTATCACTATGTCAGGGAGAGGTTCTCTACTGGGGAGATCAGCTTGGCATATGTGCCCACACAGGAGAACATTGCATACCTTTTCACGAAGGCTCTGCCTAGGGAGAAGTTTGAAGCTTTCCGCAAAGCTTTGGGCTTACTTCCTTTTGTGGAGTGATTTCCACATAGCTTGGCACTTCCTTATACATGAGTGCCAGCTCCTTGTTCACCGCATCACTCCCAAGGGGGATTTGTTGATATATTTAGGTAGTGATGTGTGTGAACACACTAGGACCATCGGGGTACTTTTTTCCATTTTTAGGAGGTTTTTTTCCCCCTTCTTGTATATACGCCTATTGCCCTAATAGGCTACTCATCTTTGTACATTCTCTAGTAATACATTCAGTATTGTGTGTTTGTGCTCCAAGCTTCTTCTTCTTCCTTGTGCTGTTTGCGTGCTCCTGTAGACGTCTAACTCCAACATATATATGTGTGTAATTGTATATATATTATGTGTGTATATGTGTATATATGTGCATGCATGTGTAAAAACCCTAAACCCCTAATCCTAAAGACCTAGAGCTAAAACATGTATATGTGTGTATGCATGTGTATATATATGTGTATATGTATATAGATGTGTATGCATGTGTAAAAACCCTAAAACCCTAATCCTAAAGACCTAGAACATGTATATGTGTGTATGCATGTGTATGTATATGTGTGTTTATGTATATATGGATATATATGCATATGTATGTAAAATCCTAAAATCCTAATCCTAAAGTCCTCGACCTAAAACATGTATGTGTGTATATGTGTATATGCATATATATATATATATATATATATATATATATATATATATATATATATATATATATATATATATATATATATATATATATATATATATATATATATATATATATATATATATATATATATATATGTGTGTGTGTGTGTGTGTGTGTCCGTGTGTGTATATGTATTATGTGTGTATATGGGTATATATGTGTTTGCATGTGTAAAAACCCTAAAACCCTTATCCTAAAGATGTAGACCTAAAACATGTATATGTGCCTATGCATGTGTATATGTATTATGTGTGTGTTATGTGTGTATATGTGTAAAAACCCTAAAACCCAATTCCTAAACACCTAGACCTAAAACATGTATATGTGTGTATGTACATGTGTATGTGTATATGTATTATGTGTGTATATGTGTATATATTTGTATGCATGTGTAAAAATCCTAAAACCCTAATCCTAAAGACCTATACCTAAAACATGTATATGTGTGTAGCATGTGTATATATATGTGTATTTGTATATGTATTATGTGTGTATATGTGTATTCATGTGTAAAAACCCTAAAACCTTAATCCCAAAGACCTAGAGCTAAAACATGTATATCTCTGTATGCATGTGTATATGCATGTGTATGTGTATATGTATTATGTGTATTTATGTGTAAAAACCCTAAAATACTAATCCTAAAGACCTAGACCTAAAACATGTATATGTGTGTATGCATGTATATGTATGTTTATGTATATATGTGTGTATGCATATGTATATGTATGTAAAACCCTAAAAGCCTAATCCTAAAGACCTGGAACGTGTTGACATATTTAGGTAGTGATGTGTGTGAATGCACAAGGACCACCGGGCAACGTTTTTCCCCCTTGAGGAGGTTTTTTCCCCCTAGCTTGTATATATGCCTATAGCCCTAATGGATGACTTATCTTTGTAGTTGAGGATGACTTGGACAGTACAAACTACCCATTATGGGCTTATATGATGCGTCATGTATTGGTTGCAAAAGGACTATGGAATATTGTATGCAGGGTGTTGAAAAACATCTTATTACACCTGCAAACAGAGTTGTTGAAGGTGATGCAGATGATGTTGAAGAAGGTGATATTCTTCATATTCATGTTCGTGTTGTAGTTCTTGTTGCACCTATTGTAGAGCAACTTTGTTGGGATGGCAAAGATGCTCAGGCATATGCATTGATAGCCTTGTTTGTCAAACGTGGCATTTTTCCCCACATTCACTCCTACAAAATAGCAAAGGATGGTTGGGATACATTTACCACTTTGTACCAAGCAAGGAATGAGGCTCGTGTTGCTTACCTTCGAAAATAGTTGGAGAGTGAGCACATGAATGAAGGAGATTCCATGGATAATTTTTTGACAAAGATCAAAGATTTGAAGGAGCACTTCATTTCTATTAATGAATTCTTGCTTGGCAATTCATTTGTGTAGATTGTTTTGAATGGTCTTCCAGATTCATATCAGAGTCTTGCTTCTACTCTTCGATTGACGATGAACCGCAATCCAAATGCCTTAACATTAGAGGATTTAGTTTTTTTATGTTGCAAGAAGATTAGTTTAGGCAGAGCAGGTCCATTATGTGTGTTGCATATCAAGCTTTCCTGGCTAGTTAGAAGGGCAAAGGTAAATGGAGCTCTTCTACTATTAAGGAGAAATCTACTAATTCTGCACAAATATAGAAGCATGATAGAGATGAGAAGAAAACAAGTAGAAATTGTTTTGCAAATACTGTAAAGGAAATGATCATGTCATAAAGAGTTGTCCAAAACTGTATGCTAAAGAGGCAAGGAAGAAAGAGGTTGGAATGGTTGTTGCAGAGGCCTCTACACCCAAAACAAAGTTTGTTAATCTTGTGCAAAATGAAAAATGGGCATTTACCACTGTTTGCAATTATGACCTATCTTCTCATGAACAATGTATGACTGTAGTAGACTCAGATGTTTGGTACTTTGATAGTGGAGCAACCAAACATATTACCTTGCAGTGCAGTTTCTTCACTTCACCCGAGCCTACACCTACAGGGAATACTCTCACATGCGTCAATAACTCCTCTTATCCTATCATGGGTGTTGGTAAGATCATTCTGACTATTGCTGATGGTAGTTCTTTTACATTATCGGATGCTCTATTTTTGTCAGGGATCAAGAAGAATTTGATATTATGTTCAACTTTAACCAATATTGGCTTGGTTGTGAAATTTGTTGATGATAATTCATGACCTATCAAATGGCAATCTCATTATTGCTTCTTCCATTTTATGCATGGGTATATCCATTGAAAGCAAAGTCCAAAGTATTTATTTGCTTCAAACAGTTTCTGGTTTTGGCTGAAAATCTAACAGCATGTAAAATAGGCACCCTCCATTCTTTTTGGGGGGAATATATGTCTTTTGATTTTAATGCATTTCTAGTGGAACATGGGATAAAAAATTATTGTATAGTGTCGTATACATCTCAACGGAGTGGAGCTAATAAATGGAAGAATAGGTCACTCATGGAGATGGCATGGTGTATGGTCAAGAGTCAGGCTTTACCACATAGTTTCTAGCTTGAGGCTGTTATGTGTGCACCATATGTACTTAATATGTGTCCTACTAAAGCATTGCAATCTATCACTCCATATGAGGCTCCGCATGGTTGCAAGCCTTCTATTGCTCACCTGCATGTTTTTGGTTGTCTGACATATGCATTAGTGCATGAACAACAACACAGGAAATTGGATGATAAAGCAGAGAAATGTATTTTTGTTGGGTACATTTCTAAAAGCAAAGGCTGTCGTTTGTATCGTCCATAGACTAAAAGCATTTTGGTTATCCATGATGTTGTTTCTATGGAAGATGCTACTCAGCCATTACTTTCATGTACTAAGGAGACATCAATTAGCTCCAAAGACATGTATGACATCTTGCTGCCTCTTTTTATCGGTGGATAGTCGCTTGTCCAAATGAGGAAACTTTTCAGCCTTTAGAGGTTTCATGTGATGATGCAGATCATTCCATTTGTGATGCAGATTTACATGATGCACTTGTTGATGAACGAACTGATATAGAGGAGGCAAAAACTATGTCTAAATGGATAGTTCAAACTTTGCGAGATAGCAAATTAGATGCATCTCTATCATATTGTACTTGTTTAGGCTCTCATATTGCTTCTTTCACATCAGATTTCTATGCTATGGCTGCCTCTAGTCTCTATGATGAGAATGAGCCTATTTCATTTGATGAAGCAGAAAATTCTAAAAACTGGATTGCTGCTATGCAATCAACCTATGATGCTATTATGAAAAATGGTACTTGGACTTTATGTGACTTGACTCTTGGCAAGAAGGCCATTGGCACTAAGTGGGTATACAAGCTGAAGTGTAAGCATGATGGAACAATTGACAAGTATAAGGCTAGGCTTGTTGCAAAGGGTTATGCTCAAGAAAGAGGCATTGATTTTGATGAGACCTTTGCACCTACATGCCGAATGGCTACTGTTCGTAGCATATGTGCACTTGTAGCTCACCATGGTTGGAATGTACATTAGTTGTACATTAAAACTGCATTTCTGAATGGTGACTTGCATGAAGTGTATGTTTTTCAGCCGCATGGCTTTTTGTAGAAACGGCATGAAAACCAAGTGTATGTTAAAAATAAAGAAGTAAGCTCGTATATATTTTTGCAAAAATGATTTTCTTCAAGTAGAAGAAAAATACAAAAATGAAAAATAGAAGCATTTACTTTAGCAAGTAGTGGATATCAATCATTCAAAAGAGAATCAAATCTAAAAATTGAACTGTAAGAGGAGTGGTTGTCCAAAATAGTGAAGAAATGATGGAGAAGAGCTCTCAAACTCATCATGAGAGTTTTTGGTCACTTGACTATAAAAGAGGCAAGAGAGGACACTCAAGAATAGAGGAAGAAGGTGTGGAAGCCCCCTTGTAGCTACTTCATTTGGTTTGAGTCATTTCGTTCAGTTCACTCTCATAGAGTATGTCCAACCGCACACCCATTTCTGGGTAGTCTACTTGTGAGAGTCATATCTCTCAACATATGTATCCAATTTTAGTGTTTAAACATTTTTTGGAAAGCTTATCTTGAGTACTTCCTCTGTCGAGAACAGTTTTATGAAATTCTTAATGCTCTATGAGTTATTCAGGTTTTAGTGAAGTCTAGTTTTCAGCCTAACTGAGTGGACAAGTAGTCTGTTTTGAATCAAATGATTGCCAACTCAAATCTACTCCAAATTGAGTGTTTGATATCTCATTTGAAAGCTCTAAGTGTCTAGTTTGAGTGACCAAAGTTTCAAGTTCATTGGATATTTCAGTTGGTACCAGTTTTCATTTGAAGGTTATGCTGTTGGCAAGAGTCTTGATCCTGAGAAGGTCTTCTACACTTTCCGCTGCGAGTAGGAGAGGAATTCTCCAACAATTGGTATCAGAGCATTGGAGTTTGAAGAGGCAAAGCATTGGAACTGAACTGAAGCAAAGGAGAAGCTACAAATCAAGGGGGAGCTTTGCGAAGTCAAGAAAGAGCGCCACAATATACTTGAGGTAAACTTCAATCTTGGAAGTTTTCAATGGCTGATTTAGGACAACAAGTTGAGAAGTTAGACAAAGATAATTATCAATCTTGGAGGTATAGAATGATAAATTACCTTAAAGGTAAAGGTTTATGGAGTCTAGTTAGTGGATACGATCCACAATCGGTGGACCTTGAAGATCCCAACATTACTCCGGCACAAAGGAGACAATTTGCTGATTGGGAAGAGAGGAATTGAAGGGTGATGTTCCTCATCTCACAAGTTATTTCTAACACTATGATTGGTCATGTGCAAAGGTTAGAAACAGCCAAGGAAGTTTGGGAAGCATTGGAGAAGGTGTATGCTACCTCAACAAGGTCTCGAAGGATGCAACTCAAGAACGAGCTCAACAACATGAGGAAAAGCTCAAACCAAACCATTAGTGAGTATACATTGAGGATCAAAGAGCTTCGAGATCAGCTAGCATCAGTTGGATGCAAGATAGAAGAGGAAGACATCGTCCAAACAGCCCTCAATGGCTTGAGAAGTGAAGAAAAGTGGAAGCCCCTCATCACAAACATCCTTTATAGAGATCCTCTACCAACATTCGACGAGATTATACCAAATCTTGTGGCTGAAGAGGTTGCTCAACAAGGAGAGGGCAACAAAGGTAAGGACAGCCATAGTCAAATGTTGTATGCAGGAAGAGGTAGAGGAAGGAACTCAAGAGGAGGCTCAAGAGGAAGAGGAAGAAGCTACAACAACACAAATTTCAGCCAACACAACTCGGAGGACAACAAGGACAACTCAAATGAAAACACACATGGAAGAGGTCGAGGAAGAAATATAGGAAGAGGTCGAGGTTCATACAATCCTCATAAAGGTATAACATGTTATCATTGTAGTAAACTAGGACATTATGCAAATGATTGTTGGCAAAAGAATGGAAGGCTGAATGGAGGCAACCAAAGGAGCCAAAATAACTATGCGAGTACATCAAGTGAAGGAGACAAGCAAACCATGATTGCCATTAAGCATGACTACAACAACTCGAGATGTGATGACCAAAAATGGTTCATAGATTCAGGTTGCAGCAACCATATGACATGCCAAGGAGATTTGTTCACAAAGCTACAAGCTCTAAGTGGAAAAGGATGTGTGGAGACCGGCGATGAAACGCAACATGCAATTGAGCATGTTGGAGATATCAAGCTTGGAGACAAGAAGGTATTGGCTGATGTTCTTCATGTTCCTACTATTGCAAAGAATTTGATTTCAGTAGGACAAATGGTAGAGAAAGGATATCATGTTATCTTCAATGAAAAAGGCTACTTTATAAAGAATCCAAAAGAAGGATTCAAGGTCATTGCTCAAGGAAGAAAAGAAGGAAGGATGTTCACTTTGGACATTCAACAACCGCATGGAAAAGTGATGTATATTCAGTTTGGAAACAAGAGGATTGCTGAAATCAATTTGTTGCACAAAAGGTTTGGACATATCAACATTCCCAAGCTCAAGGACATGAGCAACCATGAAGTGGTAAGAGGTCTTCCAAGATTCAATGATGCTTGACTACATGAGTTTTGTGAAGCATGCCAACTAGGAAAGAAAACTCGACAACCATTCAAGAAAAGCAACTATGTGGCAAGGAATGTCCTCGACTTGATACACACGGATGTATGGGGACCATCACAACAACCATCAGTGGCTGGTAATAGATATTTTGTCACTTTTATTGATGATCATTCAAGGAAAGTATGGATGTTTTGCATAAAACAAAAATCAGATGTGTTCTCCATGTTCAAGAGATTTAAAGCACAGGTAGAAAAGGAAACAGGATGCTACATAAAGACCTTGAGGTCCGATGGAGGAGGAGAATATTTCTCCAAAGAATTTTCATATTTTCTTTATGAAAATGGCATCAAGAGACAACTTACATGTAGGTACACACCTCAACAAAATGGAATAGCTAAAAGGAAAAATCGACATATCACAGAAGTTGCAAGATGCATGCTCAATGAGATGAAGATGCCACTAAACTATTGGGCTGAAGCAAGTAGTACGGCCATTTATTTGATGAACAAGTGCACAACGGCTGGAGTGCATAATCTAACTCCCAAGGAGGTTTATTTCGGTAAGAAGCCTGACCTTACACATCTCAAAGTTTTTGGATGTGTGTGTTATGTTCACATCCCTCAAGAACTAAGGACAAAGATGGAGGCAAAGTTTGAAAAATGTAATTTTATTGGATATTCATCGGAGCAAAAGGGATATAGGTGCTACAATCCGGTGACAAAGGAGCTACGAGTCTCACGAGATGTGGTATTTGATGAGCTAAGACCATGGTTTGGAGACTAAGGGAAAGAGAAGATTCTTGAAGAAGATTGCGAAGATGATGGAGGTGCTGTCCAAGAAGAATTTCAGCAAACAAGCACTCAAATGTCAGGTCCAGAAGCTTCTACATCACTTGGAGAAAGCTCAACATGGAAGGGGAGGCTAAGGAGTCATTCCTCATCACCAACATCAGCTTATGAAAGATCTAAAGCTGAAAGTGCTGCCCAAAATAGTGATTCAAATGCAAGTGAAGAAGAGTATGAAGAGGTGATCACACCGAAGGTAAAGTTGAACCGGTTGAAGAAGCAATGTTCAAAAGGAAATGAAAGGAGGTCTTCAAGAGCAAGGTATCCAATTGAAAGGCTGAGCTATGATAGTTTTATTGCAAAGCATTTTGCATATATGACACAGGTGGTCAAAGACAAAGAACCAGATGCATATGAAGAAGCATGTACACAAAAAGAATGGCAAGAAGCTATGCAAGAATAGATGAAAGCTCTCAAGGACAATCACACATGGGAGCTAGTTCCAAAGGCTGAAGGTATGAAGATTTTTCCAAATAAATGGGTCTTTAAAATAAAGAGAAATGCTGATGGTTCTCTAGCAAGGCATAAAGCTAGACTAGTAGCAAAAGGATTCAAGCAAACTCACGGCATGGATTATGAAGAAACTTTCAGCCCGATTGCAAAGATGGGACCAACTTGACATAAAAAATGCTTTTCTCAATGGTGAACTTCAAGAAGAGGTATACATGAGTCAACCGATTGGATTTGAAGACAAAAAGCATCCAAATTTGGTTTGTAGATTGAAGAAAGCTTTGTATGGGCTGAAGCAAGCACCACGTGCTTGGAATCAAAGATTGGTCGAGTACCTCACAAGGTGTGGGTATAGTCCAAGTAATGCAGATCCCTCTCTCTACATGAAGAAAGAAGAAGGCAAGCAGGTATATATTTGCATATACGTTGATGATCTCATCATAACATGAAGTAATGTTACAGGAATACAAGAGATCAAAAGAAAACTCAGTAAAGAGTTTAAAATTTCAGTTCTTGGTGAGTTGAAATACTTTTTAGGCATTGAGATAGTCTATGGGAAAGATGGCATTTACTTAATGCAAAGAAAGTACCTATTGGATATTCTTTTCAGATTTGGAATGAGTGAATGCAAACCACTCACTCAACCTATGGACACAAATGTGAAGCTATGCTCAAATGATGGAGAGAAGTTACATGATGTAACTACATACAGGAGTATTATAGGTTCATTGATCTATGCTACGATCACAAGACCAGATTTGTGTTATATTGTTGGAGTTCTTTCTCAATTTATGCAAGCTCCAACAAGCGAACACTTAAATTAAGCCAAACGAGTGCTAAGATATGTGAAACACACAGTCAATCATGCTCTTTTTTATAGATATGATGAAGAATTGCAGGTAAAAGGCTTTAGTGATGCTAATTGGGTTGGTTCAAAGGAAGATAGAAGATCCACGTCAGGTTATGTGTTCATAATAGGTAGCAAACCTATCACATGGAGCTCAAAGAAGCAACCTACTGTTGCACTATCATCTACAGAAGCTGAATATAGAGCCTTTGCAACTTGTGAAGCTATGTGGATTAAGAAGCTCTTGGCTGATCTTGATGTGCAGGTGGAGACCATTCCAATTTATGGTGACAACATGTCAAGCATTCACTTGACAAACAATCCAATGTTTCATGCACGAAGCAAGCACATAGAAGTGCATTATCGTTATGTTCGAGAAAAAGTTTTGAGCAAGGATGTGGATATAAAGTTCATTAGAACTAATTACCAGGTTGCAGACATGCTTACAAAGTCCCTAGATGCTTCTAAGCTAAAGAGGTTCAAGGATGACATCAACTTGCAAGATATGGATGAAGGTGCAAGCTCACATGTGAGCTTGAGGGCGAGTGTTAAAAATAAAGAAGTAAGCTCGTATATATTTTTGCAAAAAGGATTTTCTTCCAGTAGAAGAAAAATACAAAAATAAAAAATAGAAGCATTTACTTCAGCAAGTAGTGGAGACCAAAAGAGAATCATTCAAAAGAGAATCAAATCCAAAAACTGAATTGTAAGAGGAGTGGTTGTCCAAAGTAGTGGAGAAATGATGGAGAAGAGCTCTCAAACTCATCATGAGAGTTTTTGGTCACTTGGCTATAAAAGAGGCAAGGGAGGACACTCAAGAATAGAGGAAGAAGGCGTGGAAGCCCCCTTGTAGCTAGCTTCATTTGTTTTGAGTCATTTCGTTCAGTTCACTCTCATAGAGTATGTCCAGCCACACACCCATTTCTGGGTAGTCTACTTGTGAGAGTCATATCTCTCAACATATGTATCCAATTTTAGTGTTTAAACATTCCTTGCAAAGCTTATCTCAAGTACTTCCTCTGTCTAGAACAGTTTTATGAAATTCTTTATGCTCTATGAGTTATTTAGGTTTTAGTGAAGTCTAGTTTTCAGCTTAATTGAGTGGACAAGTAGTCTATTTTGAATCAAATAGTTGCCAACTCAAATATACTCCAAATTGAGTGTTTGATATCTCATTTGAAAGCTCTAGGTGTCTAGTTTGAGTGACCAAAGTTTCAAGTTCATCGGATATTTCAGGTGGTACCAGTTTTCATTTGAAGGTTCTGATGTTGGCAAGAGTCTTGATCCTGAGAAGGTCTTCTACACTTTCCGCTGCGAGTAGGAGAGGAATTCTCCAACAGTGTATAGGTTGAAAAAGGCATTATATGGTTTGAAGCAAGCACCACGTGCTTGGTATAAAAATGTACACACCTACCTTATTGCACATGATTTTGAGAATATTCCATCTAAGAGCACCTTACATGTTAAGCATGCAAATGATTTGCTTCTCATCATTGTTGTGTATGTTGATGACATGCTGCTCACTATTCCTCATGAGAAGCATATTGCTGATTATAACCGTGATCTACATGCCTTATTTAAGATGTCAGATTTGGGGCATTTGCATCATTATTTGGGCATTGAGTTTATGCAATTTGATGGTGGAATAGCTTTGTGTCTAACAAAAAATATTGACACATTACTGTAGCATTTTGGCCTTGAAGACTACAAACCTATTGCCACTCCTATGCAGAAAGGTTTACAATTGAGTCTTCATGATGTTGGAGATGCATTTGATGCTATTCTCTTTCATTATGTGGTTGGATGATTGATTTACTCATGCACTATCGGCCAGATATTCAGTTTGTTGTCTCACAGATGAGCAGGTTATGCATTGCCCAGATGTCAAGCATTGGTAGGTGGTTAAGCGCATCTTTCGCTATTTGAGTGGTACCCAACTACTTGGATTGTTTTATCCCAAGGGGGATCACTACCACCAGATTTACATGCTTTTTTTTACTCTAACTGGGTTGGTTGCTATGACACTCATGTGTCCACTAGTGGTTTTTGCTTCATGCTTGGTAGCTCATGCATATCTTGGTTGAGCAAGAAGCAGCCTATTGTGGCCACTTCTAGTTCTGACGCTAAGTATAGGGTAGATTTCACAGTGACTGTTGAGTGTGTGTGGCTCAGATTCCTTATGACTGATTTGGATGTTGGTGAGTCTTTTGCCACCACCATCTTCACTAAGAGTCAGAGTGCATTGGTAGTTGCCAAGAACCCTATGTTCCATACTCGCACTAAGCACATTGAGGTGCACTATCATTATGTTAGGGAGAGGTCTTTGCTGGAGAGATTAGTTTGGCATATGTGCACATGTATGTGTATGTATATGAGTGTATGTGTGTATGCATATGTAGGTGTATGCATATGTGTATATGTGTGTATATGTATGCATATGCAAGTGTATATGTATGTGCATGTTTATGTATGCATGCATGTACATGTGTATGTGTGTGTGTATGTATCTCTTATGTATCTATGCATGTGAGAGTGTATATGTATGCATATGTGTATGTATGTGTGTGTACACATGTGTGTGTATGTGTATGCATGTGAGAGTGTATGTGATATATGCATATGTATGTGTATGTATATGTGTATGTATGTGTGTTTATGTATGTGTGTGTATGTATGTATGCATATGTATGTGTATGCATATGTTTATATGTGTGTGTATGTATGTATGCATATGCATGTGTGCATATGTGTGTGTATGTATGTATGCATATACATGAGTATGTGTGTGTATGTATCTTTATCTCTCTCTCTTTATATCTCTCTCTTTCTCTCTCTCTTTCATCTCTCTCTCTCTATCTCTCTCTCTCTCTTTCATCTCTTTCTCTCTCTCTCTATCTCTATTTATAATAAAGAACAAAACAATCACTTACATCTTTGTGTGTGTATGTATCTCTATCTTTCTCTCTTTCCCTCTCTCATTCCCTCTCTCTTTAATATCTCTCTCTTTCTCTCTCTCTCTCTTTCATCTCTCTCTCTATTTTTCTCTCTCTTTCTTGCTCTCTATCTCTATTTGTAATAGAGAATAAAAAATCACTTACATCGGTGTAACTCATTGGATCGTTGTCATCAGACCCCAACCAATGTCATCTCTCATCGATTTCCAAATAATTGATGCGGAAAAGCTCTTGCATAACCAAAGAAAAGAGAAATTAGAGAACAGAAAACATAGAGAAAGAGAAAGAGTGAAAGATTATGCGCATTAATAACCAAGATGTGAAATCTAAAGAGAGAGATGTGTGTGTAGAGAGAGATCTGTGTGTGTGTGTGTGCATGCATGCACAAGACGATCATAATGTACTCCTGCACCCAAACTCGACACTAGCAGTACGCAATCCAAAATAGTATCAAATGTGGAATTCTTGCTCTTGGGTTCGGTTATGTTAAAAAACATCATTGATATAAGTGCCAGTATTGTTGGAGGAGATGGATGGATACCTTAAGGAAGTGAGCTGGTACTGCTAAAATGTGCTTTGTTCTTGCCCTAATACACTTCAAAGTTATATAGTAAACCCCTTTTGCTTGCAAATGACACCAATAAAGTATTGGAGTTGATGCTTGAACCAATTGAATCAAAACAAACTACTTCAATAATAGCTAGTGTTGAAAAACTTGATATTTTAGTCCATATAGTTGCAGGTTCTTTTGCTTAGAGCTCACAATACAGTAAAAATTGATGAAATTCCTTTTGAGGGAATTCAATTAGCTTAGGTAGCTAATGATTGCAAGTGGAATCATCTAGAATGATCAACTATGCTATGAGAAATAAGTTTAGCAAACCAAAGCATACCCCCGACTTTTTAAAGACTAACCAATAGATGACCAATGAGCAGTTCGAGGATGATTTCTCCCAGATGCTTGAACCAAATGCCTTGAAATTTATGTAACCCAAATTAGACTTTAAGATGGTTCCAACAAGCCAAAGATTATGAAACATGATTGAGTAGTCATTGAGATATGACCAGAGAAAGTTGACTATTCTGAGTAGTCATAGTAGAGAAGTAGACAGAGATGTTCAATGAGCTATATGTATCATATGACATGATTGTACAAGGTCATTGGCATTGTAATGATGCTCAATGATGATGGATTGAGTGAGCTATGGTGTAAGCTACTCAAGCTCTACAGATGTTCAAGAAATAAGCTCTAAATGAGGCACACATAGCCGCGAGATTTATAAAGACTTTTTATAAGAGTTTTCTTCTAAGTTTGAATTTGAATTCAAACTTGGCTCCAACTAAAAGTGACTCCATTGATTTAGGAGTTATTCTCTCAAATGAACTCGTAGCTAATGTTCTTCCTAACTCCACGAGATATAGGCTTTTACAAGATTCTTCAAAGATTTAATCTTTTACAATAGTAAATGATCAAGTGGTTACAAGCCAAAGTTCACATGATTCATCAAGTGATAATTGCACACATTGTCTTCTATGCTAAGACAAATGTATAGGCTTGATCATTTGCACCAACAAGTATAAGCATCGATATGAGCACCAATAATTTCTTGGAAATTACCCACACTCATACCAATGCTTATACCGACACCTATACTGGCACATATACCGGTGCCGTTATTTTTCGATGTGTGTGTGTACCAGCCAAAACTTTGTAATGGTTATACCGACGATCAACTGACCATCACTATGACTAACATGGTCTCTCCAAGCATTTCCAACTATCATACCGACATTGGGGCATGACCGTCGGTATGGCTACTATCGGTATGCCTCTCATATGTTGTAGTGCATCCTCTGATCTATATGTCAACTAACCATGTCTCTTTCTCTCTCTCTCTCTCTCTTTGTGTGTATCTCTCTTGGGCACAGGTGACTCACTCTATGTACAAGTTGATGTGTGTTGGAACTCAAGGTCAAGCACAAATCCAAGAAGTGTATGTCAAATTTTCAAAAGAAATCCCTATAAAAATAGTGATTTTCATCACCAAAAACCATTGTAAATACCATTTTCTATATTTCTAATTCCATTTTGTTCAAGCCAAGGAGTCCTCAAGCTTGAGGACTATTAGAAGTACCATCGTAACAATTTTCATAATTTTTAGACTTTGTTTGAGCCCTCAAATAAACCCTGGAACCTAATTATTAACTAGGCCGGACACTAGGTCTAGATAGGGTCAAAACTACTCAAAAAACTATAAAAAGAGCTAGAGAGCTCATTTTTGGGGTTAGTTGGTGAGAGAATAGAGCTTTTGTAAGAGAACTCTTTTGCAATCAAAGCTTTCCACTGTTCCTCTCTTTGATCTTACCTTGTGCACGTGTGTGTGTGTATGTGTGTGCATGCTTGCATGTGCTTTCTCTCACACACTTGTGCCTTCACTTGCTTGTGGTCTTCATACGGGTCCTCACGTCTCCTGGGCAATGGCGCCAAAATTTGGTGTATCTCAAGCATAGCACCACCTCCTTTACTTGTCAATCATCTTTGGACGATCTGAGGTCATCAATGGAGACTCACAACGACACAATCATGCTGGAATCCAACGAAGAAGTACATACCAAGGCACTACAACTTGCAAAGGCTCACACTCACAGATGAAGAACCGGACAAACAACCCTACCACATCTGGAAGCCAGACGACTTTTGTTCATACAGAAGGGACACTCCCTCTCAAAGCACTACTTGGAACAACCACTACAAGAAGGGTCTATCAAGGATGACAGACTCAAGAGGGGGGCGAGTGTTGGAACTCAAGGTCAAGCACAAGCATGGAAGCACATCAGAAAGGTGGACACACACAAGAAGAAGGAGCAAGTAGGGAGCTCCAAGAAGTGTATGTCAAATTTTCAGAAGAAATCCCTATAAAAATAGTGATTTTCATCACTAAAAACCATTGTAAATACCATTTTCTATTTTTGTAACTCCATTTTGTTCAAGCCGAGGAGTCCTCGAGCTTGAGCAGTATTAGAAGTACCATCGTACCAATTCTCATAATTTTTAGACTTCGTTTGAGCCCTCAAATAAACCCTGGAAGCTAATTTTTAACTAGGCCGGACACTAGGTCTGGACAGGGCCAAAACTACTCAAAAAACTATAAAAAGAGCTAGAGAGCTCATTTTTGGGGTTAGCTGGTGAGAGAATAGAGCTTTTGTAAGAGAACTCTTTTGCAATCGAAGCTTTCCATTGTTCCTCTCTTTGATCTTACCTTGTGCACGTGTGTGTGTGTATGTGTGTGCATGCTTGCGTGTGCTTTCTCTCACACACTTGTGCCTTCACTTGCTCGTGGTCTTCATACCGGTCCTCACGTCTCCGCGGATTGACAAGTAAAGGAGGTGGTGCTACGCTTGAGCTACAATGTGTGATGTGATGGCCACTCGTAGATTACAATTTGCTCTATGTCACAAAGGTGCAAGTTGTATTGGGCTCAAATGTTCTCATGCATAGTGTTTGTAGTGTATGTTTGCACTAGACTCAGATGTTTGGTACTTTGATAGTGGGGCAACCAAACATATTACCTTGCAGTGCAGTTTCTTCAATTCACTTGAGACTTCCCCGATAGGGGATACTATCACATGCGCAAACAACTCCTCATATCTTGTAATGGGATTTGGTAAGTTCATTTGACTACTGCTAATGGTAGTTCTTCCACATTTTTAGATGCATTGTTTGCACCTGCAATCAAGAGAAATCTATTTTCAGTTTCAACATTAGCCAAGATTGTCTTGGTTGTCGAATTTGTTGATGATAGGTGTACAATTCAAGTCTTTCAAATGGTGATGTCATTATTGCTTCTGGCATCTCATGTTATGGGCTGTATGCAAAATCTATGAATGATTCAGCGTGTGCAGTTCAAGATTCCCAGGCTATCTCAGATGCAAAGCTTTTGCATGCATGCTTTAGTCATTTGAATTATGCTTGTTTGTTATGCCTGCAAAAATCTGATATGGTGCCCTCTTTGCCCTTACTTGAGGCTAAACATGTATGTGAAGGCTTTATTTTTGGCAAAATGTAGCATTCTTCTTTCCCTAAACATGGTTCAGCTTGAGTTTCTCATAAATTGCAGCTTTTTTGTAGTGATGTCTGTGGTCCTATGGGGACACCTTCTTTTGGGAATTACCTTTACTCTGTGACTTTTATTGATGATTTTTCTAGGCATGCATGGTTGTATCCAATTGAAAGCAAATTCTGAAGTGTTTATGTGCTTCAAACAGTTTCTGATTATGGCTGAAAATCTATTATCATGTAAATTGGGAACCCTCCATTATGATCGAGGGGGGAAATATGTCTTCTGATTTTAATGCATTTGTGGATGAACGTGGGATAAAAAATCAGTGTACATTGTTGTATACACCTCAACAAACTGGAGTTGTTGAAAGAAAGAACAAGAATCTTTAGAAGATGGCGAGATTTATGGTTAAAAGTTAGGCTTTACCACATAGCTTCTAGCTTGAGGTTGTTATGTGTGCAACATATGTACTTAACAGGTATCCCACATAAGCATTGCAATCTATCACTCCATATGAGGCTTCACATGTTCACAAGCCATCTATTTCACATCTGAGTGTCTTTGGTTATCTGGCATATGAATTAGTGCTTGAACAATAACACAAGAAATCGGATGATAAAACAGTGAAATGTATTTTTGTTTGGTACAGTTCTGAAAGCAAAGCCTATGGTCTATATCATCCATAGACTAAATGAATTTTGGTTACCTGTGACGTTGTTTTTGTGGAAGATGCAATTCAAACATTACTTTCATGTACTAAGGAGATAGTAGGTAGATCAAAAGATGTATATGACACTTTGATGCATCTTTTTACTAGTGGATAGTCAAATGCTAGTCCAAATGAGGTAATTTCTCAGTCTTTAAAGGTTCCACATGATGACAGAGATTATCCCATTTCTTATGCAAATTTACATGATGCATTTATTGGTGAGAGAGCAGATATAGAGGAGGCAAAAACTATGCCTAAATATCTTGTGAAACTTTAAGAGATAACAAAATAGATGCACCTCTTCCATATCGTACTTGTTCAGGCTCTCATAGTGCTTTCTTTGCATCAAATTGCTATGTGATGGCTGCATCTTATCTTTGTGATGAGAATGAGCCTATTTCGTTTGACGAAGCACAAAATTAAAAAAAAATGGATGGCTACTATGCAATTAGAATATGATGCTATTATGAAAATGGTACTTGGTCTTTATGTGATTCTCCTCCCAGCAAAAAGACCATCAACAGTAAATGGGTATACAAGTTGAAATGTAAGCATGATGGAACAGGTGATAGGTATAAGGCTAGGCTTGTTGCAAAAGGTTATGCTCAAGAGAGAAGCATTGATTTTGATGAGACCTTTGCACCCACTTGTTGAATGACCACTGTTCATAGCATCTATGCAATTGTCATCTTGGTTTGAATGTACATGATTTGGACATTAAAACTACATTTCTAAGTGGTGACTTACATTAAGAAGTGTATGTATTTCAGCCTCAAAGTTTTGTGCAAAAAGGGCATGAAAAGAAAGTGTGCAAGTTGAAAAGTGCATTATATGGTTTGAAGCAACCACCGTGTGCTTGGTATGAAAAGATTTCCACTAACCTTGCCTTGTACCTGCTTATAGAACCATCAGAGTTCTTTTTAATTTTGTATATCCACCTTGAACCGATTACTTTCATATCTGGCTTCTTGGGAACTAGATCCCAAGTGTGGTTTTCTTGCAATGCTACCACTTCTTCCTGCATGGCTTCTCTCCACTTTTTCTTCTTTTTATCCTCTTCAAATGAAGAAGGCTCTTCTGCCATTGAATCTTTGGTGATATACATAGAGTGCTTTGTGACTAAGAATGTATCATCTCCATACCTTATGTGCTTCTTACTTTCTCTTTGTGATCTCCTTAAAGCTTGATTGCAAGACTTGGGTAGATCCTCTAACTGCTTGTATTTGAACTTTCCTCTTGACTTCCAAGCTTTGAAATCAATATGATCCTCATCTTGTGAGTTGATGTCCTCTTCTTGGTGTTGATCTTCTTGAGTTAGGGTTGGAAAATCATTTTCCAAATCATATGGTAATTTTAATTTCTTGCAATCATCTTCAAACCATGAATTATTCTCATCAAATACTACATCCCTACTAACTATGAATGCCTTGTTAGTGGGATTATATAGTCTATATACCTTTTGATTTTGATCATACCCAATAAATATACATTTCTGAGCCTTAGGGTCAAGCTTCCCTCTTATTTGTGATGGGATGTGTGCATAAGCAATGCACCCAAATATTTTGCAATGATCCAATGATGGTCTCCTACCACTCCATGCTTCATTTGGTGTCATACCATCCAATGATTTGGATGGAAGCCTATTGACCAAATAGGTAGCTGTAGATACAGCTTCTGCCCATAAATAATTAGGTAATTTTTTTCTCATTTAACATAGATCTAGCTATTGGAACAATTAAACTGTTCCTTCTCTCTACCACTCCATTCAACTTAGGAGTATATCTGGTTGTTACTTCCCTCTTTATGCCTTTGTCTTGTAGAAATAGATCAAACTCATGTGAAAAGTACTCACCACCTCCATCAGATCTGATTCTCTTCAAGCTCCTTCCTGTTTGGTTTTCAACTAGTGCCAAATACTTCTTGGAACATGTAAATACCTCATCCTTATGTTTCATAAACTAGAGAATTGTCCACCTACTGTAATCATCAATAAAAAAGATACATAGTACCTTGAACCTGATATGGATGGATCTTTGCTAGGACCCCACACATCAGTGTGTACAAACTTCAAATAATCTTCATGGATGTATCCTTTCCTATTGAATGGTTGCCTTTGAGCTTTGCCAAATTGGCAAGCTCCACATTTGTAAATCATGTGCTGCATGGTCAAATTTGGAATGCCAAGCACACTTTGATCCCTGCAAACTTCTCTCTCCTATGTGCCCTAGCCTTTTGTGCCATATTTCCAACTCAAATAGGGTTTGGTCTCTATAACTGAATAGTGTTATGTTCCTTGTGTCTTCAATTTCAAAAGTAAACAATCTACCTATCTTCTCACCTTTGTCAATCCTTTTGAATCCTTGTTGGGGGTCTTCCACATATGCTCCATGCTTACTCAGCCTAACCCGTAGACCTTTCTCTACAATCTGCCCAAAACTAATTAGGTTTTTGGTTATTAGGTACATACTGAACTTTGCTCAAAAGGTTCATACTACCATCACATGATTTTACATTTCCAATTTGCTTGATTGAATGCTTAGTGTCATCACCTGTTTGTACTTCATGCGTCCCCTTGGGTTCTTCAAGATCACATAATAGAGCTACGTTTCCTGCCACATGATTGGAACAACCTGAGTCAATGTAGAAAATGCTCATTATTTTTACCTTGCTTGGATGTCATGTTCATGATGAACAAAGAGTCTTCTTGATCTTCAGTATAGTTGTTGAAGTCCCTTCTTCCTCTAAAGCCTCCTTGATAGGTGTTGTTGTTGTAGCCTTGATTGAAGTCATGGTTGTAGTTGCCTGCACCATTGTTGTACCTGCCTCTTGTTTGTCCATAGCTTCCTCTATGGAAGCCTCTTCCCCTTTGGTTCCTTGTATTTTTGTAGCGTTCTTCTGTAATGTGGTTGTTGAGACCACATATATTGCATGGTGAACTATTGTAGGGTCTCCCCCTACCTGGTTTTCCTCCTCTACCCCTACCTCTAGCACCTCTTCCTCTTCGTGCATAGTTAGCTTGAGAGGTACTAGCCTCTTTATCCTGTTTTTTAATTTTGCCTTTATCCTTAGCTTTATTCTTATTTGTATAAAGGGCAGAAGATTGGTTACCTGTTGAGTTGTCACCATTTCTAATGAGCTTTGCCTCATGGGTGAAGATTTTTCCCATTAAGGTGTTGAGATCAGGTATTTGCATATCCATGTAGAGGTCCATAGCTGTGGTGAAGGACTCCCACTTGTCATTAGCCTTAATTCCATTGATGATCTACCTCACAATGTGCTCTTCCTCTATCTCTTCTCCAATGCTTGCAAGCTGGTTTGCTACATCTTTAATTTTGGTTACATAATCAGCCACTTCTTGCTTTGGTTGTTTCTTGAGGGTTGTAAATTCCATCCACAACTGATTCTTCCTAGCTCTTGTGTTGGAGGAGAAGTATGATGAAAGCACTTCCCAAGTCTCTTGGGAGGTCTTACAGTTTCTAACATGTGGTAACAAGAACTCACAGATTGATTTTAGTAGATGTGACCTTGCAAGAGTGTCCTTTGCACACCATCTGGTTAGCCTCTCTTGCTCTTCCCTTGTTGGTTGATTCTTGCTCCTAAAGATTGGCATGACTTCATCTCCTGAGATGTATCCATATAAGCTTCTCCCTTGAAGGTATTCTTGCATCCTTAGGGACCATGTTGAGTAGTTTTTCTTGCCCAATTTGTCAATGAAAGAGGGAAATCCATCTCCCATCTGGATTCTGCTTGCTCTGATACCACTGTTGGAGGCATGGTCGATACTCACAAGATATGAGTTGGTGTAGTTAAAACCTGCTTCACACCTGCTATAAGTGATGGTTGGAGAGTGTTGTGGGCCTCTTTAGCTAGCTAAAAAGCATAAGTAATCACATATGTTGCTTGGTGGATGATCCACTAATGATAGGATCAAAATAGGTAGGTAGGCAAATGATTCAAGTTCCAAAACTTGTTATTTTCATTGAGACATCTACTCAAAGTTTTGCACCATACTCTGAGTACAGCAACAATTGATAAAATTCCTTATGGGGAACTTCAAATAGCTTAACAAGCTACCAATCATGAGTAGAATCATCTAAAATGATAAACTATACGCAGAGAAATATGTTTAGCAAGTTAAGCATCTATCCCGACTTTTATGGGCCTAACCAGTGAGCAATGATTGATTAATATCTAACAATCAGGTGAGGCACTATTAATGAAACTTTGTAAGTTTAAAGTAGACAGTCTGTTGAAGCTATTATTCTTTAAATGACGAGAAATGATCCACTATACAATGAGAACCAGCTCAGACAAGTTCATGGTTATGATGGAGTGTGACAGAGATATGAGAGCAAGACGTAATGATCATGTATGAATTAAATCATGTAAAAATACAATATCGTTGGAAATAGACCATTGTTCAATGAGTGTGGAAAGAGTGAGCTATGAGGTGAGCTCCTCTTCTCAATGAAAATACATGAAAAATGATCTCTGAACCTGGAGATGCACATGCGCATTTCATATCCTCCTTTTATAGATTTTTTTGGATCCAAGGATTTGAATTTGAATTCAAATCTCTACCAATAAAGTGCATCCTAAAGTATAGGGTTGATTCTCTCTTGACTCAACTACCAAATGATGTGATATCATATGCTTCCTAACTCCTCATGGGTTTATCCTAATTTTACAAAGGCAATTGTAATGCAAAGTTACAAGAGGTTGTACATATGAAGCTTTCCAAGTGTAATGCTAATACATCGAGCTTAAGTGAAGTGATCAAGTATGTTGGCTTGGGCTTAATTGCACCAACATGTTTTGCTCCAAGCTTCTTCTTCTTACTTATGTTGTTCACATGCTTTTGCAGACCTCAAACTCCAACAATATTTCCTTTCACGTAAAAAGAAAATTTCTAGACCTCAAGTTGCTAAGTTGTTTGTTAAAAGTATTTTTTTGCATCATGGTTTCCCTAAAGATATTTTATTGATTGTGATGTTTTTTTTTGTAATCATTTTTGGGTTGCACTATTTCATGATTTAGGTTAAAAAATGTACTTTACTGTTTCATTTCATCTTGAAAGTAATGGTCAAAGTGAAGCCACAAATAGCACTATTCTTGATTTATTTCATTTTTAGTCACTAGATAATCACAATATTTGGGATAAAAAATTCCCACTACTTCCATTTGCTTACAATAACACAACACCTACTACTATTGTTCGTGCACCTTTTGAAATTATGTATGGTAAAAATCTTCACATTCCCATGTGACTCACTCAAATTGATATTGTTGAGGTTGATTCTATTGTTCAGGTCACATTTCTATACTTTACAATGTCCACAAATATATTTTAAGAAGATTCAAGAACGTTACACTTGAAATGCTAGTAAGAAAAAATGTAGGTAAATAATTTAATGAAAATGATTTGGTATGTTTGTGCATCATTAAATAATGATTGAAAAACATAAATAATTCAATGAAAATGATTTGGTATGTTTGTGCATCATTAAATGATGATTGAAAAACATATTTGTTACTCCTTGGCAAAAGAATTGCTAACAATAAGAATCCCCCCCTTCAGACATCATCAAGTGCTCCTTCTTATCAACAACAAGCTTAAACCCAAGTGGGCCCCGCATGAGGGTGATGAGAGGGTGATTAACCTTCTTTGTAATGCAATCTAAACTCTATAAAATCTACCCCTGCTCTATGGGATTTGGGGGGTCTCGTGGGCACTAGTCCCTTTGACTTGTACTTTTCTTTTCCTTTATTTAATACAAGTTCGGAGAGTAGGCTAAGGCCAAACCTCCTTTATTTAAAAAGAAAATATCCTAAAGTTAAACTTGCACCATGATACTATGGACTATTTCACATTTCTCAAAAGATTAATAAAAACTCTTTTAGAATATACATCCATCTAATTGGAATATGCATAGATCTTTTCATATTGGTCTTCATAATAGCATCATAAATGACTGCATAATAGCCATCCAATTTTCTAAATATTGTGTTTCATCATGTGGACCAACACTTGACTATCCACTTCTAAAAAGAGGAAGCAAAGTGTCATCCACATCTTTTGAGCTAATTGATGTCTCCCTGGGACATGAAAGTAAGGGTTGATTGCATCTTCCACAAAAACAACATCATGGCTAACCAGAATGTGTTTAATCTATAGATGATATAGATGATAGCCTTTGGTTTCAAAATTGTATCCAACAAAAATTCATTTCACAACTTTATCATCCAATTTTTGTGATTGTTGTTTAGACATTAATGCACATACCAGACAACCAGACACATGTAGATGAACAACAAATGGCTTGCAAGCATTCCAAGCCTCATATTGAGTGATAGACTACAATGCTTTGGTGGGAAACCTATTAAGTACATATGTCGCAGACATAACAGGCTCAAGTTAGAGGCTACGTGGTAAAGCTTGACTTTTGACCATACACCTTGCCATTTCCATGAGATGCATGTTTTTCCTTTCAAGGAATCCATTTTTTTGAGGTATTTATGGCATTGTACATTGATGGTTTATCCCTCACTCAACAAAAAATGCAGTAAACTCAGAAGATATATATCTTGCCCCCTCGATCAGAATGAAGGGTGCCCATTTTCCATGTTGAAAATTTTTTAGCCGTAACCAAGAATTGTTTAAAGCATATAAACATGTTGGACTTTGCTTTCAATGGATAAACCCATCCATGCCTCGAAAGTTCATCAATGAAAGTCACAAAGTAAAGATGATTCCCAAATGAAGGTGCTTGCATAGGACCACAAACATCACCATGAACAAGCTTCAATTTATGTGAAACTCTAACTAGGTATTTACATGTTTGAAGAAGTACCTGGCACTGGTTGAAAATCAAACAGGAAGGAGCTTGAAGAGGATCAGATATGATGGAGGCGGTGAGTACTTTTCACATGAATTTGATTCATTTCTATAGGACAAAGGTATAAAGAGGGAAGTAACAAGAAGAGACACTCCTGAATTGAATAGAGTGGCAGAGAGAAGGAACATGTTACTTGTTGAATCTATTAGGTCTATGTTAAATGCAAAAAATTTACCTAACTACCTATGGGCAGAGGTTGTTTCCACAGCCACTTACTTGGTAAATAGACTCCCATCCAAATCATTGGATGGTATGACACCCTATGAAGCATGGAATGGTAGGAGACCCTCATTGGACCATTGCAAAATATTTGGGTGCATTGCTTATGCACACATCCCCTCACAAATCAGAGGGAAGCTTGACCCTAAAGCTGAGAAATGTATATTTATTGGGTATGATCAGAACCAAAAGGGATATAGGCTATACAATCCCACTAACAAAGCATTCATAGTTAGTAGGGATGTAGCATTTGATGAGAATAATTCATGGTTTGAAGATGACTGCAAGAAATTTAAATTACCATATGATTTGGAAAATGAGTTTCCAACCCTCACTCGAGAAGATCAACACTTAATAGAAATCAATTCAGAGGATGAAGAACATATTAACTTCAAGGGTTGGAAGTCAAGAGGCAAGGACAAACTCAAGCAATCAAAAGACATACCAGAGTCTTCAACTCGAGCACTAAGGAGATCACAAAGAGAAAGCAAGAAGCCCATAAGGTATGGATATGATACATCTTTAGTCACCAAGCACTGTGTGTATATCACTAAAGACTCTATGACAAAAGAGCCTTCTTCATTTGAAGAGGCTAGAAAGAAGAAAGAATGGAGAGAAGGTATGTAGGAAGAAGTGGAAGCACTACAAGAAAATCATACTTGGGATCTAGTTCCCAAGAAGCCAAGCATGAAGGTAATTGGATCCAAGTGGATATACAAGATAAAAAAGAACTCAGATGGCTCTATAAATAGGTACAAGGCAAGATTAGTGGCAAAAGGATTTGCCCAAACTCATGGAGTGGACTATGAAGAAACATTTTCACATGTGGCAAAGATGCCATCAATTAGGGTTTTAGTAAGTGTTGCTGCTTCTAAAAACTAGAATTTATATCAGTTAGATGTCAAGAATGCATTCTTAAATGGATGGATATCTAACGAAGGGTATATGGTACAACCAACAGGTTTTGAAGATGAAGATAAAATAGATTTTTTATGCAAGCTAAGGAAGGCCCTCTATGGTCTCAAGCAAGCTCCTAGAGATTGGAACCATACGCTAATTACTTATTTACGGGACCAAGGCTTTGTGGCAAGCAAGGCATATTCTTCTTTATTTGTTAAGAAGAACAAATCAGAAGTTATCTACTTATGTGTCTATGTAGATGAAATCATTATTATAGGGAATGGTGCTAATGGCATCAAGCAAGTCAAGGCTCAACTACTGAAGAAATTTAAAATCAGTGATCTTGGTTTATTAACCTACTTTCTTGTCTTAGAGCTTGTGTATACAGATTCTAGTATATTTATCACTCAAAGGAAGTGCAGACATGACATGTTGGTAAAATTTAAGATGGAGAACACTAAAATTGCAGGCACTCCTATGGAACTCAATCATAAATTGAGTTCACATGAAGGTGAACTACTTGATGATGTAACAGGTTATCAACAACTTGTGGGAACTCTAAACTATGCTACTCTAACAAGAGTAAACATTGCCTATGGAGTGAGTACATTGAGTGAGTTTATGCAAGCACCAAGGAATCCTCATATGGAAGTTGCAAAGAGGGTGCTTAAGTATCTAAAGGGTATAGTGAATAAAGGGTTGTTCTATCCCTTCACCTCTGACATAGATATAAAGATGTATTCTAATGCAAATTGGGTTGGCTCCAAGGATGATAGAAGGAGCACTTCACTGTACCTATCATTTACAAGTTCAATGCTTCTATCTTGGTCATCTAAAAAGCAACCAATTGTGGCCTTATCTTCCACAAAAGCAGAATATAGAGGTTTGGCTAATGCAACTCAAGAAGCTATGTGGCTTAAGCAACTATATGCAGATTTGGAGATACATTCCTACAAGCCAATAATCTTTGGAGATAACACTAGCTCACTTCATTTGGCTGCTAATCCTATATACCATTTTTAGGTAGAAGTTTGAATTTGAATTCAAACTTTGGCTTGAAGCATGACTATAAGAAGAGGATCAAAAAGACCCACGTGTATCTCGACCTTGGGAGATTTAGAAGAATCATTGTGAAGTGAGAGATCACATCATATCTCATTCACCTTGCACACATTGAGCAATGTATGATTGCCAATGACATTGTATTTTACATGTTTTAATATATATATATATATATATATATATATATATATATATATATATATATATATATATATATATATATATATATATATATATATATATATATATATATATATATATATATATGATCATTACATTCTCATTCCACTTCTCTATTATAACTCCATCAGAACATTGTTCTCGCATCAACTTCAACATATCTGTTTTGATCCATTGATTGTTGCATCATCCTCCAAGCAACATATATGGTTATTTGTGCTCATTAGCTAGCTAAAGAGGCCCACTACACTCTCCACTCATCATTTTTAGTAGGTTTGAAGCAGGATCTAGCTACACCACTTCATCTCTTATGACTATCTACCATCTCCTCCAACAAAAAAACTCTATGGCAATAATCTTTTGACTCGTTTCTCTTATCATGGAAATGAATACATGTGGCATGAGTCTAATGCTTTTATTTGTGAAAGAGATATTGCTCATTGATGTACACCTCAATAGAATGGTTTTGTCAAGCACTTCTTCAAATGACATGGTCTATGGTTAAAGGAAAGCATCTTCCATATAAGTATTGGATGGAAGCAGTCATGTGTGCAAAATATGTATCTAACCATCATCCTACAAAATCATTGTCAATTATTATATCTTATAAGGCTTGGATGGTTAATCATATGTGCATATTTGGTTGTTTCTCATATACTCTTATGCCATCACAACAACATCACAAACTTGATGACAAGGCAAAGAAACGTATTTTTGTTGCATATAGTAGTGAGGGTGAAGATTATCAATTCTACCATCCATTGATGGAAAAAAATTATTGTAATTCAAGATGTGGTGTTTTCTAAAAATTCAGCTGATCATTTACTTAAAATCAAAATTTAGTCAATAATTAACTCACAAGATGTGCTTTATACACTCATGCCTTTGTTTCAAAATGGTGTGCTTGAACATCACCATTTAAATAACTCAAATGAGTTTCAAAGAGTAAAGAGTTTTTAGCCAAATAAGGCTGAAAATGGTCTACCAAATGTAGTTGAAAATAGCCAAAATTTGGAGAGAAATGTTTCTGAAAACTTCTAGCCAAAGATGGTTAAAAACTTCCGGACAAAGATGGCTAAAAATTTGGAAACTTTTGCAGCCATAGATGGCTGAAATTCAACATCATATTCACCCCACTTGTGATGTGCATTTTGATGATTTTACATAAGAAATGTTGTTGGAAGTGTGGTGGGCCTGAATAACAATTAATCACATGTTTATAGGATCTTCCAACACATGAACCTTAGCATACACACCTTAAAACTCAAAAAGATATAAGTGAGAGATAGAGAGAGAGTAGAAAATATTTTCAAAGTGTATGGTAAGCTAGGATGCTCACCTACACTATCTATATTCCAATGTCAAATTACAATGTGTGAATATGATACAAACTGACAATATATGAGTCTAGGCAGAAATAGGAACTAGATACAAGAGATTGTGTGCCTAAGAGGTATGAAGAGTGTGTTTGTGAGAATATGGAGAATATGAATAGGTTAGAATTGTTTTATAGCAAACCTGAATTTTGATTATCCCTAAATCAGAAACTAGTGAACTAACAAGTAGAAAAGCAATTAGACTTATTACTCACAGTAAATCAGCAACTGATGCTGATGGTATGTTGAATGAACTCCTCCAAGATCTCCTAATGTAGAGCATAGCTCCTCTAAGTGTGTGAGAACACTTCCTCCAAGATGGCATCGTCCTTGCAGTGAGCTAGCGCTCTATCTTGAGCATGAAAAGATAGAGCTCCTTGAGAAGATGCAAAACAATGAGGGAAGGTCCTCATTATATAGGTTTGATACTCCACAATGTGTGTGCATAAAAATCATAAAAGCTACTATGATCAGGAAAATCTTAGCCAGAAAATTTCCATGTGTGCTTTTTAAAATTGTGTTGCACATTGCGTTCCAGAGCATTTGAACCTAGGTTGCTTGGAAGGGAGTGTTTTGCTTTATCCAAGGTACCCATCCCTTTTTTCGTAAAGTGATCTATGACATACAAAGCATATAGCAGCTACTTGATGAGTTTTGGACTCATTTTGTACATTTCCAACAATCCCCTCTTCAATGTCAAAATGGTACAAGGTTTAATAACCTACAAAAATTATTGTGTCTCTGAAAATATCTCTTAACTGATTTCCATTGAATTTTAAGCTATCTTTGTATGAACCTAGATACTTTAGAAAGTACAAAATAAATGTCCAGACATGTATTAGATAGATATATCAAGCAACCAACTGCTTGACTATATAATGTAGCATCAAATGGTTTTGAATCTACTTCTAATTGTGGTGACACATTGACATCCATAGGTGTCTACATAGGCTTGGAATTTGTCATCTCAAACCTTTCCAATAACTTGTCAATGTATTTTTGTTGTGTCATGTAGATACACTCATCTTTGTACATGAATTCAATCCCAAGATAATAATGTAAAATGCCTAAGTCGTTTACATCAAATGTATGCTTAAGTTTTCCTTTAAACAACTAATGGTCTAAATCTTTGGGACCTATGATAATCCTATCACTTTGTAGTGTATCTTGAACACTAGCTGGTTCATTCTTATCTAAAAACTAAAATATTATGACTTTCAAAATGTTCTACATAATTTACTTGGTCTCCTTGTTGTCTCCTTATCTGACTTCTGGTTCTTCTAGTGTATTACTTTATACCATTGTCCTTCCAGGTTTGATATAACCACTTTGGCTTATCCTTGAAAAGTGGTGGTACCCTTTCTGGTTCTTTAGTATCTCTTTCTTGTGGAACTCTGGAACCTTCTCCAACTTCATAAGTCGGAACTTCAAGAGATACTGATAATGGACTAGGTACAAGTGTGCCTTTATCAAGTGCATCTCTTAGGGTTTAAGCAGGTTGATCACCCTCTTGTATGGATGAATGTAAGAATCCAAATTCCTTTTAGAAAATGCATAGTCATCTGCTTTTGTGAATTCTAGAATCTCTTCCTTCTTATCATAAACCTCATTTTTTGCAATATATGCATTCCGTGAGTAGAATATCAGTTGTATCTAGAACATAGAATCTATATACTTTGCTTTCAACTACATAACAAATAAATATGACTTTAATGGCTTTTACATCAAGCTTACCATGATCCTTCTTCTCAATGTGAACATACACTGGGGAACCAAATACTTTGAAGTAACTCACATTAGGCTTATTCTCATAATAAGCTTCATAAGGTGTAATGACCTTCAAAACTTTTGTGGAAGACCTATTCATAATGTGATTAGTTGTATGTGTTGATATATTTAGGTAGTGATGTGTGTAAACACACTAGGACCACCGGGGCACTTTTTTCCCTCTTTAGGAGGTTTTTCCCCCCGGCTTGTAAATATGCATACAACGCTAACGAGTTACTTATCATTGCACATTCTAGTGGTAATACATTCAATATTGTGTGTTGTGCTCCAAGATTCTTCTTCTTCCTTGTGTTGTTCGCGTGCTTCTACATGCCTCTAACTCCAACAATTGCTACCAGAGTAGGTCACTATTTCATCTAGGGCATCGTCGACACCCCTCTGGTCGCAGTCTCAGAATTGCACAAAATTTGATGAGCATACTCAAGTTGGTTAGGAGATCAAAACTACTTTGCTTTGTGGTGCCAAAATCATAATCTGAGCTCGTTTCGGCCTCCAAATGCACTAGTGTACTGCTTATGTAGGCTATTTCATCTTTTGTGCCAAAGATATATACAAGTTTCCGTTCGCGAGTATAAGCATCAAGGTAGTTCTGTTCAAATTTTTCAGATACATTCATTTTTTTACATCAGGGTATTTTAGTCAATGGTCATGGATGAAAGCAGTGATGTATTACATATGTTGGCTGTTGAGGATAAGTTGGAGGGCACCAATTACCCATTGTGGGCTTACATGATGCAGCATGCATTGGTTGCAAAAGGACTATGGAACATTGTGTAGGGTGTTGAAAAACATCCTATTACAACTGCAAATACAGGTATTGAAGCTGATGTAGATGGCGTTGAAGATGTTGATATTCTTTAGATTCCTATTTGTGTTGCAATTTCTGTTGCACATACTATGGAGCAAATTTGTTGGGATGGCAGAGATGCTCAGGCACATGCATTGATAGCCTTGTTTGTCAAACGTGCCATTATTCCTCACATTCGCTCTTGCAAAACAGCTAAGGATGCTTGGGATACACTTACCACATTGTACCAAGCTAGGAATGAGGCTCGTGATGCTTACCTTCAAAAACAATTGGAGAGTGAACCTATGAATGAAGGTGATTCTATGGACAGTTTTCTGACAAAGATCAAGGATTTGAAGGAACGGTTGATTTTTGCTGATGAAGTTATACCAGATAGCTCACTTGTGCAGACTGTTCTAAATGGTCTTCCTGATTCATATCAGAGTTTTGCTTCTACTCTTTGTTTGATGATGAAAGGAAATCCAAGTGCCCTGTCACTTGAAGAGTTAGTTTCTGTTCTGCTTCAAGAAGATCAGTCTAGGCAGAATAGGTCCATTATGTGTGTTGCAGATCAAGCTTTCCTGGCTAGTCAGAAGGGCAAAGGTAAATGGAGCTCATCTACTAGTAAGCAGAAATCTGCAAATGCTACACATTCAAAGAAAAGAAGACAAAGATGAGAAGAAATCATAAAAATAGAAATTGTTTTGCAAATATTGTAAAGCAAATGATCATGTCATTAAGACCTCTCCAAAACTGGCTGCTAAAGAGGCAAAGAAGAAAGAGGTCGAAATGGTTGTTGTAGAGGCCTCTACACCGAAAACAGATTCTGCTAATCTTGTGCAGAATGAAGAATGGGTGTTTACTACTGTTTACAGTTTTGATCCATCTTCTCATGAGCAGTGTATGTCTGGAGTAGACTCAAATGTTTAGTATTTTGATAGTGGGGGAGCCAAACATATTACCTCACAGCGCATGTTCTTCACTTCACTTGAACCTGCCCCTATAGGGAATACTATCACATGCGCCAACAACTCCTCTTATCTTATTATGGGAGTTGGTAAGATCATTCTGACTATTGTTGATGGTAGTTCTTTCACTCTACATGTCGACCGACTACTGTTCCTAGCATCTATGTACTTGCATCTCATCATGGTTGGAATGTACATTAGTTGGACATTAAAACGACATTTCTGAATGGTGACATGCATGAAGAAGTTTATGTTTTTCAGCCCCATGACTTTGTGCACAAAGGGCATGAAAACTAGGTGTGCAGGTTGAAGAAGGCATTATATGGTTTAAATCAAGCACCGGGTGCTTGGTATGAAAAGATACATGCTTATCAAATTGCACATGTTCTTGAGAGTAGTCCAATTAAAAGCACCTTATATGTTAAGCATGCAAATGATGTACTTCTAATCATTGTGGTGTATGTTGATGACATGCTGCTCACTAGTCCTCATGAGAAGCATATTGCTGATTTTAAGGCTGATTTACATGCCTCATTTGAGATGTCTAATATGGGGCATTTGCATCATTATTTGGGCATTCCATTTATGCACATTGATGGTGGAATGACTTTGTGTTAAATGAAATACATTGACACATTATTACAGCATTTTGGCCTTGAAGACTGTAAACCTATTGCCACTTGAACCATCTTCTCATGAATAGTGTATTTCTCCAGTAGACTTAGATATTTGATCTTATGTTTGGTACTTTGATAGTGGGGCAAACAAACATATTACCTTGCATCAAAGTTTCTTCAGTTCACTTGAGGCTTGATCCTAGAGACAATACTATCACATGTGCTAACAACTCCTCTTATCCTATTATGGGATTTGGTAAGATCATTAGGACTACTACTGATGGTAGTTCTTTCACATTGTTAGATGCTTTGTATGTACCAGGGATCAAGAAAATTTGTTGTCAGTTTAAACATTAGCCAAGATTGGCTTGGTTGTAAAATTTGTTGATGATAGATGTACAGTTGATGATATCTCAAATGGTGATGTTATTATTGCTTCTGGCATTTTATGTTGTGGATTTTATAAGCTCATAGACTATGAAAAATCTATGAATGATTCCACATGTGTAGTTCAAGATTCTTAGGCTATCTCATATGCAAAGCTTTGGCCTACATACTTTGGACATCTAAATTTTGATAGTTCTCTATGTGTGAATAAATCAAAAATTGTGTCCTCTCTACCCAAAATTGAGGAAGCTTGTAAACATGTCTATCAAGGTTGTATTTTGGGAAAACTGCAGCATTCATCCTTCCCAAAAGAAAGTAATGGCTGAATTGGATTTTCCACAAAAACAACATTGTGGATAACCAAAATGCATTTAGTCTATGGATGATAGAGGTGATAGCCTTTGATTTCAGAATTGTACCCAACAAAAATACATTTCACTAATTTATCATCTAACTTCCTGCATTGTTGTTTAGAAACTAATGCATATGCTTGATAACCAAAGACATGTAGATGAGAAATAGATGGTTTTTGGCCATTCCAAGGCTCATATGGAGTATTAGATTTTAGTGCCTTGGTGGGACACATGTTAGATACATTTACTACACACATAATAACCTCAAGCATGAAGCTGTGTGCTAAAGCCCCACTTTTGACCATACACCTTGCCATCTCCATAAGAGATTTGTTCTTTGTTTCAACAACTCCATTTTGTTGAGGTGTATAAAACACTGTACAATGATGTTTTGTCCCACACTCAGCAAGAAATGCATTAAAAAATAAGAAGCCATGTATTCCCCCTTTGATCATAATGGAGTGTGCCTAATTTACATGCTAACATATTTTCAACGATAAACAGAATTTTTTTGAAGCACATAAAAACTTTGGACTTTGCTTTGATTGGATACACCCATGCATGCTTGGAGAAATCATCAATAAAAATCACAAAGTAAAGGTAGCTCCCAAAAGGTGTCTGCATAGGACCACAAACATCACTATGAACAAGCTACAATTTATGAGAAACTCAAACTCAAGAGAAAGGAGATAAGGAAGAGATCTCTCACACATTCTCACACACAAAGAAAGGAGTGCACATAGGTTTGAGGCAAGGAAGAATGATCTTCTTATTCTTCTTCTATTACATAAAGAAAATATACAAGAATGACCTCATACAACAATACAACTATTGTAATATATAAAGAAAAGTACATAAGGAAAATCCTAATGTCCACGAATGAATGAATTGACAAGAAATAGATGTGCCATCACTATCACGTAGATAAATCTAGTTAATCTCACTAAAGTATCCCTAACATATATTGGTGTGACTACTATATATGTCAAAAAAATGAAAGAGTGATATGTGTCATCCTCGATCATCACATGTTAAGATTGATATGTCAACACTCCCCTCAACTTCATGTCCTATAATCCAAGCATCTTTTGAAACTTCTTTAGCTTCTCTACTCCAAGTGCCTTAGTGAAAATATCAGTGACGTGCTCATTTGTCCTCACATAAACAAGATCAATATCACTTGCTAATACCTTTCCTAAGATGAAGTGATAATGTACCTTGATATGCTTTGTTCTAGCATGAAAAACACAACTTCATGCTAACTAGATGTTGTTAAGATTATCACAATAAATGATGATAGGATTTTGTACTTCAACATCAGATATGCAAGTAGCATCTCAAGCCATGATTCTTCGCATGCTGCCATTGCAACACCTATATACTTAGCCTATGTACTCAAGAAAGAAATTATGGGTTGCTTCTTATTTCTCCATGTAACAATTGCACTCCCAAGTGAGAACACAAATCCACTAGTAGATCTTCTATCTAGAATACTACCAGCCCGATCTACATTGGTGTATCCATGAACCTACAATTTTGCACAAGCTTCATAAAATAATGCATAATCCAAAGTAGCACTCACATATCGTAGAGTGTGTCTCACAACATCTAAATGTGGTTTTCTAGGAAATTTCATAGATTGACTTTGAAGTCCTATAGTGTAGCTTACATCAAGTCTTGTAATGGTGAGATTATCAAACTTCCCACAATTTTCCTGTACATGGTAGCATTTTCCAATGCTTCACATAACGTAATATCCAACTTCAAATTCTATATGAATGGCATAGAAATTGGCTTACAATCATCCATACCATACTTTTGCAGCATACTCAAGGCATATTGCCTTTGCGACATCCATATATGTGTTTATATATGTACAAACTCAATGCCCAAAAAGTATCCCAGCACACCAAGATCTTTCATATCAAATCCTTGCATAAGGAGTTGCTTGACCTCTTTAATGCTTTTTGCATTATTGCCACCTACAATCAACACATCAACATAAATAGTGACAATCGTGATGTCATCATCATCCTTCCTTGCATGTAATGAGTGATTTGCACCACACATAGAAAATCCAATGGTGGATAAATAATCTGCAATCTTTGCATGCCAAGCACGACGGGCTTGTTTAAGCCCATACAAAGACTTTTGCAACTTGCAAACATATTACGGATTCTTTGAATACTCATATCCTAGTGGCTAGTCCATGTATACTTCTTCCTACAACTCACCATTTAAGAAAGCATTCTTCACATCCATCTCATGCAAAATCCATCTTTTTGCTATAGCTAATACAAAAAATTCTCTGACAGTAGGCATTTTAATGACAGGCTTAAAAGTTTCCTCATAATCAATGTCATATGTATGTGCATATCCTTTTGGTACCAATTGTGCTTTATACATGCTTACACTACCATCAGCATCGTGTTTTACCTTTTTAATCAGCTTGTAGCCTATGGGTTTCATTCTTTGCAGCAATGGAACCAGCATCCATGTTTCATTTCCATAAAGTGCAGCCATCTCCTCATCCATTACACTCTCCCAATCCACATCTCCAATTTCATCTTCAAAATAATAAGGTTCAATATCTTGCCTTCCTTGGCCATGTGGGCGCAATGAAGAGCCATGTAACTATCAATCGTTAATCATAGCACTAAATTCTACATCCTCCCAAATCATCTTGTTCTTGGGTCACTTCTTCTTGTTGTATCATTTGCATATGCCTTTCTTACTCTTGGATTCTTTACAGAGGGAAATCCAAGTTCCTCATCAAGGTTGTTTTTTTAACTGCTTGAAGCTTCATCAATGTCTTCAAAACCAGTAGATGTCTTATTACCAACAAAAACCTTTTCTTTACCTTTCATGGATGTAGTCAATGAATCATCAAACACCATATCTCTACTTACCTTCACCTGTTGTGTGAGTGGGTTGTAACATTTATATCCCTTTTGCTCAACGGGATACCAAATCAAGGTACATTTTTTTTCTTTTGGATCATGTTTCATCCTCAACTCATCAAGAACATGTACATATGCAATATAGTCAAATACTTTCATATGTGATAATTTTTTATTTTTACTTATAAACTTCCCTTCAAGTGTAGCTTGATGCAGAATAGTAGTCAAAGTTATGTTCATGATGTATAAAGTAGTTGTGAAGAGAGATGGTGGATGCAATCCGAAGATGAGTTGGTGCTGCTACAACCAGCTTCACACCAGCCAACTGAGACTTCAGATTTGGTTACTAGAACCTTTGAGCTTCCTAAATCCACCAAAATATCAGCCAAGTACTTTGGAACATGTATCTCAAAAGCTTAAGTCAAGACACACTAGTTGCGAAATGACTAGCTCCCAAAACTTGCTATTTTTGAACATACACCTACTCAAAAAAATGAACAGTGCTCTCAACTTGGTAAGAATTAGATAAATTTCTTTTTGTCATAGCAAATAGACTTAGGTAGCTTGCTAATCCAAGTTAAAACACTTCAAATGATCAACTGAGCATTGAGAACCAGATTCATCAACATCAAAAACACTCCTACCATTTTTGGGGCTCTACAGAGATAGACCAGTGAGAAGTAAAATGCAGATTTCTCCCATACTATACATTCAATGAGCACGAAAGTTTGTATAATAAATTAGACTTAAAGAGAAATCCAACGCACTTTAAAACTCTGAAAAACGGTGAGTAGAGCTCGAGATATGAGCTCTGAGTGAGTATAGCAGAGAACAAAACAGAGAAGTAGAGAATGATGAATGTATAGATTCACATATGATTACAACCACATTGGCAATGAATATTACACGATGGGAGTAGAATGATAGAGCTATGGAGTAAGCTCTTCAATCTCTAAAAAATTACATGAAATGGTCACGTACAAGGCTTGCTAATCACCACTTCCTTCTTGCTCTTTTTATAGCTACTTTTGGAGGGAGTTTTGAATTCTAATTCGAATGGCTCCACCTAAAAGTGATCCCCAAAGTTAGGAAATATTCCCTCATCTCACTAATAGTACACATATGATTACAAATGAACATAAATCAAATAATATCAAGCATGTCGGCCTGGGTAAAATGCACCAATAGCTCCCCTCAAGCCTAACATGCTTGGCCTCCAAATATATCTTCAATTGTCCTTGATTTCTTGCAAGACAATCGTCAACTTGAATCTACTTAACTTTGTACCATCAAGAGCTTTAGTCAACATGTCTGCACATTGCATATCTCTAGAGACATAGGATAGTTGAATATCCTTGCTCATTAGCTTCTCCCTTACATAATGGTAGTGGACTTCAATATGCTTGGTTCTAGCATGGTATACCGGATTAGCTGCAAGATGTAGTGAGCTTGTGTTGTCACCAAAAATGTGAGGTGTTGAAGAATGAAGTCCAAGATCTGTGTACAAAGACATTAACCACATGATTTCTTGAGTTACATTATCCAAACCTCTATATTCGGCTTTAGTGGAAGATAATGCCACAGTTGGTTGCTTCTTGGATGACCAAGAAATGATTTTTGAACCTGCAAATGATACATACCCAGATGTGCTTCTTCTATCATCTCTAGATCCGGCCCAATCTGCATTTGAGTAGACCTTTAGCTCAATATCTGAAGTAGATGGATAAAACAAACCTTCATTCATAGTCCCCCTTAGGTACTTGAGGACTCTCTTGGACGCTTCCATATGTGGTCTTCTCGGCTTATGCATAAACTGACTCAATATGCTAACACTATAGCATATATCCACCCTTGTGAGTGTTTGTGTACCTAAGTCACAAGGTCTTAGGGACTTGTGTCAAAGAGACTAAATCTCATTTTCTCCACAAGTGCGTATAGTGGTGGATTGACACACGTTTAATTATCAATCTGAAAAACCACATAAACCAAGTGTATGAGGACGTGTGCACACGTGATGGAAAGTGAAGTGGTTCAGCTATAATGTATCAGAAAGGGCTCAACTATCTCTGCAACTCACTCAATCTCTATAAATGTTTGTCATGATACCACTTACAACAGTAAGCACAAATTCAAATGTTTCTCCCAGCTTCGAACTCTGAATATGGCCAATAGCGGGTTCCTTTAAAAACTCTCAACAACATCTATTGGTGGTATTTTCACTCAAATTTGACAAACACTCTTCAAGTTATGGCCAAAATAGTGAATGGCGAGAAACACCTAAACTCACTCCACAACGCGTATTGGCTCACACACACACTATAACATTCAAAAGTGATGGGGAGGGATAGACAATAGTCCTACACACTCATTCCAAGCTTCACGCACACACCAAGATCATAGAGAAGGTGAAAATCAATAGGAAAGAAGCAAATTCAAAATTTCAGTTCTCCCTCTTCACAATGGAAAAAAGTCTTTACAAAGAGTCACAAAGTGGCTTATATACATGTGCCCTAAAAATGGTCCTTTCACACAAGTGACCGGCACTTTATTGGCTAATCTCTAATTTTCTACTATTTTACAAGGAGTATATTGATTTGGGGCTTATGCATCTAGAGGACTCCTCTAGTGCATTTACATAGCTTCAAGGGAATTTGCTAGAATTTCGAAGAAGAATTTTATGCCCATTAATTTGAAATTTTTGGGGGGCTCCTCTTTATGCCTCTTTTTCTTTGCCATACTCTCCCCCTCTTTGTCTTTGTCATCCCTTGACAGGCTTTGCTTTTCATCTGCAGCTTGTCTATGGCTCCTGAATACACGCACCCAGTGGTCGAAGAAGCCATAAGGACTATCAGAGAATTTGTTACTTTATTTGAAGTTAATCATTTGCTTCTATAAGCCCCTTGGTATTCCTTATATCACAAGTCTGAGTTGTTGTATTAAGTCAGGCTACCATGCACGCCATCAGTGGCTAAGAATGTGATATTCTTAGTCACCCTCTTCAACTTCTCAGCCTTTGCCTCTTTCTAACTTTTGGTCTTCTGATATATCTTTGTCTTCACACATCTGACCCTGTTGTATTGGCTGGAGCATGTTTACTTTTTTCCACCGCACACCTTACTCTGCACTTGCTCCCTTCTAAGTGAGCATTATGTTTTAAAGGTCCTATTCTTAAATCTTCTGTCATTCTCTGGGACCTGATTCATTTCTTTCCGTCACATGCATCTAGTGGACGAGGAGACAGTTAAGACCTTCAGACAATTGGTCATCTTATCCGATGAAGGATCCTTTGTGTACTGTCAGGCTCTTCCTTGTTCGTTGCTTTCACCGCATGCATCTGGTGGATGAGGAAGCTGTGTGCAACCTCCCACGAAATGTCCTAGTTGTTATTTTTCTTTATTTTCAATCCTCAGGACCTGATTCTTTGGTGTTGTCTCCTGATGCGTGCCCCTGTGGGGCTTTGGGCAGAGGGTTGTTCTTTTCTTTATGAGCTTTTGTTCTTCACTGAGTTATTTTACTCTTTGATCTCCTCCTTCTTCTCTTTTTGCTTGATCCCCCTTCCACATGTCCCTCCTCCTGAACTCTGTCATCCCCGACAGGCTTTTTGTGGTGACATGCATATGTTTGTATAACTTTCTGCTCTCGCTGATTAAGCAAATTGGCATGATATAACATCAATTCTTTCCATTGAGTTGACTTCACCCCGTCATTTGGTACTTGTCTATGATCTGCAAAGAAAGTTAACTCGTAGGCCACCAGTCTTGCATTAAGGTTCGAAGATTATTTTGCAAAAATCTATGAATCCATTTCAAAAAACCCTGTAAAAAATGCCTCTTCAAACATCTGCATATATGTACTTGGCAAAAACATGAGTCTTGAGTAGATAGCCATAAGTGTTAATCGACTAGTTATAGTTGATAAATCAAAAGTTAGGGCATCTGATCCCTGGTTAATGCCGATGAAGTTCAAAAATGTATACTGCACATGCTGAAATGCCTTTATTATTGTCGGTAACATACTCAAAGTTTTGTTAGTCATTTTGGTTGCTAAATCTGGTACAGATGCATATTTGGCAATCCAAAATTCTATTGTTTTTACCATGTACTCTTCGGTTGGTAAGTAATTACGGGGTGGACTTGATAGTAATGGATAGTTGAGCCATTGATTATTTATGCTTCCCTGGCGTTGTTCTTCCCAAAATTGCGTCCAAAAGCATCTTCTAGGTACTAGGCAAAAAGATGGATTGACTTGAAGTATATATGGTGCTGATTCCCAGTGTACCCATAGTGTAGGATTCTTCTCCAAAAATTTTCTCCTCGAGATAGGATTGGCTTTGTCAAATTCCTCTTGTGTATAGGTAAATGTTTGCATACTGAAGTGTAGGTTGCTATCTAGCTCTTTATTTGTTGTGGTCTTTATATAGTGTCGTGTTTGTTCTTTGAGTAATCCATATAGTACATTGAAAGGTTTTATCACTTGTTCTAGATTTCTGCTTTCAATCTTTGCTTCTTTCATGACTTTGATTACTTGTTCTTCAAAATCTTCAGTAAGTTGGGACACCAGTAGTGCCCGCTCATGTCGTCTTAGTTCTGCAATAGCCCGAGTATGTCTCTTAGTGTTGGTCTCTGTTTCCTCCCTTATCGGTGAATGATGTAAGGGGGGAGAAAGAGGACGTACTTCAGTCTCGTCAGTAGCCATTGTGGAGTGTGGAACTACTGGTGTCCCCTCACGTACTTGCTATGCTAATTGAGCTTTCATTGTTGGAATTAATTCATCCTTTGTTTTGATTTCTTCAGTAGCTCTCACAATTGTTTCCTTATTCTTGAGGAGCTCCTCTCCTATGGCAGCGAGTTGATTCGGATCTTCATTGCATTATTCAAAGTACTAATTTTCTGCCATCTTCCATTTTTTTCTAAGCTCTGCGGTGTCATTCATGTATCTTGTCTCCCAATCTGCTATGATAGCTTGCCCTTCTTTCAGCTGATCTTCATACTTTGCTATCTTCTCTTCGAGTGCTTTTGTGGTGTTGTCTGTCGTTTCAGGAGCTTCTATTGGTTGATTGCATAAAAGAGCTATCATCAGCTCCTTGTTCCTGTTCCATAGGTTATCTTCTTCATCCATATATACCTTGATTTGAGATTCAAGGATTTTACTTCTAGTATTTATTCGTGCCTTTTCTGCCTCGCTAGCCTCGTACCTACTTTGAATTTCTCTTAGTTGGTCTTGCATCTTCTGATTTTCTGTTTCTAGTGTGGCACATTGCTTCTTGGCCTCGTTGGTTTCTGCCTCCTTCTCTAATATTATCTTTTGTGCCTGAATTAATTTGGCAGATAAATTCTCACCTATTTCTTGTAACTGATTCTTCTCCCTCATTGCTTTGTCATAATCTGCATCAGCCTTAAGCATTAGTTGTTGAGTATCCGTGGCAGTTTGTATCATCTGTTGTACTACTGGCTTGAGCTGAGCTACATCCACGTTCAACCAAGTTTTGGGGATGCTTGGTTCTTCCCCGGTTCGTACATCTTTTTCGTGCTCCACATGTATGGTCTCGTTATGCGGTTGCCTTATCTGGAGCTGTACTTCTTGTTCTCTTCATTCCTCTTCCTTATTGATGGATTTGGTGGCAATTCTTTGAAACGTGACATCCATCGGAGAGGGTTCTGCCACGACCCTTATTGGTGTGAAGGGTTCCGATTCTTCGACTGTGTTTTCTACCTTTTCTTCCTTAGGTATCTTCATTTGGATGTCTCCCGCTAGAATAGTCTCTTTGATCTCGATGTTGGATGCTTCATTCAATTTGATAACATGGACACCTTCTTGAGATGCCTCCTGCCTTGTGGTGTCCTTGATGTTGTTATCAGGCGTCTGATCTCTCTTTGTGCCTTCCATACCAAAGTCATCATTTACTTGGTTTAATTCTTCCCACTAACCATCATCTCTTGAATCACTTCTAATATCCACATTTAGTACTGATGTTTCTTGTTCTTTGATTGTGTCGGATGATGAACTAGGATTCACCAGTCCCAATTCTTTGTATCTATGAACTTTGGTCAACCTTTTTCTTTGTTCAGAGTCTTGATGGGCTTGTTGGTAGTGATGCCCTTGCACCGATAGATTTACATGTCCTTCCATATACTGGTGAGTAGCTTCCATTGCTTTTGTTAATTCTTCCTTCGTAATAGGTGGATTTTCTTCAAGTCTGGTCCTTGGAAGTACATGTGCTTTCTTTGTAGCTGGAGCTTCGGCTTCTATTTGCATCATCTCTCATAGCCTACCTCTCATTCTTGGTTTGGAGCTCATTTCAACGTCTTCTACAATCTTAACTCCTTTCTTCTTCCTTGGAACTGTATCAATCTTTGCATACTTTGCCATTCCTTCTGATGAAGGCATCTCTTTCAAGTGCTCTCTAATACCCAACACATGATAGATTAGTATTGCCAAGGCAATGCTTCCATTTAGGAACTTCTTATGATTCTACTGTTTCTTGGCCTCGAAGAGCCGCTCTTGAATGTACGAAGTCATGTTAACTTGATTTCCTATTTGTTTGATGGCATGGGAAAGCATTTTCACTATAATCTTTTGAGGAGCAGTATATTTGTGCATGTTGGGAAAGCAAAAATGCTGATGAAGGAGTCAGACTTCCTCTTCTATGTCAATGCGATTAATATCTCTGAACGTTGTGGTCTTTGCTCCCCGGCTTTCCTCTTTCAAAATCGTATTCCCATCCTTTTCCCATCCGAAAGCTTCTTTAATTAGGTCATGGGTGAATTCTATGATGACCTACTCGCCTGTTGCATCTAGGACTCTTGCCTCCGGTACCAATGGATCATGCAATGCCGGCTGCAAGGTGTTCATGACTTGTGTACAACATTGGAAATCTGGTTTGTATATTGGGAGTTCAAAGTATTTGTGGATACCCGCTTTCTTCATAATGTCCACCGTCGATAGAAGTTCATGCACTACTTTGAAGTCTTGGGACATTATTGGGAACTGATGGTCAGTGTCCATGATTTTAATTGTCACTAGGAACAAATAGTCCCCTCCCGATTGATCTTCTCTAAACCAATGACCTTTTGCCTTAGTCATGCTTTGTAGAGGGAGTTCCAGCATCTCCTCTTGAATGGTTGCTTCATAGTCCTCAGAAGCCATCTGCACTTGTAATAAGGAGAACATCAGATTTTTTATAGAAGGCATGCTATGAGTGATGTGTGTCTTGTGACATGTCGTTCGTTGTGTCACTGTTTCCCCTTACTTAAGTAATTAAGATCTCTTACCACATACTCCTTGTCTCCCCAAGATGAGTAACCTGTATTGGTGTAGACTTTTCTGGTACCTTTATTCGATCCTTGCAAACCTAGTGTAGATTAGCACTTCCTGATTGCGATAATCCGATAGTGTACTTCCATGTGGGTGGTCTTTCCTTTTGGTAGGTGATGTTAGTAGCGTTATCTTCACCGTTTCTCTTGGATTCACCGTTTGTGTGGGATGAATCCATCTAAACAATTAATGCATTGGCATTGGTAGTCACCTCTTTCTTGGGAGACTCCTTTGGTACACTTTTGATTGATTTAGTTGCTAATTCCTCTTCTAGGGTTTCTTTCTCACACTTGATTTTTCATGCATGGGCGAGAGTCTTTCTTCTAATAGGCTAAAGATTTCCTTGTGCCCTATTTTGGCATATATGTATCCTTGAGCTAGGTGAATGCTTACTTCATTCTCAATGATCCAGTCTTGTCCTAGGATCAGGTTCTCTATCAAATCCTCGTCTTTACACACCAAAACTTGTTGTTCCATAGTGGAATTTCCTAGGTGGAGGGATATCATGGCTTCTCCAATGCATTCTATGACTTGGTTCCCAATGCCTCTCATGTGTGCTTCAATAGGTGTTATGATCGTTTGAAAATGTGTGATGGCCATCCTTCGTATGCAATTGAGTGCCACACCCGATTCTATCAAGGCATCTATTAGCTGGTATTCTGTGGTTCCAATCCCTAGATTTAAATATGGTTGGGATATGCTGAGGTTGTTCGTGTTGGCCTGGCAAACTTGATAGTTGGCCATGGGGATAGGCTTTTCTCCTTGTAAGTATCATTCATCCCGTTGCCTTATCCACTCTTTCCGTTTCTAAATACGCTCTAGGGCTTCTTGTCTTGCCCCCTTTCTAATCCTCTCTTCCTCTTTTTTTCTATTTGTGCGCCTACAAGTCGCACTAACATTTGGTCCGTCAATGGCTCCATGTAACGTTTTACTCGACAACCACTTATGTAATTAGGAAGAACCTCTCCATCGAGAGTAGCTAGGTTAAGAGCTCCACTCATTGAAATCCTATTGATTATGAGAGGTCCATATCTGCATTTGTGTAGCTTCTTGTCGTGTTGCTTCAAAGTATATACCAAAGCTAAATCTCCTTCTTTTAGTCCTTTATTTTCTATGTGCGTATCATAATATGCTTTCTGTCGTCTCTTCGCTGCATAAATTCCCACAACAGCTTCTATTCTAGTTTCATGTAGCTTCTCAATTTGGTCTAGTTGTTTGGACAATTCATGCCCCGTCCATTCTTTGTTTGTTGGGCTATTCTCAAGGTAGGCACTAAAAAATTGATTGGCAAGATTGCATTTTGTCCATACACTAAGTTAATGGTGTAGTTCCAATGGCAGTCTTGTAAGCCACACGGAAGGCCCGAATTGCATGATGCAATTGCTTGTCCCAATCTGACCTTCCATTATTGACTATCTTTGTTAATACAGTACACAACACCTTATTGGAACTTTCCGCTTGCCCATTGGCTTGAGGATGATAAGGGCTTGATTTTTTATGGATCACTAAGAACTCATTCATTAAGGACTCTATCACGTCATTAATGAAATGCGTTCCTCGATCACTCACTATCTCTATAGCTAGTCCAATGCAAGTGAAGATATGCTCAAAAAGAAACTTAGCTGTGGCCTGAGCATCATTTTTTCTAGTTGCCTTAGCCTCTACCCATTTAGCCAGGTAATCTGTTGCTACTATTATGTATTCAGCGTGTGATCCTTTGGCTGGTGGATTAATGGGTCCTATGAAATCAATACCCTATTTGGAAAATGCTCTCGTGCAAACCATGGGTCTTAATGGCATGTCATCTTTTCTAGTTGGATATTTAGCTCTTTGGCATGTCTCGCAACTTCGTACGTAGGTGTCTGCATCCATACATAGATTTGGCCACCACAAGCCTACAAAGAGGATCTTTTTTACAGTTCTTTCGGCTAAGAAATATCCTCCAGCCGCGCCTACATGTGCAATTTCCAATATGGGTAGGTACTCTCCTTCATGCACACATATTCATAGTTGATCATCCTTCCCTCTCTTGAATAATTGTCTTCCCATGATGACATAGTCCTTACTCATTTCCAGGGATCGTTTCCTCACTAAACTGTTTCCGTCTTCATGCTCTCATGTCTTTAGGAATTTCACTAATGTCTTACTCCAGTTGGGTGCTCTTGTAGAGAAGGGTAAAGATGTATTATCTTCTGGAGTGGCCACTTGACATTCCATGCAACTACTGACATATTCATGGACATCCTTAGGCATATCAAGCCAATATACTCCTAATCGTTTCAATTCTCTCAAAGTTCCATGGGTTCCCTTATGCATTCTCCATTTGTTTATGTGAGCTTGTTCCATCAAGTTCTTCTGTTCATCTTCCTCTACACATCTAGACAATACACCGTTGGATTCTCTATGATACACACTTCTTGCCACAATGTGTAAGTTACGTGATTGTAGGATTTCCCTCCTACTCTCCTTGTTGATTGAGTGTTGTGGTCCATGAGTGAGTATTGGAATTAGCTTTTCTGCCCACTTAGGACATACTTCCAAATTGAATAGGTAAGTGTCTGGCAAATCATCGCGTACTCCGCTCAGTGGTTCTCCATGTGTTAACTAGACAGATGATCGGCTCTCACGTGGGTATTTCCTTTTTTTTCAATTACCTCAAAATCAAACTCCATCAACAACAAAAACCATCTCACTAGTCTTCCTGTGTTACAAGGCTTATTGGCTAAGTACAACAAGGCTTGATGGTCTATGAAGAACTTGAACTTGTTGGCTAATAGGTAGTGTCTGAATTTCTTAACAGCATGCACCATCCCTAATCCTTCTCGCTCCATAGTTGTATAGTTTCTATCGGCTTGATTCAGTTGTCTGCTTGCATAGGCAATAGGACGGTCCAATTTCTCTTCATCTGCCAGTTGAGCTAATATGCATCCTATTGTGTAATTGGAAGCATCCACACGAATATGAAAGGCCTTGTTCCAGTTGGGTGTTTTCAAAATTGGAGCCATGCTAAGTCGTTTTTTTAATTCATTAAATGCCTTCTTGCATTCGTCCGTCCACGTGAATTGAGTCAACAATCCATACAATGGCTTGGCAATTATGGCATACATGTGGATAAATCGGCGATAGTATCCACAGTTACCCATAAATGCTCGCACTTCTTTTGCATTTTTTGGTCTTAGAAGTTCTAGAATCACTTTGATATTGTCTTCATCAGTAGATACTCCGTTCCTAGATACGATGTGTCCTAGGATTTTTCCTTGCTGTAGCTCAAGCGTAAGCACCACCTCCTTTACTTGTCAATCCGCGGAGACGTGAGGACCGGTATGAAGACCATGAGCAAGTGAAGGCACAAGTGCGTGAGTTAAAGCACACAAACATGCACACACATACACACACACGCGCACACGGTAAGATCAAAGAGAGGAAGAATGGAAGGACTTTGATTACAAAAGAAATCTATTACAAAACTGAAATCTACAAGAAGCCAACCTCAAAAATGAGCTCTCTAGCTCTTTTTATAGTTTTTAGACTAGTTTTGGCCCTGTCCAAACCTAGTGTCCGGCCTAGTTTAAAATTAGGTTCCAGGGCTTATTTGAGGGCTCAAACGAAGTCTAAAAATTATGAAAATTGGTAGGATGATACTTCTAATGCTCCTCAAGCTCGAGGACTCCTCGGCTTGCACAAAATGGAGCTACAAAAATAGAAAATGGTATTTACAATGGTTTTAGTGATGGAATTCACTATTTTTGTAGGGAATTCTTCTGAAAAGTTGATATGTACTTCTTGGAGCTCCCTACTTGCTCCTTCTTCTTGTGTGTCCACCTCTTAGATGTGCTTCCATGCTTTGTCCTTGACTTTGAGCTTCAACACTTGCCTTACCATAAAAACGCACTTCTCAGGATTCAGACATACTCTATATTGTCGGCATTTTTCAAATATTTTTCATAATTCTGGAATGTGTTCCTGCCTCCGATTTGAATATGTACATAGGCCATCTACGTACACTTCCATACTCTTCCTTAGGAATTCTTTGAAAATGTGACACATTAACCTCTGGAAAGTAGCAAGGGTGTTAGTGAGTCCAAAGGCATCACTCTGAAAGCATAGACTCCCCATTCAGTCACGAATGCAGTCTTGTGTTGGTCCTCAGTAGCAATAGCTACTTGGTTGTATCCAGAGAATCCATCCAAGAAGCTATAGACTTCCTTGCCTGCAACTCTTTCCAATAGGTGGTCAGTGGTAACTATCACAGATCGTGGCTGCATTGACTTTCTTTAGATTAATGCACACTCTCTGTTTTCCGTTCTTTTTGGGGACAACTACTAAAGGCGACACCCATTCAGTATGTTATATCTCATAAATGAATCCGGCCGCTAATACTTTGTCTATTTCCTCTTTAATCTTTGCTGCATAGACATCATTATAAGTATAAGGGCATTGCTTTGATGGTTTTGCATCAGGTGTCATTAGTATTCGGTGAGAACAAATGGAGGGTTCCACACCTTTGAGATCCTTGTAGGTCCATGCAAACACATCTTGATAGTCTCGAATCAGTCTTATCAAGTCTTCTTCCTCCTCAGGTGACACATCCTTTCCTATGTATGTGCATCTTTCTTCTCCATTTTCTACGGTTACTATGATTTTTTTTGTTTGTTCCTTGTTGTCATATGCTTCTCCTTCTCTTGCCTCTCTCTTAGGCATCTGAATGGCTATTTTTCTTTCCTCTACTTCATATCTTTTGAAGTGTTCAAGAACTTCAAAAAGATCCAGGGTTGGTTCGGTCTTACTCATGGTTTCCTCATGGTTTGGTACTATAGGGGCTACTTTGATTACTAACACTTTAGGTGTTGCACACTTGTCTTTGGCTTGAATGGCTTCCAGATAGCGTTCCTCAGAATCGATCTTTGGTTCCATCTCTATGCTCTCATATTCTTCCTTCCATTCTTTTTCTAATACTTCTCCGGCTTCTACCTCTTGAAGGACTACCACATAAAAGTTTACTCCATAGCCCTCTTTGTCCACACATTCATTCATGGTCAATACTTCCTCATTTACACATACGTCCAAGGTTGCTAGGATCTCCATCCAACCATGCGGTTTGAATGTTTCATCAGGGAAAACTTGAGGTATGTACATCCGGTCCTCTATGGGTCGATAATTCTGATGTCCTATGGGCCATAACTACAGTTTTTTATCCTCTTTCTTTGCTTCCTTACACATCCATAATTGGGCATCCTCATGCATCCATGATTGATCACTTGACCCGGCACAATGGATAGACAAATCATCTTATTCCTTGTGTACAGGGTTCCATTGTAATGGGGGCACATCCCTGTACACAAAGGTATGCAAATTTATCTTGGTAGTGTTTCCTTGATGTTGAAGGGTCTCTTCCCGAGTCTTGCACTACCCTGAGTTGTCTCATGAAAGGTCATCCTAATATCATTTCATAATTATTTGCCTTCCCAAATTGACATATAGCTAATGTATGTTCAAACTCGACTCCACAAGTGGTTAATTTGACCTTTTCCAATATTCCCAAGGGCTTCTCAACATGGTCATGTGCTAATTGAAGCTTCATATGCATTGGTCGTAGGGATGGCTTTCCCCATTTCTCCCAAATTTCTTTGGTGGCGATACCTACTCCTATGTCTAGTATAGCCTTAGTCATGTATCCATTGTACGTGACAAGTAAACATGTGTTGCCCTCATCTCCTTCGCTAAAATCTCCAACCTTATCCATCGGGATTTGTACAGTAGAAGGGTTTTCAGTTTCCTTGCTTTCCTTTTCGTTCTTTTCCTACTCTAACTTCAATTGTCCTGCCAATTGTTTCCATAATTGTGGCTTGGCACGAAGTAGTTCTTCCACAATCAACTGACATTGTACTTTGGTCTTTTTGAGTTCTACTAGATTGTGTGAGGTCTTGTCTCAAGACTCCTTTTCTTTTCCTCGTACAGTGGGAGCATGGAAGATTATGGATTCTTTTTCATATTCCCCCATGTAGTTTGGTAAGGTGGAAATGCTCTGTGCTTCCTCTCTATTTCGATCGAGCCTAGAAACTTCTTCATATATCTCTTCCATGTTTGGTGTTGGTTGATAGTCTTCCACATCTAATTCCTCACAAGGCGATTTTGCAACTCCATTCTTTTTCCATTGATCTTCTTGAATTTTATTCCACAACTCTTTGGCCACTCAGCCTCTAAATCACGGACTATGGACATGGACTTATCCTTAGTATTTGGTAATTCTTCCTTTTTCATCCCTCTCTTTTGGTTTCTAGTCCTTTGTTTCAAGACAATCCTTGTATTGATTCTCGGATATTCTCGTCTCAGGGAGGGCAGGGATAGTCTTCTCTAGGGTGGCCTGAGCTACCTCTATTAGTTTTCTACATATCGCTAGCCTCTCCTTTTCTAACTCCCCTTGTGGGTATAGCTTTTCGTGCTCCTCTACCTTTGGTTCATTCACGATTCTAGCTTGGTAAGCGTTTAGCCACATGTCTAAATCGTCTGGTCTTGGGTCTGCTAGAATTGATCCTGGCTTGTTTGGCTCTGGTGTCTGTGGTGTAATGGGAATTTATTCCTGAATTTCAGGCTCTCTAGTTTTCTTATTGCGTCTTGTATCCTTCTTGTCTTCCTTATTTTTATTTTTCATCCATTTTTCCTTGAGTTTTTCCCTTCTATCCTTCCACTTTTGGCTTTTCATTGTTTGGATATTCTCACATGGGTCTTCCGAGTCTTCCACTACTTGTACTCTAGGTTCTAATGTTTTACTCTTTTTTGGCTCGGAGTCTACTCGTTTTCTTTCTTGTTCTTTTGTTTGTGCTCATGTGATGGATTTCATACAGTGTATTCCTTGTCATTTTCTAACGTTTCAATTACTTCAATCACATTAATAGGTGTAGTGTCATGAGTCTTATTTGGATTCTTGGGGTAGTCTCTAAAGAGGTGTTCCTTCCCACGCTCATTACAATACTTTTCCCATGTCCTAGGAGGTGGTGGGTTGTGTGGCCGAGTGCATTCTATTATGAAGTGATCTCCTCCACATCTATAGCACAGTCCTTTTGGCATAGGTGGTCTGATGGGTGGTCTTACGGGTGCTGGTGCCTTGGGTGTTGTGTACATTAGTGTTGCCATCTCTGGTCCATAGACATTGTCATATCCCTCATACGCATAGTATTGCGGGTCATAAGCTTGCTTGTACTCCATCATACTGGAGTCATAGAAATAGTAATCTCCTTATGTTTTCTCGTATCTTGGGTTCATTGCTTCTGTACTGGCCAATGCTGGTACTATGGCTCTCTCTAAGTTTTCCTCTGGTTGAGCATATTTAACTGGTACTACAATTGGTGGAAATGGATATTGTTGTCCTAACACTGGTTGAGGTGGTGCATATTGTCCTTGCTCATATGGCCTAGGTGCTCCTTGTGGTCTTGGATAGGGATTATATCTGGGAATCTCCCATTGTGGCTCTCTAGGTGGGTATCCATATGGCCTATACTGAGGTTGATTTAAAGGTCATGTCTGCCTGTTGAATGGACAATTTTCAGTGGTATGATTGGTGTATTTTTGTTCTATATGGAAATATAGAGCAGTTCCTTGATGTGACTACCCATTGTAAGGCTAAGCTTGAGGCAAGCTTGTTCCTCCTCTTACACACATGTGAGTTGGGTGGTCTCCTCAACATAAGCTGCATCTTCTCAACATGGGTATTCTCAATTATGGATGTTGGTAGTTCCGTGGTCCATGAACTCCTAACTTCTTGGCTACCAGCTCCACTAGCTCTTCCACGTGACTAGAGTTGGATGTCACTGTACTTCTAGTGTCTTCTAATTTGTAGGGCTTGGTGTGCTTTTGAGATCATCCGCTAGGTTGTCCTCTAGGTCAACGCACTCTTGAAGACACTCACTCAATGTCTGTAGCCGCTTTAAATAGACTAAAGTTTTTAGAGTCCCGTTTGTCAGCCCGTCTAAGAATAATGATATCATTTTTTGTTGCGTGGGACTTTCTGTTACTAGGCATCTATCGACATATTGGTTGAACCTTCGGGCGGCTATTTTTACAGTTTCATTTGGGTTTTGTTTGAAGCTATGGATTAAAGATGAAGAATTGTGCTTAATTCCTCTCTTGGTGAATTCCCCTATGAATTCCTGAAAAAATTTTCTATGTCTCCAAATTGATTGGGATCCAATGGTTGGAGCCACGTCAAAGCTCTTCTTGTGAGAGTAAGTCCAAAGGACTCATACTGCACAAAGAAATCATTCACTTGTTCAGTCCATAGAACTTGTTTGAATTCAGCTATGTGATCATAAGGCTCTCCCATCTTGTCATAATGATTTCTCATACATTTAGCCACTTGAATCAGTCTTAGTCTTCTTATGGGCTTGGCTGGTCTAGGCATTATGGGAATTGTTGGTCTCATTGGAGGCATTCTAGGCTACACTCCTAGTGGTGGTCTTGGTCTCACTGGTGGCCGATGTGGGTTGCCTAGTCCTGGGTGAGTTTGATTGTGTGATTGCAACCCTAGCATTGTAAATTGCACATGGGTTCGGTTCGGAATGCTCTGATGGCTTGTCTATCCCGACATTGTATTTTCTAACTCTTGTTGTGTCCCAAAGGGATTTTGAGAGGTAGTTGCCTGCTCTCTCATAGGGAATACAGGCAACCCCATATACTTCAATTGAGCCCTATCAATGGCATCAACAAGCCAGTATCTTCTTTGGTTCTTGTCTAGGTATGTGACTCTAGACTCATCTTCAGGATCTTTTAACTCATAGAAGATCATTGGGATTTCCTCGTGTAGGTGAGTCAGTTTGTAACAATAAGTCTGATCCATGGATCAAGTAGACCTCGAGTAAGTAATCAACTTGAGGTATCAAATCTCCTCTCAAGACTCGAGTTACTACTGATTTGCCTCTAGGTGTAGTTACTAACTCTTTAGGGTCCATTCTTCTTGAGTTTCCTTGTCCTTCTAATCCTCCTCTCTCATTGATCCGGTCTGGATGTTGTGTTACCACGTAGATGTGACCTAACTTGTCCAGGTACACTCCTCCTTCATACTTGACTGTAGGTCTCGGCACTATGGCTGAATCAGTGGAATTCACCATCCTAGCTACTGATCTATTTAAACCATCTAGGTAGATGGGGATCTCTTGGGAATTAGTGGACACATATTGCAGAGAGGTACGGTATTCCCCCTCTACTATGGACATGAAGTTTCCCCTAGGGAGAGAACCTTGCATGTCTTCTAAAGCCATTCATGTATCTCAAAAGTTTAAGTCAAGACAGACTAGTTGCAAAATGACTAGCTCCCAAAACTTGCTATTTTTGAACATACACCTGCTGCAAAGAATGAACAGTGCTCTCAACCTGGTAAGAATTAGATAAATTACTTTTGTTCGTAGCAAATAGACTTAGGTAGCTTGCTAAAACAAGTTAAAACACTTCAAATGATCAACTGAGAACTCAGAATTAGATTCATCAACATCAGGAACACTCCTACCATTTTCGGGGCTCTGCAGAGATAGACTAGTGAGCCGTAAAATGCCGATTTATCCCAAGTTATAAATTCAATGACCATGAAATTTTTTATGACAAAACTGGACTTAGAGAAAAATCCAACACACTTTAAAACTCTGAAAAAGGTTGGGTAGAGCTTGAGATATGAGCTTCTGAAGTTATTGCTCTGAGTGAGTATAGCAGAGAACAAAACAGAGAAGTAGAGAATGATGAATGTATAAATTCACATATGATTACAACCACATCGGCAATGAATATTTGCACAATGGGAGTAAAATGATAGAGATATGGAGTACGCTCTTCAATCTCTAAAAAATGACATGAAATGTTCACGTACAAGACTTGCTAATCACAACTTCCTTCTTGCTCTTTTTATAGCTACTTTTGGAGGGAGTTTTGAATTTGAATTCTAATGGCTCCACCTAAAAGTGATCCCCAAAGTTAGGAAATATTCCCTCAGCTCACTAATTAGTGGTTTTAGGTAGTTAGAGCCACGAATTTGCTTTTTACATCATGGATGACGTAAGCCATTCTATTTCTTTTTTCTTTTTCACAATTACAAGAGATAAACTATACTCTTTTACAAGAGGTGTTCACATGACTACACATATGATTACAAATGAGCATAAATCAAATAATACCAAGCATGTAGGCTTGGATAAAATGCACCAACAGTAGTGTGCATAGCTTTTAGCCAATAATAGTGAGACATATTTTTCTCTTCCATCAAGGCTCTTGCTATTTCTAAAATATGTCTATTTTTGTGCTCAGAAACACCATTATGTTGTGATGTGTATTTTCATGAAAATTGCCTTCAAATTCAATGACTTTGAGATGTATTTGTTGGTGCAATTAGCAAGCCTAAGTGCATTATTAAGGATTCAGGACTACACATCTATTTACTTATTCACATAGAGAACCACATATGAACTCATGCTTATCAATATGACTGTATTTACTTTGGATAATTGTTAAAGCCAAGAGAAGAAGGAATCTCATGAAGTTAGGAGAGTAAGCTACTGACTCATTTGATAGAGGAATCAAAGCAATCACTTAATTAACGTGTAGGATCACTTTTAGGTGAGGGAAAATTCAAATTCAAACTCAAATCATGTGTATAAATACACATAGTTTTAGTCATGGGATATCTAAACCATTCTGAGAGGAATTGAGCTACTTCAATGAGCATCCATCAAGCTCACTTCATCTATGTGTAGTCCACTACACTGAATTTGTATCATATGTTCAATAGCATTTATATTTTGATACATATCATTGAGTACATCTCTATATACTATCTACTATAGCATCTTCATCTTTATAGTGAACTTGTGTAATCAATTTCTCTGCATATATTCATTTATTTGCTATAGTTTAACTTCATATATTTATAATAGAGTGTCGAGTGTTTGCATATCAATTTTCATTAAGTTTGTTTCAGTAGATCTTGAGATATGAAACTGAGAAGTTGACTATGTTTGCATTTCCCCATGTGACTTGTTAGATTCATTTCTCCTTGTATGGTGTAGCTAAATTCATGAAATGAATTTCTTTAGTTAGCTATGCACATCAATTAGATGTGTGCAAAATCTCTTTGGTCAATTCATACCAGGTTGTGAGCTTTGAGCATAATACAGAGACCTTCTATTCCCAAAATAGAATGTCTTCACATTTCTTGCAAAAACAACCTATGTGTTTTGATGCAAAAATTGGAGAGTGATGCTCCAAAGGATTTGGTGGATCTAAATGCATCATTCTTAACTCATTTTCTATTTTTTTACTTCCATATATTAGGTGCTGCAAGAATTCACAATGGACTTGGAATGCTCTTGAAGCATTCTTCTCATCAAGTACCAAGGCAAGGAAAAATCAAATGTGGATGGAGTTTACCACACTCAAAAAAATTCCCAAGCAAAGTGTAACTGATTTTTTCACCAAAATGGACACAGTAGACCAACTTGGAAGCATTGGAGAAATCATTGATGAAGAGAAAATATTAAGGAAAGTGATCAATGGAATAAAAGCAGATGACAAATGGGAAGATTTCACCATGGCCATGGACATGCAAGTTCTCGATTTCAACACCCTCATGGGACAACTATTCACACATGAGGCAAAGCTTATGAAGAATGGAGACAACTCAAAAGGTAATCAATCCTCTGTTGTTTATATAGATAAGAACAAGAAGAAAGATAGCAAAGGCAAAGTTAAGAATTATGATGATGAAGGGAGCACCTCTCAAGAAAACTTTGCAGGAAGAGGTAGAGGATCAAGGGGAAGGGGCAAAGGAGGAAGACAAGGCAGGGGGAGAGATTAGAACTCATCTCCATGTGCCATATGTGGGCTAACTAATCATATCACTAAGAATTGTTTTTAAGAATCCCAAGAACCAAAGAGGTATGAGGTTACAACAAAGGAGGCTATGGAAGCTCAAGAGGTAGATTCAACAACAACAATGGATACACCAAAAACTCATATAACAATAATAACTATTAAGGAGGATACAGAGGAAGGAGAGACTACAAAAATTATGCAGATGATCAAAATTAAGAAGATTCACTTCTTTTGATGAACATGACCATGATGCAAGGTAAAACAGATGACCATGTATTCTATATAGACTTAGGCTATTGCAATGCCTCCATGCCTGACAATTACTCTTGGCACATGAAGAATCGTGTCGCGTACTTCAGCTGATTAGGAGAGAAAGCCCCAAAGTGCAATGTTTTAGAGCATCATGGTTTTCAAAGATGTCTCTTTCATTGGCAAATGCTCAAAGAATCCCTTCCAACTCAAGAGGTATGCCTTCCTATCTGGTGTTCTTTAGTCTATGGAATCGTCTGCACTTACACTTAAAGTCAACAGAGAAAGCAATGGGTAGATTCTCCTTCTATATTGCTTTTGTTGACCTCTCTAGATCGATCTAGGGTGATGCTATCCTTCAATCACATGCTTCCCCTTTTTTTCTCCTAGTGGCAAGAATCTCCCCTCCAAAAGAAAGAAATGCTCTCAATGCATTGGTCCCATTAATAATATTTTCTCGATTGGACACTAGCAGCAACAATATTTATGATTTAGAAAAATGCAGCATCTTCCAAATCCAAACTACCAGAAATTCTTTCTCAATCTTCCAATCATACAATCACTCACCTCTATAGTGCCGATAGGTGAATCAAAATGAAAGGTACACGAAACATGAGTCACTAGCAACAGTAGGTTGGGTGGAACGAAGCTCCTATCCTTCTCGTTATTGTTGAAGTGAGGGTACTGAGACGGAGGGAAGAGCTTTCAGATGCTTCGAGCTACAGCTTTGGAGAGTGCTCCGTTCCCTTAACCGGACTTTTCAACCAGAGGAAGCCTCCCCTCCTTCTGCTACTCGACCACAGATCTCCCCAAAGGAATCAAAAAAACTCCTCTATTATTGAACATGCACACCTACATAGTGCCATTGACGTAAAACCCCAACTTTCCCTGCTGTCGGATGTCTATACCTGCTCACTCCCCCCTATTTTGCTTGTTGCTCTCAGGTGGTTCCCCTAGCCACTATCCGTGTGCACCTAGCAAAAATGAAACCCTCCCCCCCCCCCCCCCCCCCCAGTTTGCTCAAATTGCCCATTTTCCAAAAAGTTTGTTAACAGCACATTCCATGACACAGTGTTTTTAACAGGTAGCTTAACAAAGGTTTCCCCATCTTCTTCAAGGCCGCTTAGTTTGCCATACAATGTAATACCCAATTGAGTATCATCATCTAGCCCTCTTTGGACAATGCAAACGTGAATTTCTTGGCCTTCCCTTCATGCTCTTGTCATATCACATGCTTTGAGCACGCAAATAAGTGTTACTGCATCCACAACAATACCCTCACATCTCATGCATTTGTAGCACTCCAATACTTTTACATAATGTTCATGTTCTTACAAATCCTGACAAAAGCGCATTCCATGCGACTACACTTTGACTTTGGCATGTATTAAGAACTACTTGTGCATCTATAAGACGGTTACAACGAGCATATGCATCAACAAAGGCACTCCACAGAAAACTATGTGTCTCCAAGAGTTCCCTTTTCACACTCTCAATGTGTAATTCCTGACCTTTCTCCCATAGTCCAATGCTACTATAAGCTTTTAAGAGCTCACACACACACTCTCACTCTCAAGGAGAAGCACACACACACATTGAGGCAAGGAAGAATGATCTCTTCTTCTTCTTCTTCTTCTTCTTCTTCTTCTATTACATAAGAAGGAATGTACAAGAATGACCTAAAAACAAGAATACAACAAGTACAATATATAAAGATCAGTTCATAAGGAAAAAATCTAATGTCCGTGAATGAGTGAGTTGGCAAGTAACAGATGTGCCATCACTCTAAATCTAATAAAGCTCAATGAAGTATCCTTGACATATACCGGTGTGACCACTATACATGTCAGAGAAATGAAAAACAAATACGTGTCATCCTGGATCATCACATGTTGAGTTTGATATCTCAACACTCCCCCTCAAGATCAACGTCATGTACTCTAATCCAAGCATCTTCCAAAACATCTTCAGCTTCTCTGCTCCAAGTGCTTTAGTGAAAATATCAGCAACCTGCTCGTCTGCTCTCACATAAACAAGATCAATATCACTTGTGTAGCTCAGTGATGAGTAGCACCTCCTTTAATGTCAATCCGGGAAGACATGAGGATGGTATGAAGACCTCGAGCAAGTGGCGACACAAGTGCATGAGTGAGAAGCACACTAGCATGCACACACATACACACACACGTGCACACACGGCAAGACAAAGAGTGAGAATCAATGGAGTTCTTAGATTACTTTTCAAGAAGCTCTTACAAGTTTGTTTCAATTACAATCTAACTCCAAAAATGAGCTCTCTAGCTCCTTTTATAGTTTTTGACTAGCTTTGGCCCTGTTCAGACCTAGTGTCCGACCTAGTTAAAAATTAGGTTCCAGGGCTTATTTGAGGGCTCAAACGAGATCTAAAAATTACGAAAATTGGCAGGTAGATACTTCTAAAGCTCCTCAAGCTCAAGGACTCCTTGGCTTGCACAAAATGGAGCTACAAAAATATGAAATGGTATTTACAATGGTGTTTAGTGATGAGAATCACTTTTAATTGGTGTAAGGGTTTTGAAAAACTAAAGGGTTGCCTTAGTGCTAGATCTGCGTGAATGCTCATACGTGCTTCTTCCTGAAGAAAATTATTGGCCTATTTGCCATATCTTCGTTGACTCCCTTGTCTGCTTGTGCCTTCTCTCCCTTCTGACTCTCTTCTCTGACTGCCATGCCTCGTTAGTTCTTCAGTTCCTTGTCTGCTGCTAACACCCCCCCCTCTCTCGCGTCTGTCGTCCCTGACAGACCCTTGTTGTGTGGGTTTTTGGATGTAGTACTCAATGACATCCTGCGCTAAGTGATGTTCGGCAATTCTCAATCCTTTGGCTAAATCTGTGAGTAGAGCATCCCAATCTACCGGCCCGGGAACCTCTGGATGTGGTATCCGTAGCTTTTCGGAATGGAGAGCTTGTTCCACTGCAAACAATTGCAAGAGATGGGATGGTCTGGGAATGAATATCTCGGAGTGATATTCCCAGAATCCCGTGACAAACATCTCTTCAAACGTTTGTTTGAAGCAGGCCGGTAGATATTTGATGCGAGTGTGCCATGCATACACAACATTAATTGATGGGGTTGTGCTCATGTCGTATACGAGGTCCTGATTACCTTCATTAAATCCTAGTGCTGAGAGATGTGGTTCCTTGACATTTTTGAAGGTCCTGAAGGTGACCAACATAAGTTCGAAAATCTTCAGGCACATCTGAGTCATGACATCAGGTACATTCTTGAACCGGACCCCCCAATGTCGAATCGTCGAAATCATGTATCCAATAGTAGGTGGGCCCTTAGGGGGTGCGAAGTACACATAATTGAGCCACTTCTCACAGCCTTTAATCATCAGCACTGTTTGTGTGTACTCCGGCCATGATCTCCTTCGAAATACATGACAATAACATGGGTTATATTTGATGTACAATGGCATGTTGTTCCATGTTCTTACCATTTCTGGGTAGGTTTCAAGCAGCCGAATTCTCCAAGTCGGTTGGCGAATATGTCCCTGCTTGGCACTCTCTGGGATGTCGTCAGGTGCAAACTGTGTGGCAGAGGTTGGTTCCCTTGAGGTGTGGTGCTTGATTTCCGCATTATAATCCGCCATTAGAACGCAAAAAGGAACATACAGGTCGTCCGATGGGCCGATCCACCTATGGTGTGAGAGATTCTTAAAATAATCGGATTTTATTACAACCTCCTCCAATTGTGACATCAATGCGATTTGGACTGCCACCCTGTCATCATGTGTCGTGGCTACTTTCTCTAACTTTTGCATCCATTCAGGTGCCTCAATTTCAATTGTGTCCATGCCCTGTTCTGTTCGCTTACCCCCGGGTGTTGGCATCGGGACATAGGGATCCTCGAATGTTTCTTCTACTTCAATTGGCACAAGATCGTCAGGCTCGGGCTGTACTAGAGGGGAGGGCTGACGCTCGTATTGCATGACCTTGCTACGTAATTCCTCAAGTTCTGCCCGGAGTTTAGTGACCTCTTCAGATGTATCTTCTGCGGTTGTGATCTTGCTGGGTGATGTCTGTCGGGTGGCCAACTGCCTTAGCAAATCATCTCTCTCTTTTTCTAAGGTGGCATGGGCCTCCATTAGATCTGCATGAGTTTCTAACACCACTTTCATATTCTCAGAGGGAATTGCCTTGAATCGCTCTGGGTCAATCTCCTGTAGGGAACCCTCCATGGCCGCCTCCAGATTTTCTTCGTTCTGTTTCTGTAATCGTTTATTCTCCTCTAGCGCTGTAGACATATGCTTGCGTAGGAGGCCCAAGTTCCGTCGAAGCTTCAGGTTTTTCGTGATCTGAGAATGTAGCAGCTCGTCCATGTGTCGTCGTTCTTCATCATCTGCTTGGGGTGGGTTGGCTACTAATTGTGCATATTGTTCCTGTAATGTCACGTGCTGCTGTTGTAGTAGCTGCTTCTGCTCTTCAAGATCCATACATCGTGCTTGGAGATCTGCGTGGCTTCGGAAGAGCCTTGTATGTTGGTTGTCAAGGTGTTGGTAGTGTTGCTGAAGTTGGGACATGCATTGATACATAGTATTAAATACATTATTAAGAGGAATGGTGGGAGAAATGGTGTTGAATGCAGAGGGGAAGGGAAAGGGAAAGGGAATTGTGGATGCAGTACTGGAGAAGGGTGAGGGGGGAGGTGGGGGAATGGGAGATTGTGGGTAAATGGGAGATTGTGGGTAAATGGGGGGTGGGAGAGGTGCAGAGGTGGGTGACACCTCCATGGATTCAAAAGTGGAGGCCGTGGTGGGAGTGACTGTGAACATGGGGATTGTGGTTGCAGTGAGAGTTGTGAACGTGTATAGAGGTGTGTGTAATTGTGAACTCCCAGGAAGTGTGATCGGAGTAGTGGGGTTCACCGTGGCTGTGGTTAGACTTATGTTTTCAGTGGAAATAGAGTATGTGGGTTGACTGATGGTTTGTGCGTCAGTGTGTGTAGTGGGTTCGGAGGTGGTGACAGTAGAGGTTACAGTGGTAGAGGGAGGTGAATGGGGCGGATGTGGGGGAGAAGGTGGCAAGGGAGGTGATGGAGGTGCACTCGATGTGTGGGCTTCCTCGGTGTCGTGAACAGGGTGTGCTGTGCCAGTGGTTGTGGGGGTGCCTTGTGGTCCTGATCCTAATACATTCATTCGTTTTCCCGTTCGTGGGGGGCGTCTGCCATATCTTTTCTCTGTCCTTCGTGATTGCACTAGCGCAGTATGCACCGTTTCAGGTACTCCCAAAGCGTCCGATATCATTTCCAAGGTGGCACGGTATTGCTCGTCCACACCTTCCTCCTCCAGAATCTGGTTCATGAGGGCTTTACCTACAGCTAATGATAGTCTGTGTTGCTCTTGAACTCGGTTCATCGTATCGTAGAGCTTCTTTAATGCGTTAGTATAGGTTGGGGCACCTTCCAGTACTTGTAGGGCTTCCTGATCATACTCTTGTTCTTCTGCTTCTGATTGTCCACCCTGTGCCTCCTCATGTGCTTCTTCTTCATCGTCCACATTGACTACGTCCGGTTGGCTACGCTGGGCTTGGTCTGGGGCAGTTTGCTGTCCACCAGCTTGCTCTGCTTCAACTTCCGCATTTACAGCTTCGATGATTCTAGCAACTTCTTCATCCGTTAGATCCTCCAAAGTGAATCCATGCGGGAATTCCAGATTAGTAGGTATTGGTGGAAACACAAGGTTAGGGCCATCTGTGCTGTGCCTGGGTAACCTGATAGTAAACGATTGTACTCGTCGGGGAAGTCTTGGGGTTGTTTCAGGCGTTAGGGTTGCACCGCGAGCTTGTGCACAAGGCATCTGGACAGCGCCTCTCATCTTCTTTGAGGGAGGCCCTACAGCTGACAATCTGCGTTGAAACTCCTGTGCTCTGGTCCAAATGAGAGCCCTCTGCACCGGTACATCATATGCGAGACATCTGTACACAATTCTTGTAAGCGCACAGCAACCGTACAGTACAGACTTTTGCTTCTTATACCATCTCTGATGAGCCATATGAATCTGGTCGATAATCCAGTGGGGCATATTGATTGTCAAATCAAAAGCATCCGCTAGGTAGAGGCTAAACCAGATCTTTTTGGGAGGCATTGTGAACCTTTCCTGCGCGGGGAATGCGAAATGTTGCATGACCATGCGTAAGTGAATGGCGATCGTAGGTGTCATCGCAACCATGTCCTTCAACTTCGTCAGATTCCTGTTCTTCATATTGTCTGGAACCATAGTCTCTTTCTCTGTTGGAATGTGCATACCTTTCATGTCGAGTGCTTCTCTTACCAAGTTGATAGTCAAGCGGAAACGCTTCAGCTCGTTGCCCCTTGTGAGTGATGGGAGCACAAAGGAGCTGTATCCTTTCTTGTCTTTGCTGGGAGTGAGGGTACTAATTAAGTATGAGCACCTTAGAAAATCTGGCTTTGGTAGTTGGAACTTGAAGTAATCATAAAGCCCAGCCTTCTTCCATATCGACTTCAGTCCTTCATTATTCTGTAGCTTTTCAAACTCCCTGGTAAAGAAATGGTATCTGCCCCAACGTCCATTGAATTCTACCTCGGACTCCCACATATATGTGCCTTCACCCAGAGGTCCAGCAACGTCACTGAACCAGTGTGAGGTTTTGTTCACCGGCATTGTGTGACCCTGTGGAGGATTCTGAATCGGTATGGCATGTAATGCCCTTAATGCCACTGGTCTTTCCTTTAATTCCTCCTCGACCGAAAGGCTTTCAATGTCCACCACTTGGGGGCTGGTGCCTGCCTGGGAGCTAGTTCCTACCGTATCGGCCATGTTACTTCTTGCTGCCCGTCTCTATGAGAATATACAAACATGTGTTAACATTGTACAAGACAAGAGAAAACCGTTGTTGTTCCCATTACAACGTTAACATGAGGGTCAAGAGCGAATAATGGGTTAGTAAGTGCTCGATGCGAGTGTGTGTGTGGTTAGGAGTTCGGTAGATCTAAGAGTTAAGTGGAATGATGTAGTGTGATAGTGATGTGGTTAGTAGGTTGTCATGGATTTACAAATGGGGTCTGGGGGTTTGTTACAAGTCTTAGGCTGCCAAATGCAGTGGATGGGCTTTGCTCTTGGTTTCGTAGAGACTCTCGAGAGCTTTATCGGTGTGTCGGCTTGAAAATGAGGCCTTTTAGGGACCCATTTACAAGTGATTTTGCGCGTGCTCATGGGCCTTGGTGTGTTCCTGAGTGTTGAAAACGAGTGAATACTGGCCATGCGAGTGGATGGGTCATGCTGTATAGGTTGTGGCCTCGGCTTAGCTACTTGCGCCCGCAAACAAGCCTTAGGCACCCAAATTTGTTTTGATTGTGGGCTAGCCTTTATCGACTTCTTGGGCACCCAAATAGATTTCACGTTAGCAGAAGAATTTCTGAAAGACTTCTCATTAGTATCATGTTGTTGGTGACTAATAAGAGGCTTTGCCTGTGTGGTTGGCTTGAGTGCAACCGGGTTTTCGCCTTTCCGTACCCACACTTGTTTCACTTGCTGGGACATTTTGCTGCGCAGGTACTTTTGATCTCGAACATAGGAAGTACTCTGCTTCTTTTGCCTTTGATCCATCTTTGGTTGCTGCCTCCTTCTGGCCTTTGGAAAAGAAGGGAGTTCCGTTGCATCCTTTACTCCTCTTTTGCGAATATTATTCCTCTGCAACACATAGTTTTGGACAAGAACAACATAGTCATCTTCATGTGTATTCCTGGAAGGACCAGGAGTCTGTGCCTTTCCTAGTTCCTTGAGTGCTCCATTATCTAACTCTACTGTAATTCGACTATGATTGACCCAAACCTGAAGAAGTCCACTTCTTAGGTTTAAGTTGACTGCTTGGTCATAGATCCAGTCTTGACCCAAGACAAGAGGTTCAGTGAGATCCTCGTCTTGACACACTAGTACTTTAACTGTCATTGCCTCATCATGAATGTAGAGGGGAAGTTCCACCTCGCCCATGCAAGGGGTTTCCACACCTCCCAATCCTATGAGATATGCTTCCACAGGATTGATAGTTAACTGCAACTCTTGACAGTAAGACAACTTAACAGCACTAGTGGCTGCACCTGAGTCAATCAAGGCTCTTACAGTCCTTGCACTCTTTCCTTGTCCTATATCTAAGGTTATGAAAGGACGTCGATCGGTTATCTTATGTGAGCTAACACCTGAAACTTCACACATAGCCATGTCATATCTTTGATCTGCATATGCATCTTGCCTAGGGTGCTCTCTACCTTGTCTTCTTAATTTCATTCTCCGGATGCGCTCTAGGGCTTCTTCTTGAGCTTCTTCTCGAATTCGCTTTTCTTCCTCCTTGCGTTTCTTTGCAGTGTTGAGTCGACTGAGCATTTCCTCCGTGAGGGGTTTCTGATACAACTTGACTCTGCATCCACTGATATAGTTTGGGAGAACATCACCCTCTAACGTGGCTAGTTGTACTGCTCCACTCGTGGAGATCCTATTGATGATCATAGGGCCGTAGCCTCTCTTTTCTAGCTTCCTTGCATGTTGCTTCAATGTGTAGACTAAAACTAGATCTCCTGCTTTCAAACCCTTATCCTTCACATGGGCATCGAAGTATGCCTTCTATCTCTTCTTAGCTGCATCTATCCCTGCAGCTGCTCTCAGTCTTGTTTCTCCTAATCGTTCAAGGTCAAAGATCCTAGAGGAGAGCTCATGACCTGTCCATTCGTGCTCTTGTGCTACTTTCAACGTAGGTATTAAGAAGTCCGAGGGTAGCACAGCGTTTTGGCCAAAAACCATCTGAAAGGGGGTGGTTTGGAGTACCGTTTTGTAGGCAACTCGGTATGCCCAAACAGCATGGTATAGCTGTTTGTCCCAATCAGAGCGTTTGGTGTTCACTAATTTCGTCAGTACATTGCATAAGATCTTATTAGTGCTCTCAGCTTGTCCATTAGCTTGAGGGTGATAGGGGGCAGACTTCTTGTGTATTACCAAGAATTCTTGGAGTAGGTTTTCAATCACTTCGTTCAAGAAATGAGTGCCTCTATCACTCACAAGTTCGATAGGTAGCCCATATCTTGTGAATACATTCTCAAACAAGAATTTAGCAGTTGTCTGAGCGTCATTCTTTGTCGTAGCTTTTACCTCTACCCACTTAGTTAGATAGTCTGTTGCAACAATGATATATTCTGCATGGGAACCCTTAGCTGGGGGATTAATAGGACCTACGAAGTCTATTCCCCATTTAGAGAATGCACGTTCACCCATCATAGGTTTCAGTGGCATCTCATCTTTGCGTATAGGATACTGAGTTCTCTAGCAGACATCACATCGTTTCACATAGGTATGTGCGTCCATGTGAAGGGTAGGCCACCAGAAGCCAGCAAATAGTATTGCCTTGATCACCCGATCTGGTCCAAAGTGTCCTCCTGCTACACCTTGGTGAGCAGTTTCCAAGATCTTAAGATATTCACTTTCATGGACACATAGCCTCAGGTAACCATCTTTACCACACTTATATAGATTGTCACCAATGAGTGAGTAATCCAGGGCTTCTTGTTCTAAACTCCTTTTCCTAGCCAGAGTCATGTCTGGCGGGAATGTGTTTGTCCTCAAGAATGATACTAGAGGTTCACTCCAATCTGGCACAATGGATACTTGATAAAGAGTGGCGTGTTCCACTGGTGGTTTAATGCAACAGATTGGGCATTCCTTGCACAACTTTTGGACATCCGCTTCCATAGTCGGCCAATGCACTCCGAGTCTCCTTAGTGTCTGTAAAGTTCGTTGCTTAGAATGGTGTTGCTCTAACGCACCTACATGTGCTGATTGCAACCATTTAGCGTACTCATCCTCTTCTACGCAACAAGCCAAGATCCCTTGATCTGTGTGCTTGTACATACTTCCTGCCATGATGTGGTACTTTTGGGCTTTTACAACCTCTCTATTCCGTGTGTTTACCACTGGATGATTAGGCCCGTATGTCAATACTGGTACCAATGGCTTAGCCCACTGTGGCACCACTTCCAAATTAAACAAGTAAGCGTCAGGAAGGTCATCTGATACTCCTTGTGGGGCTTCTCTCGATGTGAGCCTAGAGAGATGATCAGCTCTCAAATGAGTCCTCCCTTTTCTCACCACTACCTCAAAGTCATATTCCATGAGCAAGAGAAACCATCTCACTAATCTTCCTGTATTGCATGGCTTATTTACGAGGTATAGCAATGCCTGATGGTCAGTAAAAAATTTAAACTTGTTTGCAAGCAAATAGTGTCTAAATTTCTTAACTGCATATACCATGCCTAATCCTTCTCGCTCTGTAGTGGTGTAGTTCCGTTCAACCGCATTCAATTGTCTACTGGCATAGGCAATTGGAAGATCCATATTACCTTCACCAGTGGGTTGTGCAAGCACACATCCAATAGCATAATTGGATGCATCCACATGAACATGGAATGACTTATTCCAATCTGGTGTGGTCAAGATTGGTGCTGAACACAATCTTCGTTTAAGCTCCTGGAAGGAATTCTCACATTCATCCGTCCACTCAAAGTTTGTCAGAAGTCCATACATGGGCTTTGCAATGACAGCATACATGTGTATAAATCGTCGGTAATAACCACAATGCCCCATGAAAGCTTGTACTTCCTTGACATTCTTTGGCCTAGGTAGCTCTGCTATGGCTCTCACTTTCTCTTCGTCGGTAGATATGCCATTCTTTGACACTATGTGTCCTAGAATCTTGCCTTGCCTTACCATAAAAACGCACTTTTCTGGGTTCAGGCAGACTTGATATTCTCTACATTTGTCAAAGATTTGTCTGAGCTCAGGGATATGGGTTTGTCTAATGTTGGAATGAGCACAAAGATCATCAACATAGACCTCTAAATTCTTCCTCAGGAACTCCTTAAACACATGGCACATCAGCCTCTGGAAGGTAGCTGGTGCATTGGTAAGCCCAAATGGCATGACTCTAAAGGCAAAAATGCCCCATTCTATGGCAAAAGCCGTTTTATGCTGATCTTCTGGAGCTATGGCCACTTGATTGTAGCCCGAAAATCCATCAAGGAAGCTGTAGACTTCCTTACCTGCCACTCTTTCTAAGAGATGTTCTGTGATGGGAAGTGGATAGTTATCTCGAATTGTAGCTGCATTGACCTTCTTCAAGTTAATGCATACGCGCAGCTTTCCATTTTTCTTGGGCACCACTACTATGGGGGATACCCACTCAGTGTGCTCAATTTCATAGATAAATCCAGCTTCAACCAGTCTATCTATCTCTTCTTTGATCTTAGCAGCGTAATTGTCGTTATATGTGTAGGGCTTTTGCTTAGAGGGTTTAGCATCTAAAGTCATGGGGATGGTGTGTGAGCATATGTCAGGGTCAACACCTTTCAAATCCTTGTAACTCCAAGCGAATACATCTCTGTATTCTCTTAGCAATGCAATCAACGCATGCTCTTCTTCCTCAGTTAGGTCATGGCCTATGTACGTGCATCTCTCCTCTCCTTCTTCTAGGGCCACTACTATTTTCTTGGTGGTTTCTTTGTTATCATAGGCCTCTCCTACTTGTGCCTCTCGTTTAGGCATTCTTATCATAACCCTCCTGTCGTCTATCTCATACTTCTTAAAATTTTCTGGGACCTCAAACAAAGATTCTTCCTCTTCTGGTGAGGCTTCTTTCTTCTTTCGTTTCTTTCCTTCTTCCTTTTGGGTCACATGTGTTGCTAATCTTACATCGTTTGTAGGCTCTCCATGCCTCTGGGGTTGAAATTCTACTTCATGGAAGTATTCTTCATCTGATGCAAATGGTGGGTCCATAATGATTGACTCTAGGTCGGAGTCACTTGCATCCTCAAATGCATCAGGACTAGGTTCGCATTCTTCTAGAACTGCCTCTCCCATGATTGGCTCTATGGAGAAGACTGAAATTTCATAGCCATCCTCATCACAGTGAGGTGTCCATTGTTCTTCATTGATGGCTACGTCCATGGTTGCTAAAATTTCTGCCCAGCCATGGGGTTCGAATTCCTCATCAGGAAAGACTACAGGTGCATAGGCTGGGTCTTGAATGGGTCTATGAGTTTCGTTTGCACCTATTTCTCTGGCCTTTTCTCTCTTCTCTTCCTCTACTGCTACTACACATCCATAAGTGGGTGTCTTCATGCATCCATGAGGATCCTGAGCCTATGGAATGCACGGATTCCGTATCATCTTTGGCTCTATGGATGGGATTCCATTGGATGGGAGGGACATCTCTATGAGAGTAATCTTTGAGATTCACTTTGGTCGTAACACCTAAGTGCTGCAGGTACAAAGAATTGGTTCCCCAATCCTGTACCACTTGCAACTGTCGCATAAATGGTCTTCCCAAAATCATCTCATAGGCATGATTTTTGCTAAAGTCACATATGGCAAATGTATGCTCAAACTCGACACCACAATTGGTGAGAGTTATTCCTTCTAGCAATCCTAAGGGTCTCTCTATGTGACCATCGGCCATTTGCAATTTCATCCTCGTGGGCCTGAGTGCCGGCTTGCCCCAACGCTTCCATAGGGAAGTGGTGGCAATTGCAACTCCTTCACCTGAGTCCAAGATTGCCTTGGTGGTGTACTCCTGGTAGGTGATGGGAAGATAGGTGTTCCCTTCTTCGCCTTCACACATATCTCCTATCTTATCCAAGGGAATTTCTGGCACCGTCCTATGGGATCCTACCTGGGAACGAGGTTTGGCTATTTCTGGTACTTGTTCGGCGACATGTTTCCATAATTCAGGTCTAACCTTGAGTAGCTCTTCTAACTTGAGATTGCACTGCACGTTAGTGTTCTTCACTACCTCTGTGTTCCTAGGTATGACTGAATCTTCGTTTCTTACCATGATTGTAGGTGTTCTCATACACGTGGACTTTGCTTCCCATGGGCCTGTGAAGTGGGGTAGCTCTTGTATGGAATTAGACTCAAAGTCCAATCTCTCGTGAGACTGAGTACTCTCATGTTCCCCGTAAATAGATGGGATGTCTTGTGGGAATTGGTCGTGTGCATCATCCACAAGTTCAAAGGGAGGGGCGACTTCACTTTCGTTATCCCATTTGTCTTCTTGAATCTCTCGTAGGAAGTCTGGTGCAAACTGATTCATAGAAGAAGAAGTGTCTGGCTCCGTAGAATTAGGCACATAAGCCACCTGGGAAGGAGGGCTTGTTCTATCGTTGGCTCTCTCCTCGTTCTCATAGATGGCTGGAGCACAAGCTTCCTGGGGAGGATTACTTATTCTATTACTTTTCCGAACAGGCTCATACGCTCCCTGAGAAGGAATGTAGGCAACCTGTGGAGGTACGTAAGCTTTCGAGGGAGGCTCATCTGCCTTTTGGGGGGAAAGATAAGCTTCTTGAGGAGGCACATGGGCTTCCTAAAGAGGCTGGCTTATCTGTTCTCTTGCCCTTTCCTTTCTTTGAGGGGCAGGTTCCTTTTCTGATTGTGCAATTAGCCTCTCTATTCTTTCTAGCAGTCCATCAAAGTGTAACTGCGTCTTAGCTGAGCTAGAGATGTTAAAGAGGCGGCTAGCCTCGAACATGGCTTGAGCCAATTCCACCATCTTAGCACAAATTTTAGTTCGTTCAAGCTCTAGCTCGGCTCTAGGGTAGCATTTTTCATGATCGGTTATGGTTGGCCCTTCTTGGATTCTGGATTGATATGCTTTAAGCATCATGTTTAGGTCCTCGGGAGTGGGATCAGCTAATACGGATCCTACTCTAGGGGGTGGTGGAATTATATGAGGTGGATTGGGAGGTGGCGGGTCGGATGGCGATGGGAATGGTGGTGGTGGGATAGTGTGAGAGGGAGTTTGAGATGTGAGTTCAGTTATCCTGGCTTTGGTTTCTCTTATGCTTTCCTCGAGTTCACTCATCTTTTTAGCCCATTGTCTTTTCATTCTTTCCCGACTATCTTTCCATGCTCTAGTCCTTTTCTTTGTTATGCTCTCGGTTTCACTAGCCTCTGGGTTCTTATCCTGGGTTGCTCCTTGGTTCTGTTGCAATGCTTGAGCTCTGGTGACTACTTGTACTGGTGCAGTGGAAGTGACACTCCCTGTGGAATCTACCACTAACCCAATAACGTTGATAGGAGTGATTTTTGGCATATTATTGGGATTCTTAGGGCAATCTCGTAAGAGATGCTCCTTTCCACAATCTTGGCAAAAGCCTTGGATCGTCACGGACTGAGTTTGTGTAGGTGGAGGTAAGGGGCAATCACGAATGAGGTGATCTCCTTGGCATCTGTAGCACGGTCCTCTTGGGAATGGAGGTCTTACCTGCCTAGGTTGAGGCCTAGGGTTGGGATTTGCATACATGACGTTTGTATAATCTGACTCCCAACTAGGTTCATTTGGCTCTTCGCTATAATAGGACTCACCATGTTCTGGAGACTGCATGTAGTACGCCTGGGGACTATCAACATGTGTAGAATCAAAGCTATGGTCACTCGGGTCACTTTCAGAAATCAAGGGTGTCACAGGGACTATAGCTCTATTCAGGTTTTCTTCTGCAACAGCATACTTTACCGGAATCACATTAGCTGGGGCAGGTGGTTGTTGAGCTAACACTGGCTGAGGCCTTTGTTGGCTTTGATAGGGTTGTTGATACGGTTGTTGTGGCCTGCCATATGGTTGTGGAGGGTACGGGTTCTGGTATCTTCCTTGCTGCGGGTATGGCTGAGGGTAGGGTTGCCTAACTGCCTGCTTGTTGTATGGGCAATCTTGTGCGGTGTGATTGGTGTATCTCCGTTCTATGGTGCAGTACTGGCTAGTAGGATTTACTTGGGGCTGAGCCATAATAGGGTAGACATTCGCCATGTGGTCACCACCATAAGTATAGCACCTTTTCACAAGGGCAAACCTTGGGATTTGTTTGCTAGTTACACCTAATTTCTGAGCTACTTTCTCTGCAAGTTCCTCGATTGATGTGGATTGCGTGGAAGAGAGGCTTGAGGCACTATCTGAATCTTTGTATATCTTAGCAAGCTCTAACTCCTCCCCTAGGTTATCCTCAATGTCAATACACATGCGTACACACTCTTCTATGGTCCTAGGGTCCTTCAAGTACACATAAGATCTCAATTTGGTACTTAGCAATCCATCCAGGAATAAAACCACTTGCTTAGCTGGTGTGGGTAGCTCAGGGACAGGGCATCTTTCAAGATATTGCCTAAATCTCCTTCCTGCAAGTCTCACGGTCTCTTGCGGGGTTTGCTTGAAGTTGTGAATCAACGAGGAGGTATTATGCCTTATGCCACTCTTAGAGAATTCAATAATGAAGGCTTCTAGGAGTTGGTCTATGCTCCTGAACTGCCTCTCATTTAGTGGCTGAAACCATGTCAGGGCAGTGTTCCTAAGGGTCAGATCAAAGGCATTGTACTGCGTGAATAGATCCTCCACTTGTTCAGCTCTCAAGACTTGCCTAAACTCAGCCACATGATCGTATGGATCTCCAGTGCCATCGAAGTAGTTCTTCATGGACTTAACTAGCTGAGTCGGTCTCAAAGTCCTTGTGTGCTCTCTAGGTCGTGGTAGAGGGAACTCATCCCCATTTCTTTGATTCCTGTGAGCTCTGAGTATCTCAGGTTCTACTCTATTCGTTTCCGTCCTCGTTCTTTCTCTACCCACTGGGTTAGCAAAGCTTACTTCTGGTCTATCCCTACTTCTGTCTCTTTGTATTCCATGAGCTTGGGATGTTCCAGCTCCAGGGTGACCATAGGATACCTTCGATCTTGGTTGGGGGAAAACGAATTCACCCTTCCAAGTGTAAGCATGCCTATCATGTTCTGCCACCACAAAGATCCTCTCCGAAGCGTGATCTAAGTAGGTCACTCTACCTGGGCTATCAGGATCCTTAAACTCATAGATCATGATTGTTCCTATATCAGTTGGCTGATCAGATTTGTACCTCCAAAAGGCTTCGTCAGTCTCTCGATTGAGAAGCAGATCTATGCTCTTGTTGTCTTGGGGAACCCACTCAGGTGTGATAATCCTAGTGAGAACAGATTTGCCTCGGGGGGTTCTAGGTTCTACACCCATGTTTCCTTGTTCCAAGTCACCTAAGTCCGCTTCTGAGATCACATTTCCGAATTCATCCGTCCTATCTGGATGACTGGTGACTACGTATATGGTTCCTTCTTTGTCCAGGTATGCTCCGTTTTCAAACTTGACAGCTGGGCGCTCTAGTCCTATGGATTGGTCAGGGTTCTTAATCTGTACCACAGATCTTCCTAAGCCGTCCTCATAGATGCTAGCACCTAATCGATTGGTCCTAAGGTATTCCAGCTGAGTCTTGTACGGGCCTTCTACCCTCTACAAGTAAGGCACTCCTGAACTTCCTGTAGGTCTGTCCATGCCTTGAGACATCTCTGACTCACTGGTCTCAGAGCTAGGGTAGTACGAGTGGTGGCTCAACTGTTGGGCCCAAGACCTAGCAGTGTGGTTAACACTAGCCTCTGAAGACCTAAGGCTTTGTCTCTCCCTTACTAGATGTCGTCCTGAGGTTCATATGCCTATATAAGTAGCCCAATTCTTTCCCAGAGTACAACCTCGTTGCTGGTTACTTTATATTAGTCACTTGGTTCTTTTTAGTTATTCCTCGTGTTTAAGGTCTTGTCTAATATTACGTCGTCAGGAATACTTGAATGTTCCTCGTGCTTTCAGGTTGATCGTTCCACGTTAGGTTCTTTTCCTTTATGTTATCGACAGTACAGAGATTAGGTTTTAGCTTGAACTTGAGTTTTTAGGTAGTCTTCAACTTGATACCTGCCTATCGTCGCCCTGACTTACTCCTACCTCTCGTCGTTCTTAGCCTAACTATGAATTGACAGAGGGGGTTAAAAGTTTCCAACCTTTTGTTTCCTGCTTGGTTGCCCTTGAGTGCCCAGGAAGTGTTTCCCAAGCTTGCACTTACACTTGCTTAGAACACCTTTTGAAGCTCTCAATAGATCTGTAAGAGTTCCAAAGCTAGCTTTAAGATTTAAATTCCAAAGACAGAACCAATGATTTTCATTCCTGTAGCAAAAACACCAACTTGCATAGTGATTTTTAGGAAAACAATTCTAAAGACCCCTGACTTTGATCCCCCTGGGTATGGTCAACTTCAAAATACCCTAGAGCTCAAAAAATTGATTTCGTATGAAGAAGTTATGACTGTTCAGGGTTTAGGGGGTTAAGACACGATTCAATCTGGCTGACAGATCCTAGGATTTTCTCCCAAAACACGTGTAGGAACCTCCAATAATGCTAATGGATTGACTATTTTGCCCCAAAATTATCCCAAAGTTTGAACAAAAGCAGACCCTAATTTTTGGCCGAGAAGCCTGTCAATCGCGATCGACAGGTCTGTCAATCGCGATTGACAGAGGTGTCCGTCGGGCCTGTCAATCGCGATCGACAGTGTCAATCGCGATCGACAGTGTCGATCGTGGCTGTCAATCGCGATCGACGGTATCAATCGCGATCGACACGTTTTCCGGATTTTTCGCCAAAATTTCAGTCAATCGGGGGCCTATCAGTCGCGATGGACACGTGGCTACGCGTAAAAGTCAATCAGTCGTTGAATTTCAGTCGGTCGCGATCGACGGTATCAATCGCGACTGACAGAGGTGTCGATCGTGGCTGTCGATCGCGATCGACGGTATCAATCGCGACTGACAGAGGTGTCGGTCGTGGCTGTCGATCGCGATCGACGGTATCAATCGCGATTGACAGGGTCTGTCGATCGCGATTGAGAGAGGCTATCGGTCGCGATTGACAGAAAATCACGGAATTTTTCTACTGTTTTATGTGATTTGGGAAGTGCTCATCATGCTTGTGCTAGTGGTGAACTTTGTTTTACCAAATGATCGAATTTTCTGTCGATCGCGATCGACAGAGGTTGGCGACTGCGAGATAGATTCGACGAGTTTCGTACCTGCGCAGGGAGCTGGGGATGGTGATTCAGCAAGGTCCTGCAAAAAGCTCAAGAAGCATGCAAGAAAACACACACGCTATATCGCTCTCTCGCTCTCTCTCACAAGTGAAATGAGGGAAATGAGGTGGGAAAGGTGATATGATCAAAAAATAGAAATTTTCGTGATGATGGAGATGGAGGTGGGAGATGGTGATGATGATGATGGAGATGAAGATGGTGAAGGAAAACAAAAAAAAAAAATAGGTGAAAGCGAAGAAAATACCTACAACTCCAACGCGTCAACTCTACGTCTTACCATCACACGCTCGTCCTCAAAGCTCGATCCTCGGCAACGGCGCCAAAATTTGGTGTAGCTCAGTGATGAGTAGCACCTCCTTTAATGTCAATCCGGGAATACATGAGGATGGTATGAAGACCTCGAGCAAGTGGCGACACAAGTGCATGAGTGAGAAGCACACTAGCATGCACACACATACACACACACGTGCACACACGGCAAGACAAAGAGTGAGAATCAATGGAGTTCTTAGATTACTTTTCAAGAAGCTCTTACAAGTTTGTTTCAATTACAATCTAACTCCAAAAATGAGCTCTCTAGCTCCTTTTATAGTTTTTGACTAGCTTTGGCCCTGTTCAGACCTAGTGTCCGGCCTAGTTAAAAATTAGGTTCCAGGGCTTATTTGAGGGCTCAAACGAGATCTAAAAATTATGAAAATTGGCAGGTAGATACTTCTAAAGCTCCTCAAGCTCAAGGACTCCTTGGCTTGCACAAAATGGAGCTACAAAAATATGAAATGGTATTTACAATGGTGTTTAGTGATGAGAATCACTTTTAATTGGTGTAAGGGTTTTGAAAAACTAAAGGGTTGCCTTAGTGCTAGATCTGCGTGAATGCTCATACGTGCTTCTTCCTGAAGAAAATTATTGGCCTATTTGCCAGATCTTCGTTGAATCCCTTGTCTGCTTGTGCCTTCTCTCCCTTCTGACTCTCTTCTCTGACTGCCATGCCTCGTTAATCCTTCAGTTCCTTGTCTGCTGCTAACAACTTGCGAACACCTTCTCTCTGATGAAGTGATAATGTACCTCAATATGCTTTGTTCTAGCATGGAAAATAGGATTCCGTGCTAACTGTATGCTGCTAAGATTATCACAATAAATAGTGATAGGCTTTCGCACTTCCACACCTAAATCTGCAAGTAGCATTTCTAGCCATGATGCCTCACATGCTGCCATTGTAGCACTTCTACACTCAGCCTCTGTACTCAACAAAGCAACAGTGGGTTGCTTCTTGCTGCTCCATGTAATAGCTGCACTCCCAAGTGAGAATAGAAAACCACTAGTAGATCTTCTATCTGGAATGCAACCAGCCCAATATGCATCGGTGTGTCCATAAACCTGCAAATCTACACCAACCTCATAATACAATGCATAATCCAAAGTAGCACTCACATAACGTAGAGTGCACCTCAAATCATCCAAATGTGGCTTCCTGGGAACCTGCATAAACTGAATTTCAAGTCCAATAGTGTAGCTAAGATCAGGCCTCATAATTGTGAGATATATCAAGCTTCTCAGAATTTTCCTATACATAGTAGCATTTTCCAATGCTTCACCTGACATAGTATCTAACTTCAAATTCTAATCTAATGGCATAGAAATTGGCTTACAATCAGCCATACCATACTTTTGCAACATATTCAAGGCATATTGCCTTTGTGACATCCATATACCTATTTTTGTATGAATAAACTCAATGCCCAAGAAATAGTGTAGCACACCAAGATCTTTCATGTCAAATTCCTGAAGTTGCTTTACCTCTTTGATGCTTTCTTCATTATCACCACCTACAATCAAGTCATCAACATAAATAGCCACAATCATGATGCCATCATCACCCTTCCTTGCATATAGTGAATGATCTGCATCACACATAGAAAACCCGATGCTAGTTAAGTAATCAACAATCCTTGCATGCCATGCACGAGGAGCTTGCTTCAGCCCATACAAAGCCTTTTGCAACCTGCAAACATATTCTGGATGCTTTGAATCTTCATATCCTTGTCGCTAGTCCATGTATACTTCTTCCTGTAACTCACCATGTGAGAAAGCATTCTTCACATCCATCTTATGCAAAGTACATCCTTTTGTTGTAGCTAATGCAACAAGTGTTCTGACAGTAGACATTTTAGCTACAGTGCTAAATGTTTCCTCATAATCAATGCCATAAGTTTTTGCATATCCTTTTGCTACCAAATGTGCTTTATACCTGCTTATGCTGCCATCATCATTGTGCTTTACCTTGTAAACCCACTTGCAGCCTATGGGTTTCTTTCCTTGTGGCAATGGAACCAGCTTCCATGTATCGTTTCCATAAAGTGCAGCCATCTCTTCATCCATAGCTTTTTCCCAATCTACATTTCCAATTGCATCTTCAAAACAAGAAGGTTTAGCATCTTGTATTACCTTGGTCATGTAGGCACAATGAGGAGCCATATAACTGTCATACGTCAATTGTTGCACTGAATTTTGCATCCTCTCAGATCTTCTTGGTCCTGGGTCACTTCTCCTTGTATCATCTGCATGTGTTTTTCTTAGTCCTGGAGTCTTCACAAAGGGCAATCCAAGTTCCTCATCAATACTCTTTTCCTGGAGTCTGTTTTTGCATTCAGCAACGCCATTCTGTTGTGGTGTGTACCTGCATGAAAACTGTCGTCGAATTCCATGACTTTTAAGAAAGTTGATGAACTCATTTGACATGTATTCACCTCCTCCATCAGATCTTAATGTTTGAAGATACTTCCCTATCTGCTTTTCCACCATAGCTTTAAAATTCTGGAAGTGATTGAATACCTCACTCTTCTCTTTCATGAAATATACTTACACTTTTCGTGTATGGTCATCAATGAAAGTAACATAAAACCTGCAACCGCCCATAGATGTGGTGTTTGCAGGACCCCAAACATCTGCATGTACTATTTTTAGCACATTCTCACTAACATGCTTGTCATATTCTCAATGATGATTCCCGTAGCTAACAATGTGGCATCACAATTTAAGATTGGTGTCTTTACACTTTAGGATTCAGGTATATGAGATTTGGTCCTAAGACGTGCTCATTGGTGGGACTTGTGTGGGTCTTGCTTGTCTACACGTGGTTCCAGTATTTCACATTTTTAGTGTAAGTTGTGAAGGTCAAATAGAATTTAAGACCTTATTTTAAGGTCTAAAATGGCCAAAACGGGTAATAGGGCCGTCAAAAATGAAGTGTGGAAGTTGATTGAGTTGAAGAGACAACAGGAATCTGTGTATAATACGTCTTCATATCGTGGAAATCAGGAACGTGTGAAGTGCATTTCATTCTTTTTTCCCGTATGGCTTGGTTCTCTGAGAGTCTAGCAAGTATAATTCAGGAACGGGTCATGATTTGAGTGGACATGCTGAGAGGCCTCGAAGTTGGCGCACGCAATCGGGATATGGAGGGCAGTTCCGAGTTAAGGATTATATAAGGAGATAGTGCTATCCAAATGACGGATGGAAGTATGCAAATGAAAAAGGATGTAATTTAATAATGCAAGGGGAATAGTAACTATCGCATGTGTAAGAAGATGCGAAAAAAAGAAAAGAATGGATTTGAATAATGCAAGTATATGAAGAGGGACTTAAGATGAAAATCGGGGGGAAGAAAGTGTCATATTATGGCATTGTGCCACATGGCTCCATGAGGAGCATTGTTTTATATGATGGGTAGAAGAAGGGAGAATATATCTCATAAAAGTCTTGAGGCTCAAGTAGAGATATACATGAGTACTTCAGGAGAGAATGGCTCGGGCATGGCTGGGAGGCAGAACATGGAACGCTCTGTGTGTGTGCTCGTGGACGCAGATCGTAGCGGTAGAGAAGCAAAAGGTGCTTTTTGATAGTGGTATCAGAGTATTATTTTAGTAATCATTTGACCATGCTTTATGTTTTGGGGAGTGTTCCGATGTTTTCGGACACTTAAAAGTTTATGTTAGGACCTGAGGAGGAAGGTGCAGAGGTCTCGAAGCTTGTCGAGAGCGATTGGATGCATGCAATTCCAAAATCAGACTAGTCAGGGATGTATATTTTATGCTTCAGGCATTTTACTTTATATCATGGCATGTTCTGTATGTACATGCATAGATTGGATTGCATACATCAAATTGTTGATCATTATTTAAATTCTTAAAGTATGGATCGACAGGCAAGAAGTACTTTTTGATTGTTTGCAAGAAAGAGGATTGCAGAAACCATATGGTTATGCAACACAGAGAATGGTTGCTAGCAATTACTTTTATGTTTTTGCAGGTTATGGAGTCCATATATAAGTTTATGGCGTGCATGCCATGGGCCTGTCAAGCCCTATGTTTTTGGGTGGCCTGTGTGCCACTGAGCTTATGGTAAATTTTTTTGGGATTCCATTTCCTGGGGAAATGCTGTCGAAAATTTTCCCCTCTTATGGCGTTATATATGCACTTGCTTTTAGGTAAGAATGTTATGGCATAGTAACATGCCTTTCTGCAAACATCAATAAGTTTTATGCATGCTTATAAGCATGTATTTGATGGACTTATAACCATCATAGTAGTATATATAAGGCAACTTCAGTAGTAACAGGATCCCTACACATAATCCTTATGGATTTAGACCATAGGATTGCTAACGGAAGGAGCTACACCTTCACCATTAGTAGTGTGCACAAGCAATCCTATGAGTTTAGGAAGTTGCATAGAGGCACGGGAGATACAGCTTGATAATCTCCAAGGTAGTGAAGATTAACTTATCTTCACAAGAGTCACATGATAATTAGGAGACTATGGGGTATCATGATGTATACCCAAAGAGTGACTAGTTTCACTCATACACATCACTTGAGCAAGTAGTGAAGCATTTCTGCTTCACTACTAAGGAAACCAAATAGACGGGATCACAAAGATGGGTTTCATGAGACAACATCGACGGGTGCTTATGTGATTCGAGTGATGGTTAGGAAGCCATAGGTATGGCACGAGCTCTATGGTATAGAGCATAGATCCCTTAGTCAGGAATTGTTGGGGTACCCAATACATATATATGTATATCGGGATCTATAGAGAGGTACTTAGACTTAGTCTTGGTACCTGGGAACAAGTTGGTTTGGAATAGAAGGGGATATCCATTGTCACATTGTTGACTAGAACCAAACTAACTAGTTCGAGGACATGGGACTCATTTGAGTCCACCGATAGGATTGTAGGATATGGGATTCATTAGAGTCCAATTACATATTCCATTATTATATGGGTTTCATGAGACAACATCGACGGGTGCTTATGTGATTCGAGTGATGGTTAGGAAGCCATAGGTATGGCACGAGCTCTATGGTATAGAGCATAGATCCCTTAGTCAGGAATTGTTGGGGTACCCAATACAGATATATGTATATCGGGATCTATAGAGAGGTACTTAGACCTAGTCTTGGTACCTGGGAACAAGTTGGTTTGGAATAGAAGGGGATATCCATTGTCACATTGTTGACTAGAACCAAACTAACTAGTTCGAGGACATGGGATATGTAATTGGACTCTAATGAATCCCATATCCTACAATCCTATCGGTGGACTCAAATGAGTCCCATGTCCTCGAACTAGTTAGTTTGGTTCTAGTCAACAATGTGACAATGGATATCCCCTTCTATTCCAAACCAACTTGTTCCCAGGTACCAAGACTAGGTCTAAGTACCTCTCTATAGATCCCGATATACATATATATGTATTGGGTACCCCAACAATTCCTGACTAAGGGATCTATGCTCTATACCATAGAGCTCGTGCCATACCTATGGCTTCCTAACCATCACTCGAATCACATAAGCACCCGTCGATGTTGTCTCATGAAACCCATCTTTGTGATCCCGTCTATTTGGGAACAAGTTGGTTTGGAATAGAAGGGGATATCCATTGTCACATTGTTGACTAGAACCAAACTAACTAGTTCGAGGACATGGGACTCATTTGAGTCCACCGATATGATTGTAGGATATGGGATTCATTAGAGTCCAATTACATATTCCATTATATGGAATATATATATATATATATATATATATATATATATATATATATATATATATATATATATATATATATATATATATATATATATATATATATATTCGATTTAGTGTAGGTATGACACTGTGAATTGGAAGAAGTTTTCACTGGTATGGGACGGTGGAAATGACTTCCCTTTGAGCACTCTTCTTCTATGGCCAGGAAGAAAAGGACTCATCATTCATGGCATCATGTCTCACTAGATCAGAGGAGAGCTCTTAGTAGATATCTCCTTAGCATTGGGAATTATCCTTCATAGTTTAGGGAAGATTTATTCTTCCAGTAGAGAATGTGATAGATGATTTTATCATCATTGGTATCACATACTCATTATGAGTTTGCACTAGTGCCAATAGATGCTCTTCCAATAGAATTAAGTCCAAAGGAAATGGATGACAAACCAAAGACTTCTTGGTCAGTGAAATGTATAGATTGCATTTTACTATCAAGAAATTCTTATATATGAGCTAGATGACGGATTTGCATAATTCACAAGGTAGTTTAGATTAAACTATTACTTGTGAGTACACTCAAGGTTAAGAAGACCTAGGGTGTTATGAGGGCAATCTATCATTTAGTCTTAGATGGGTTTGGAGTCACTTGTTATGGGACTTTGTTCTATATCTCATAGGATTCTATGGTTTATTATCTCCATTATGGTATGGTCAAGCTTATAAGTTTGGCACTTTACACTTTCTTTTCATATTCTTACTCCATAGAGGATACATCATATGGACTTAGGTCCTTTGGATGATGTTGTATGTCATGGGAGTGGTAGTATGGAAGTGGAGTATACATGGGAGATAGTAGACACCATTTAGACGGTTTCCCACCTTTAAGATGGTCTCATATGAGGCTTCTTAAGGGGAAGGATACGGGGAAACAACACACAGAGATGACCATGTACATAGAGTACATGGGGTTCAGGGGCGTCCGAGCACTTTCTTCTACCATTAGGGACATTTCATCTGCATTTTCGAGGACGAAAATGCTTTCAAGGGGAAGGAAATGTCATATTATGGCATTGTGCCACATGGCTCCATGAGGAGCATTGTTTTATATGATGGGTAGAAGAAGGGAGAATATATCTCATAAAAGTCTTGAGGCTCAAGTAGAGATATACATGAGTACTTCAGGAGAGAATGGCTCGGGCATGGCTGGGAGGCAGAACATGGAACGCTCTGTGTGTGTGCTCGCGGACGCAGATCATAGCGGTAGAGAAGCAAAAGGTGCTTTTTGATAGAAAGTCTCCACATCCGTTGGAGGAACAATTACATGGTGATCTGTTGTGAGTGCTTAAGCTTGGGATCTTGGTATATGTGCTATAGCTTGGGATCTTTTCCTTACCTTGTCTAGGGTCCGAGGTTCTCTGTGTAAAATCTATGTTGTCATATGCAAATGTAGATGGGTGTATCCATTGAAAGCAAAGTCTCACGTTATGTTGCTTCAAACAGTTTTTGGCTTCACCTGAAAATATGTTAGCATGTAAAATGGGCACTGTCTATTTTGATTAAGGAGGGAATACATGTCTTTTGATTTTAATGCATTTCTGGTTAAGCGTGGGGTAAAACTAGGGTTAAACTTAAGTGTATGGTGTCACATACACCTCAACTGAATGTAGTTGTTGAAAGAAAGAACATGTCTCTCATGGGGATGGTGAGGTGTATGGTCAAAAGTCCAGCTTTACCACATAGCTTTTGTCTTGAGGTAGTTATGTATGCAGCAAGCCATCTGTTGCTCATTTGTGTGTCTTTGGTTGTCTCGCATATGCATTAGTGCTTGAACAAAAATGCAAGAAATTGGATGATAAAGAGTGAAATGTATTTTTGTTGGGTATAGTTATGAAACTAAAGGCTATTGTTTGTATCATCCACAAACTAAGTGCATTTTGGTTAGCTGTGATATTTTTGTGGAAGTTGCAATTCAACCATTACTTTCATGTACCAAGGATATGTTAGTTAGCTCTAAAGATGTGTATGACACTTTGTTGCCTCCTTTTATAGGTGGATAGTCAAGTGTTGTTCCAAATGAGGCAATTTATGAACCTGTAAGGAAGGCAATTTCTCAGCCTTTACAGGTTCCACATGATGGTGAAGATATTTCCATTTTTTATGCAAATTTACATGATGCACTTATTTTTGAAAGGATTGATATAGAGGAGGCAAAAACTATGCCAAATTGGTTGGTGTAAACTTCGGGAGAGAGCAAATTAGATGCATTGCTATCATATTGTACTCCCTCAAGTTCTTATAGTGCTTCCTTTGCATCAGATTGCTATGCCATGGCTGCCTCTAGTCTTTATGATAAAAATGAGCCTATTTCTTTTGATGAAGCAAAAAATTCAAAAAATTGGATGGCTTCTATGTAATTAGATTATGATGCTATTATGAAGAATGATATCTATTCTTTATGTGATTTGCCTCCAGGTAAAAAGACCATTGGCACTAAATGGGTATATAAGGTGAAGTGCAAGCTTGATGGAACAGTTGACACGTATAAGAACAAGCCTGTTGCAAAAGGTTATGCTCAAGAAAGAGGCATTGATTTTGATGAGATTTTTGCATCCACATGTCGAATGACCACCGTTCATAGCATCTGTGCACTTCTAGCTCATCATGATTGGATTGTACATCAATTCGACATAAAAACTACATTTCTGAATGGTGATTTACATGAGGTAGTGTATGTATTTTATCCCTGTCGTTTTATGCAAAAAGGGCATGAAAACAAAGTTTGCAAGTTGAAATAGGCATTATAGTGCTTGAAACAAGCACCACGTCCTTGGTATGAAAAAATACATACCTACTTGATTGCACATGGTTGTGGGAACAGTCCAAGTGAGAGCACCTTATATGCTAAGCATGCAGGTGATGTATTTTTTATCATTGTTGTGTATGTTGATGACATGTTGCTCATTGGTCCAAATGAGAAGCATATTGCTGATTTTAAAGATGATTTTCATGCCCCTTTTGAGATATCAAGTTTGGAGAATTTGCATCATTATTTGGGCATTCAATTTATGTAAGTTGATAGGGGAATAGCTTTGTGTCAAACAAAATATATTGACACATTATTGCAGCATTTTAGCCTTGAAGATTGCAAACCTATTGCCACTCTTATGGAAACATGCTTATAGTTGAGTCTTCATGATGTTGGAGATGCATTTGATGATGTTCTCTATCAGCAGGATGTTGGATGTTTTACTTATGTATAACTCGGCCTGCCATTTAGTTTGTTGCCTCTCATATGAGCAAGTTTATGCATTGCCCATGTGTCAAGCATTGGAAGGCAGCTAAGCGCATTTTTTGCTACTTGAGTGATATCTGGTTACTTGGATTCTTTTATCCCAATGGAGGATCATCATCGACAGATTTACATGCTTTTTCTAACTCTAAGTGGGATGTCGCTATGACACTTCTGTGTCCACTAGTAGTTTTTGCTTCATGCTTGGTAGCTCATGCATATCTTGGTTGAACAAGAAGCAGCCTATTGTGGCCACTTCTAGTTGTGAGGTTGAGTATAGGGCAACTTTCATAGTGACTATTGAGTGTGTGTGGCTCAGATGCCTTTTGACTGATTTGGGTATTGATGAGTGTTTTGCCAACACCATCTTCACTTACAGTTAGAGCACATAGGTAGTTTTGAGGAACCCTAAGCATATTGAGGTGCATTATCATTACGTGAGGGAGAGGTTCTATACTAGAGAGATCAGTTTGGCATATGTGCCCACACATGATAACATATCAAACCTTTTCACAAAGGACCTTCCTAGGAAGAAGTTTGAAGCTTTCACAAAGCTTTGGGCTTATTTCCTTTTGTGGATTGATATGTTTCCACACAGCTTGGCACTTCCTTATACATGAGTGTTAGCTCCTTCTTCACCCCATCACTGCCAAGGGGGATTTCTCGATATATTTTGGTAGTGATGTGTGTGAAAACACTCAAGATCCTTGTTTTGGCTCTCAGTCCAAGGGAAAGTACATACACACAGTGATATTTTACCCCAACTTGCTGATGCTAGGTCAGCTTTTATCACCCTAAGTCCCCAACTTCACTCCAGTGTATTGTTGGGGGATAAGTGCAAAAATAAGTATCCAACCCCAATGATCCCTTCTAACAACCTCCCTCTCTCTCTACCGACTCTTTGCCATTCTTTTGCACATCTACCCCAAACATACACACGCATGCTCACTGATGTACTTGCACATACATTCTCACACACTAGTACACATTCATGCCCACACTTACTTTCGCACTCAAACGCACACACATGTACTCTCTTGCCCACTGTTCTTACACCTATACGCCCACGTTCCCTTGCCTCCGCACCCAAACAATCTTACCACCGCGTCCTCATGTGATTACCATAAGTTAGACACACTCACCCTTTGACATCATTGGTGAGAAAGATCAAGGGCAGAATACAATTCTCAATTTCAAGGGCTTTTCATGGACCCAAATCAACGTGCTTCTCACACATCTACCTTCACATCCCCTATGGAGAAAAACTCATCCTATGTGACGATATCCTTCTTCCAAAACACCAAACAACCTATATGTTGATTATACGACGTTCATATCACCTCAACTGCTCAGCATGTTAAGCTTGACGTTGCAAATCCTCCTTGTGTTGCTACATATAATCATCCTATTGACCTTAATTATGTACTAGATTCATCCAACAATATCTGTCGGGTAGGTCTCAATTCTATGTACTCTTTAGCATAGATAGTTGGAAACAAATGATGTAATAGATGTATGTAGTTATGGATTGGGGGAAAAGGTAGCTGCACTGCATAATGAGTGTCGAACCCTATCATTAACATCTCCACTACTCATGCATGCTGCCAACACCACCCTGCATAGACTAAAAACCATCCACACTATCTGCAACTCCATAAGGAAAAAATGGAAATATGCAAACACATCAGTTTTGACAATGCAGGGAATGGAAAGTCTCAATATTGAGGATATGGAATAAAAGAGACTGGCAATAAATATTTGAAATGTGCATTAGACACACGGATAGGTTTTAGTTCAATGCCTTAATGTCCATATGAAAACTTCATAAAACCTGCAGACTCATCGTCATGTCAATTCTAGGAGAAATTTCATCAAGGCCAAACATACAATGAGCTTCATCTTTCTGTGCATTCATTACATAAGAGCAAGGATTCGAGAAGGCACTTATGCGGGGAGAACACCACCCTCTTCGAAGTGTAAACAAGGCAAACTGGTCGCCATCAATGGTAACCCCTACACCGGCTCACACGTATGCACAACATGTTTTTGTTTTAGCGCCCAACCTAACACCCAAGGCAAACTCTTCTCCTTACATCAAAAAATCCTCTCGCATATTCACATTCCTTCAGCAAGAGAGGACTGCGTGTTACACTTGTACATGGAGATGTTTTGTAATGTTGGGTCTGAGAGATATCGTGCTGACATAATGCATACTCGAGGCTACTTGAGCCAGATCCGCCTTGTAACCCCATGGAAACTCTTCGCAATGGTGTTCATAAAAAGGTTTAGCTATCAGTATACTACATGCAGCTTCATTACCACTTGGTTATAAGCAACAGGCAAGTTTCCACAAAATCATCAAAAGCTCACATACTGGACCAACACCTGATCGGTGTATTTCCCATGAAGATGCAGACTTGGGCAAAAAATTTACCTCGCGCATGAATATTAACACAACAACCGTACATGACCAATCTCTCCATGCATCTAAATTTTGCGAACTATCAAAGCGATTCACAGTACCTGGTCTGTGGATTTCTTTTCTACCATATGTTATCGAGCATCAAATCCAGTTCGATTGATTAGGCGGCTCATAGATTCGTCTCTGCACACTATTGAGTAGTCAGGCTTCCAAGAGAGTTGGTTTTCCTTCATTCCGAGCTTTGAAACTTGCATTTGTTTCTGTCCATCTCTTCTTCGTAAGCATTGCTAGACTTTATCAGTTGTTGTAGGTTGCTCGAATCCCACCCATTCGCTTCTCCAGCCACAACTACCACACTATAGAAAGGCTTCTTCCTCTTCCTTCAGTTAGGGACCCGTGCAGACCACAAAGTGACGGCCCGTCATCTTTCCCAGGTCAAACTCCAGCCACCTCTGCGAACTCGCCCTCAATTGAGTTGTGACTTCCCTCGTGCTCCATCTTGCATGTTGTTGGACATCCTTGAAAACCTACTGCAAAAAAACTTCTTGCCCCTATATCCCGTTAGAATAGGAGTAAATCATCCTAAGCTAAGCATATCCTTCAGCCAACGAACAAGAAGCGGCCATCATCTGCGGGTTTGGAACTCTATAGCTCGAAGAGAGAAGAGAGAGAGAGAGAGCAAAGAATACCCTCCTCTGTTGCCCCTCGATGTCTGCACACGGAAGGAGAGAAAAAAAAAGACCTGCACAGACATGCACCCGAACTAGAAGAAGCCGGTGACAGAAGACTCTTTTTTTTTTCTGCTCGCCTTCCCTCGATATATATGCCTCTGCTCCCAATCGCCTCCAGCCGAAAAACTAGTCGCTGCAGATGAGAAGAGGCGAAGAAGAATGGAGAAGGAGAGATTCTCCTGACAAAAAAACTTCCTCCCCTTTTCTGTTTCTTCAGTCAGAACAAGGGGGAAAAGACAAACAACTTTAGGAGCCATCTCTGATTTTATCTCCTTTGAGGTGAGGCCCATATTAAGGATTGCATTTCTATAGTCGTTCTCTCCAGTAGAGATCACATATAAGCCAATTCCGAAATATTCATTCGGAGAAATATATGACCTATCTCTGACAAATTTATCTTCATATGAGGTCCGGAATTTCTTAAACTGATTCAGCTGACGAGTAAGATGAAATGCAGAACCTGCAACACCCGGGATACAACCAGACCCAGATACAGCCAAGTTGGCCCCGTGCTGGAAATCGGACCCTAGTCCTCTCACATACGGGCTTAGCAGAGTCAACCCATAGGCTTGAGCCTGGAAATCGATCGTCAAGCGACCATCACAGAACCGATCTGAGGGATGGCCGAAAAAGGTACTACCATAAGGAAGACGCTCAGAGCGGCTCTCGTACGGGAGGTATGCTTGTTTATTCCCTGGGTCCGTCTTGGAATCACCGAATGCAACAGAGAAGGGAAACACATTGTGGAAGAAAGATGTCGATCGGAATTTACAATGTCTCTCGCCTTAACGCAATAGCATAGGCATGCACCCACTACGTAGATGATAGACAAAAGATAGTCCATGGTCAGACGAATCATGAGACCTCTTGCAAGTTGTCTTCACTAAACAATATGGGTAGAGATGGTCTTGTATTTCTGACTGTGGCATGGAAAGGCGTTCGAACGCTTGTCCAGAAAAGCACACAAAAGCACCCCAGCAGATGATCTTTGAATCCCCACATGTATGATACATGTTTATAAGTGAGCCCCCCACAACAACATCCACTCTACCATCTACAACAAGCACATGTGTATGCAACTGCTTGCTCTTAGCTGAATCCAAAACAGAAGCTGCTGCATGTCGTGTCTATCAATGCATTTCCAACAGTAGTACCAAGTTCCCGATCCATTCTGATCATGTTGGCGTCATGTAGTTGCAAATACTTCCCTTCAAACATTTGATCACTCTTCAAGTAACTGTAATCAAACATCTTCTTCTGCCAAATACAAACATATTAGTGCATACAAACCAATCATTTCTTGAGCTAACATACTCCCCTCTTCTTATTTGCGAAGTCGTCCTCGACGAGTCACTTTTGCTGCAATCTAATCCAAACAACCATGAACATGTCCATTTACAATTGGTTCGCATACCTTTTCATCGAGCCATCATTCCAAGTAGACCTGCACTCATTGAAGCTATTAGTTCTCAAAAAAATCACTCATGAATACATACAAATCGTTCACTTCCAAAATGATCCAAGAACATGCACATATATGCAACTCCAATTCCCACCTGCATCAAATTGCTCATGCATTCCATTATGAACATAGTCTCAACCAAAATAACACCTGCATACCTTCCCATGTTTTACACATTCAACTGTCATTGCGAAAAAAAACAGAAATGGAAATACCAAAATGAACAACAACAACTGAAATGAATCCAACAGGAGATGCAACATACCCAAAATGCATACCCCTTTTATTGATCTACTATTCGCTATGTACAATTATTCCATGACTAGACGTTCCCAAAGAATCCCCATCGTCGTCCTACACAAACCATCGAGACTCGAGTACAAGTCAAGACCTACATAAAAACCTGGAGTGTCCCACACACTGGAAAACCCTCGGATAAAGCACACAAGTTCTAAAGCAAGACCGTTGCATTACCTCGCTAAAGCCTCATCCATAAGTACATATAGAATATCTGTGCCTTCAAGAATGTTGATTCAAAGTGAGCTGATCTGTCGCAAGCCATCACATACCAATCACACAAGAAAATAACGTTCCCTTCCAGGCGATCATCGCCCTCTCCTCTCTCTCTCTCCCCCTCAGGAGTGGGGAATAATTTCATAGGTAAATTTTATTTATTTTCACACGTTGGCCTACATTGACACTGGATGCGATTCGTGGACCTGACCACCCGACCAGGTTGATTCCACCCATCTACCAATGCAATGCAGCGCACAACACACAAACATACAAGAATGACACATAACATATATCAACTAGCCCATAACGAAGCTGGATGCGGCTCATGGTCGTGACTACCCAGCCACGATGGCTCCACCTACCTACCAACCCGTTATGGCGCGTAGCTAAGACACAAACATATACCTTCCAAGCCTATGGCGAAACTAGCTGCGGCTCGTGGTCCTAACCACCCGGCGAGGATAAATCCACCCACCTACTAGCCCACCATAGCGCATTGGTACGATCACAGCAACACAAATTTTTTCTTTTCTTTTCTTTTCTTTGTTTTTTTTTTTTCATAGTTAATTAGTTCACCCAAGTCCTGAGAATTAGGGAGAGGAAGAAAGGGACTTTTCCCACTGTTCCCACACATACATGCAAACATATACACTCCAGCCTTTGACAGATCAACCACCTTTTCACTCCATTCTCTCAATTACAGACACTACATATGTATTCATCGATTTGACTTTTCACTAGGTAACTACAGCCGGCTATGCCTTAGTTCCTCGTATACCTATCCCTAGGTGTCCTAGAATGTGAGTCTTCGGGATGTCTCATGTAGTCTCACATTGTACTCGCATCCCGACAACTTCCCTAGGGCGAGTCAGGCTCAACTTCAGGAGCTCCGTCATCACTCCCTATCGTTAGCACATCTGCCCAAGCCCAAGTGATATCGTTTTCCTCGTTAGGAATTTCCCTCGAAGGATCGAAATAGTAATATCGATCTCCCGCCCATCCTACATGTCGAGTCAAGTATTCCTCAAAACACTCAATGTAAAATGCAACATCCAAACCCTGGTTTATAAAGCATACCAGCCAATGCGCTTCCTCAACATCGTATTCCGTCTCAAAGTCGTCGACATCTATGTCCATGCGGGCGAATGTTTGGTCCGAGAAATATATCCTTAACTCGTACAAGTAGAGTTGCGTTATTTGATCTGCCATTTTGTTACTTAGCTCCTAACAGTCTCTGCATAACACAAAAATATTAGAGGTCCAAAATTCTTGAGTTAGCACAGGATAATATTTATGACAACAAAAATCATAACTAACATATGCGCATATATATAAATATATATAACTATACATGTATGTACAAGGAGTCTACTTCGTCCTTCTGCTTGGATCTCGTCTAGCTTCTCCCGTCTTAATATCACTTGAAATATGGTTTAACTCGAAGCGCGTTAACCTTCACGGGAGCATATTCTTCTCCTAAATCTTGAATTTGCATGGAACCATTGGAATTGAGTTCCACCACCTTAAACGGTCCTGCCCATCTTGTTTGTAACTTCCCTGGGAATTTATAATATTTACTATCATAAACCAGCACCAAATCCCCTTCTTGAATCACATATGTTTTGAGATTCTTGTCATGCCTCTCCTTACGTCTCTTCTGAATAGCTTCCAAACTTTGTTGTGCGATGAGTCTCTTTTCTTCCAGCTTGACCAGTTGTATGTACCTTTCCTTCAATGACTCTTCCTCCCCCATCCTGGCCTCAATGGCCACTCTTAATGTTGGAACTTCTTTTTCGATGGAAAAGATGGCTTCCTCGCCATATACTAGGGAGAACGGAGTGCTCTTTGTCGTCACTCGGTAGGATGTTCGATACGCCCACAAAGCTTCCAAAAGTCTCTCATCCCAGTCTCGCCTATGCACAGCTACTGTCTTTGTTAGAATCTGTTCAAGAATTTTGTTGGTGACCTCCACTTGTCCATTTGCCCTTGGGTAATATGGAGTGCTTTTTCTATGTTTGATCTTATATAATTCCATTAATTCTTCGATCAGTTCGTTGACAAAATGTGTTCCTCTATCACTCACTATTTCCAACGGGCATCCAAATCGAGTGATAATTTGTTCATACAAAAATTTAGCTACATCAACAGCTCGGTCAGTCTTCAGAGCTTTGGCTTCTACCCACTTGGTAACATAGTCAGTACAGACCAAGATATACCTATTGGATCTTCGTCGTGAGGGAGGAGCAATAGGCCCCACAAAATCAATTCCCCATTTCTCAAACGGCTTAAGAGCCAACACCGGCGTAAGAGGAGCAGCATGTGCTAATGTGGGTTTGCCCATTCGTTGGCATTTGTCGCATTTCTTACAGTATGTATGCGAGTCTTTGAACAGTGTTGGCCACCAATACCCAGCCAATAAAATCTTTCTTGCCGTCAGTTCACCAGCAAAATGCCCACCGCAGGGTTCATCATGTAATGCTCTCAACACGAGGGTTGCTTCTTCTTCCTCGAGACACCTCCGATAGATGCTCTCATGAACAAAATATCGATAGAGTTGCCCCCCAATGATGCTATGGTGCTTCGCCAATGCTAACAGTTTTTGCTTCTCTCTCTTGCTTGCTCCTGGCGGATATTTAGTAGTGCACAAGAAATTCACCAAGTCGGCATACCAAGGTACTTTCGCATCAACCTGGAATAGATGTCCATCAGGAGCATCATCGGGCACACCAGAGATTGGCTCCTCATTAACAATTCGAGATAAATGGTCAGCCAATATATGCGCTTTGCCTGGTCTGGTTACCACTGTGAAGTGAAATTCTTGGAGGAGTAGCATCCACCTCATCAATCGCCCTGATAGCTCGGGTTTATTAATGATGTACTTTAGGGCTTCATGATCCACATAAAACGTGAAATGTTTTCCCATCAAGTAATGCCGATACTTGTTCACCGCAAAGATCATCGATAGGTGTTGGCGGATTCTTAGACAAGAAGGAGTTTGAGAGTTTGTAGGAGAAAAGGGGAAGAAATAAGAAGAGAAAATACACCTGGAAGCTTCTGCCGATTGATTACAGTAAGACAATTACAAGGTTTGAAGTACAAGACAAGCCAATACCTCTGTGCACAATCCCACAGAGTGCCCAATCACAAAATACCAAATATCCCAAAGTCTTCTTGCTGCCGGCTCCTCTGCACCAGACCTCCCCCAGCTTCAAGCTTATCCTTGTGCACACCTTGCACCAAGCTTCCACCAAGGGGGAGGAGTGAATACCTTTTGTCGGCACGCACCCACTGCAATGGGACCTTGAGATACTTGGGGAACTAGCTTAGCACTCTCTGCACAATCCCTTAGGCACTCCTTATGCACTCCTTCACTTCCACTTCTCTGCGTCGTCGCACTCGTGACTCTTGCACTTCTCTCTCTTGCTCCCTTACACTATGCTCTCTTGCTTACTCTAACCTTGGTCCAAGAATGACCCTTGCCTTCATGTGAGTGTCGATCACGTACGCTCCTAACTGCCATGGTATCTTGGTCCTCTCTTTGATGTCCCAAGATTGTCCTCACAAGTGGCAGCCAACGACTCACTGTTTTGTCCTGTAGTGACTTTAGTCTAAAACCAAAAATTTTAATGGGGGGCCATACTTTCACCTGTGCGTACACTTTGCCGCTTCACATACCTTCATGTTTCCTTTTAAGTCTTCACTTTTGCACATAAGAGGGGGTTCACCTGAACCTTCCAAAACACTTTAAAACACACTTTGAACCTTAGGGAAATTAGAGAAAATACCTCTGCAACCTGCAACCCATTTTCTCCAATTTACCCTTTGTGGACAATTCATTGTGCACTACCTGTGCACTTTGACACCTGCACTTACGCACTTTGACTTTGCACCTATTGACTTTGACCTTGCCTTTGTTGACTTTGACCAGTTGACTTTGACCAGTTGACTTTGACTGTAGTTGACTTTGACCAACATGACTTTGATGGGCTCAACAATAGGCATTCCTTCTCCGTAGTCGTGTAGTTCCTCTCAGTGCTATTCAAATTGCGACTTGCGTAATAAATAGGGTGGTCCAACTTCTTTTCATCGGCTTGGCATAGCACTGCTCCAACCGCAGTATGAGAAGCGTCGGTATGCACATGGAATTCTTTCGTCCAATCGGGTGCTACCAAAATCGGTGCATTTATCAATCTCTCTTTGATCGAGTCGAATGCAACTTGACACTCTTCAGTCCATTGGTATTGTTGGTCTTTCCTCAAAAGTTTCGTCAATGGTGCCGCTATGGATGCAAAATTTAATATAAAACGTCGATAATAATTCGCATGGCCCAAGAATCCTCTGAGTTGCCGCAAGTTTTGTGGCGGTGGAAGTTGTCTAATTTTTTCTACTTTATCCTCGTCGACCGCGATTCCTTTTTCGGAAATAACATGTCCCAAAAGCAATCCTCTTCGTACTCCAAATGTACACTTTTCAGGATTTAATGCGATACCTTTTTCAATGCTTCTTCTTAAAATCGCTTCGATCCTCTCCATCATGTTTTCATCGTCGCCTCTGATCGCAAAGTCATCGAGAAATATCTCCATCCAATCCTGCAAGTAGTCTTGATATGCAGCTATCATTGCCCTCTGGAATGTGGCCGGTGCATTGCATAATCCAAATGGCATCACACGATATGCATACGTACCCCATTCTGTCGTGAAAGTAGTTTTTTATTGATCCTCTTCATGGATTTGGATATGGTTGTACCCACTAAAACCATCCAAAAATGAGTACAATTTATGGCCAGCCACTCTGTCCAAGATTTGATCAGTGAACGGCAAGGGGAAATGATCCTTCTTTGTGCGCTCGTTCAACTTACGATAATCTATGCAAATACGGATTTTCTTATTTTTCTTCGGAACAACTACAATTGGTGATACCCATTCGCTGGATGCGATGGGATATATGAATCCTGCTTCCAATAATTTGGTCAATTCCAGCTTGATCAATTCCGAGTAGACTGGATTCGTTCGCCTGAGTCGTTGACATATTGGTCGGGTGCCTTCTTCCAAATCTATATAATGTTGGCAGATTCGGGGATCAATTCCTCTCAGATCACTGTATGACCATGCAAAGGCATTGCTGAAATTTTTGAGTGCCAATTTAATGCAATCTCGTACTTCATCTGGTAGCTCTACCCCCACACTCAGGAACTTTTCTGGAAAAACTTCCCATTTTTCCAACTGAGCTTCTCGCGAATATTCCTTATTCCTTGATGACACTGTGATTGGAACGTGCTCTCCGATCACGCGTGCATGGTTGGCCAATAAATCATTGTTTTGTTCTTTTTCGATTGAACCTAATTTCTTTAGTTCAGCTTTTGCAATGGCTTCCGACACTTTAGTTTTACTCTTCGCTTCTTTTTCCGATTCTCGACTTCTCTCTAGAATCTCTGCTTCTAGCATTCTAACTCTTTCTCTCAACTGTTGCACTTCCATTGCCGGAGCTAACTCTAGTTTCAACTCTTCTCTTGAAGTTCCCTTCTCCAGGGATTGAGTAGATTTATTTTCCTTTGCGTCTATACTCAACATATAGTAGTCAAATTCACTTGTATGTGTCAACCATCCCAGCAACTCCTGGTCTGAATCGTCGTTATAGAGCAATGGATTTTGATACTCTCCCATCTTCGTGTCTTGATTCTTAAAGAGCTGCAAGTTGAACCCGTCTTGAAGCAGATTCTTGTAGGTGTCCGTGTTCAAGGAAAACCTAGCTCGTGCAATCTCGTGCCTTGCTTTCTCCTTCTCTTTCTTTTCCATCTCATCGACTATTATTGTCTTCTTCTTGTTGCTCGAGGGTGGGGATACTTGCAACTGAATCCGATCAGACTTTGGCCCTATTGAAATAAAACCTGTGCGCCAGTCATGCACACATTCGGCTTGCACCAGCCATGGCCGTCCAAGTAAGATCGAGAAGGTGGCCTCTGAGGTCCTTGGTCTTACTATCAGATAATCAACTTTAAACTCTAAACCGCCCACAACTGTGCTTACATTCTTCAAAAGACCCGCAGGCTTCACTTGTGTTTGATCTGCCATTCTTAAAGACATCGGCGTTTCTTCCATGTGGTTGAGGCCCAAAGCTTTCATCATGAACTCGGTCATAAGATTGACTGCGGCTCCACTATCTAACTGAGCACCAGGGATTGCATATCCTTTAATCTCGACCGTCACAGCTGGAGCATCCGAGTCGATTTGTGTCGTAATACTTTGAATGATTCCTTGGACATCTTTATCTTGTCTCTTTTTATCTCGAGCTTTCCTCGGCTTCTTAATATATTCGTTGTAGAATTGTTTCCTATAAGCAGGTGAACACTTCAGCAATGTGCCAATGTCCAGCGTGACTTCCGTGTCAGCGAGCAGCTTTACAATGTCCACTTCTTTCGAACTTTGTCTTTCCTTTCTACACTTCGGAGCCCTTAATCTTTCGGGGAATGGTGCTATGCCTGGCACAAACTCCTTGGTCACTGGTGGAAGAATCTCTATCTCTTCCCCATCCTCAAACTCTTGTTGCTCAGCAAATCCTCCAACTTGGTTTTCTACCTCTTCACGCTCAACGATCTTCTCTTGACTCCCTTCTTCACCTTCGCCTCCTGGATTCTTCTTCGAATACTCTTGAGTTCTTGTGACTACTGCCACAGTTGGATCTTTGTGTGGTTTCTTGGCCTCGTAAGCATCCACAAAGTGCATTGACGAGCTAGAGCCTTCTTGAGGGTTCGGTGTTTTGAACACTACTCCGATTGTAGGAACTTGCTCTTGAGCTCTCGATGTGGAATGCATCTGAGTATCAACATAATTCGAGGACCCTACTGGTCCTTTTTCCTTGCCGGCGGCGGCTCTTCGCTTTGGACAATCTTCATCAAAGTGGCCCTCTCCACTACAGTACCTACATAGTGGGGTATACTCAATTGGTTTCTTTTCGTTTGGACATCTAGATTGAGTATGGCCAAAGCCATGGCATCTCCAGCATTGGATTGGACCATCTCTTCTTTGATCACGCGCGGCTCCTCTTGGATAGTCTCCTCCTTGACCCTGAGCACCGTATCCATATGTCTGTCTGTTTTCCCAACGAGATGTAGGTGGGACACCTTGAGCGGGCAATCCCGTATAAGGTCTCTCTCTTGTATCTCCTGATTTCATGGTCCTCTCTTCATAGGCTCTTTTGTTGTAACATCGGTCCTCTGTGTGATTTGTTCTTCCGCAAAAAGTGCAACGCATCCTAGGTGGTGATCTATCTGTGAATACTCTCGAGACTGTAGGGCATTCTGAAGCCAAATGGCCGTAACCATGGCACTTTCCACACCATGTATTTGATCGAAACACTTGATTGGGGTTCGTAGTCACCTCTGGTTTTACTGTGTATGTTTCCTGGGTCATTGTGGTAGCTTTTATAGCTTGCGTGACCAATTCCAATATTCGTTCTTCCGTTAGCGCAGGCTTTGCCTCGCCTGGCGTGCTAGTGGCAGCTACAAAAGCTGGGGTCGTCAATGCGGGACTTCCTTGGCCAGGATCTTTCATCGGTATATTTCCTGGGCCTCCCATTGGCTCGTATAAGAGTTCCATCTTCCTTTGTTGGCATAATTGGACTTCCTCCCAAAGCCTTGCTTGTTCCTTAGCATCCATTAAAGTTGCAGGTCTTGTCAGGCTGATATGCTGCTGTGCCGTAGGATCTCTCAATCCCGAAATGAACCTTTGTTTCAACGTCTCATCGTTCGGGGCATTCGCGCCCATCTTTCTTACCAATGTTTCCATTCTCTGAATGTAGTTATCGATGCTCTCATTGACTCCTTGTCGCAAGTAATCCATCTGTTGGGCCAATCTATCTTGGAAGCCTTGTCGTCGAAACTTTGCCAAGAAGGCTTCCTTGAGCATTTGATAAGTTCCACGCTCTTGTGGTGTCAGATTCCCATACCAATTGGCTGCCTCATCCCGGAGAATAGCCGAAAAAATTCTCAGCCTTTGATCGTGGTCAACTACGTCATTGGCCTCACAAGTAACCTCAAACAACTGGATAAAACTATCCGGATCTTCGTCCCAAGTACCTGAAAACTTGGTGAAGTCCCCCAAGTGAACCGAAATCCGCTGAGCCATTTCGAACAGAGGTGTGATGTCAATATCACTTCGATCCCAGAAATTTAGTACACGTGGCTTCAGGATCCCTCCTCCAAACTTCCGCACTTGATTCGCGACTCTCCTACGGGAGTACACGTTTTTGGCCGATTTCTTCGAACCAATCGAGGTCCACTCACCTGGCGGTTCCCACCTTCTCCTTTCTCTTTCAAGGGCTCTTCTCTGAGCTCGTTCCTCTCTTTGAGTTTGTGTTGCTCCTGACGATGAGCTCCCCTCGCTCATGTACTAGATCTTGGGGTCCGCAAGCTTGGCCAACCTGTGGCGCTAGGCGAACTTATGGCACTCTCTTATAGAGACGTACCAAGCTTTTCCCGGCAAACGCACCAAAATGTTTTGGCTCTCAGTCCAAGGGAAAGTACATACACACAGTGATATTTTACCCCAACTTGTTGATGCTAGGTCAGCTTTTATCACCCTAAGTCCCCAACTTCACTCCAGTGTATTGTTGGGGGATAAGTGCAAAAATAAGTATCCAACCCCAATGATCCCTTCTAACAACCTCCCTCTCTCTCTACCGACTCTTTGCCATTCTTTTGCACATCTACCCCAAACATACACACGCATGCTCACTGATGTACTTGCACATACATTCTCACACACTAGTACACATTCATGCCCACACTTACTTTCGCACTCAAACGCACACACATGTACTCTCTTGCCCACCGTTCTTACACCTATACGCCCACGTTCCCTTGCCTCCGCACCCAAACAATCTTACCACCGCGTCCTCATGTGATTACCATAAGTTAGACACGCTCACCCTTTGACATCATTGGTGAGAAAGATCAAGGGCGGAATACAATTCTCAATTTCAAGGGCTTTTCATGGACCCAAATCAACGTGCTTCTCACACATCTACCTTCACATCCCCTATGGAGAAAAACTCATCCTATGTGACGATATCCTTTTTCCAAAACACCAAACAACCTATATGTTGATTATACGACGTTCATATCACCTCAACTGCTCAGCATGTTAAGCTTGACGTTGCAAATCCTCCTTGTGTTGCTACATATAATCATCCTATTGACCTTAATTATGTACTAGATTCATCCAAATATATCTGTCGGGTAGGTCTCAATTCTATGTACTCTTTAGCATAGATAGTTGGAAACAAATGATGTAATAGATGTATGTAGTTATGGATTGGGGGAAAAGGTAGCTGCACTGCATAATGAGTGTCGAACCCTATCATTAACATCTCCACTACTCATGCATGCTGCCAACACCACCCTGCATAGACTAAAAACCATCCACACTATCTGCAACTCCATAAGGAAAAAATGGAAATATGCAAACACATCAGTTTTGACAATGCAGGGAATGCAAAGTCTCAATATTGAGGATATGGAATAAAAGAGACTGGCACTAAATATTTGAAATGTGCATTAGACACACGGATAGGTTTTAGTTCAATGCCTTAATGTCCATATGAAAACTTCGTAAAACCTGCAGACTCATCGTCATGTCAATTCTAGGAGAAATTTCATCAAGGCCAAACATACAATGAGCTTCATCTTTCTGTGCATTCATTACATAAAAGCAAGGATTCGAGAAGGCACTTATGCGGGGAGAACACCACCCTCTTCGAAGTGTAAACAAGGCAAACTGGTCGCCATCAATGGTAACCCCTACACCGGCTCACACGTATGCACAACATGTTTTTGTTTTAGCGCCCAACCTAACACCCAAGGCAAACTCTTCTCCTTACATCAAAAAATCCTCTCGCATATTCACATTCCTTCAGCAAGAGAGGACTGCGTGTTACACTTGTACATGGAGATGTTTTGTAATGTTGGGTCTGAGAGATATCGTGCTGACATAATGCATACTCGAGGCTACTTGAGCCAGATCCGCCTTGTAACCCCATGGAGACTCTTCGCAATGGTGTTCATAAAAAGGTTTAGCTATCAGTATACTACATACAGCTTCATTACCACTTGGTTATAAGCAACAGGCAAGTTTCCACAAAATCATCAAAAGCTCACATACTGGACCAACACCTGATCGGTGTATTTCCCACGAAGATGCAGACTTGGGCAAAAAATTTACCTCGCGCATGAATATTAACACAACAACCGTACATGACCAATCTCTCCATGCATCTAAATTTTGCAAACTATCAAAGCGATTCACAGTACCTGGTCTGTGGATTTCTTTTCTACCATATGTTATCGAGCATCAAATCCAGTTCGATTGATTATGCGGCTCATAGATTCGTCTCTGCACACTACCGAGTAGTCAAGCTTCCAAGAGAGTTGGTTTTCCTTCATTCCGAGCTTTGAAACTTGCATTTGTTTCTGTCCATCTCTTCTTCGTAAGCATTGCCAGACTTTATCAGTTGTTGTAGGTTGCTCGAATCCCACCCATTCGCTTCTCGAGCCACAACTACCACACTATAGAAAGGCTTCTTCCTCTTCCTTCAGTTAGGGACCCGTGCAGACCACAAAGCGATGGCCCGTCATCTTTCCCAGGTCAAACTCCAGCCACCTCTGCGAACTCGCCCTCAATTGAGTTGTGACTTCCCTCGTGCTCCATCTTGCATGCTGTTGGACATCCTTGAAAACCTACTGCAAAAAAACTTCTTGCCCCTATATCCCGTTAGAATAGGAGTAAATCATCCTAAGCTAAGCGTATCCTTCAGCCAACAAACAAGAAGCGGCCATCATCTGCGGGTTTGGAACTCTATAGCTCGGAGAGAGAAGAGAGAGAGAGAGCAAAGAATACCCTCCTCTGTTGCCCCTCGATGTCTACACACTGAAGGAGAGAAAAAAAAAGACCTGCACAGACATGCACCCGAACTAGAAGAAGCCGGTGACAGAAGACTCTTTTTTTTTTTCTGCTCGCCTTCCCTCGATATATATGCCTCTGCCCCCAATCGCCTCCAGCCGAAAAACCAGCCGCTACAGATGAGAAGAGGCGAAGAAGAATGGAGAAGGAGAGATTCTCCTGACAAAAAAACTTCCTCCCCTTTTCTGTTTCTTCAGTCAGAACAAGGGGGAAAAGACAAACAACTTTAGGAGCCATCTCTGATTTTATCTCCTTTGAGGTGAGGCCCATATTAAGGATTGCATTTCTATAGTCGTTCTCTCCAGTAGAGATCACATATAAGCCAATTCCGAAATATTCATTCGGAGAAATATATGACTTATCTCTGACAAATTTATCTTCATATGAGGTCCGGAATTTCTTAAACTGATTCAGCTGACGAGTAAGATGAAATGCAGAACCTGCAACACCCGGGATACAACCAGACCCAGATACAGCCAAGTTGGCCCCGTGCTGGAAATCGGACCCTAGCCCTCTCACATACGGGCTTAGCAGAGTTAACCCATAGGCTTGAGCCTGGAAATCGATCGTCAAGCGACCATCACAGAACCGATCTGAGGGATGGCCAAAAAAGGTACTACCATAAGGAAGGCGCTCAGAGCGGCTCTCGTATGGGAGGTATGCTTGTTTATTCCCTGGGTCCGTCTTGGAATCACCGAATGCAACAGAGAAGGGAAACACATTGTGGAAGAAAGATGTCGATCGGAATTTACAATGTCTCTCGCCTTAACGCAATAGCATAGGCATGCACCCACTACGTAGATGATAGACAAAAGATAGTCCATGGTTAGACGAATCATGAGACCTCTTGCAAGTTGTCTTCACTAAACAATATGGGTAGAGATGGTCTTGTATTTCTGACTGTGGCATGGAAAGGCGTTTGAACGCTTGTCCAGAAAAGCACACAAAAGCACCCCAGCAGATGATCTTTGAATCCCCACATGTATGATACATGTTTATAAGTGAGCCCCCCACAACAACATCCACTCTACCATCTACAACAAGCACATGTGTATGCAACTGCTTGCTCTTAGCTGAATCCAAAAGAGAAGCTGCTGCATGTCGTGTCTATCAATGCATTTCCAACAGTAGTACCAAGTTCCTGATCCATTCTGATCATGTTGGCGTCATGTAGTTGCAAATACTTCCCTTCAAACATTTGATCACTCTTCAAGTACCTGTAATCAAACATCTTCTTCTGCCAAATACAAACATATTAGTGCATACAAACCAATCATTTCTTGAGCTAACAATCCCCAAGGCACTTTTTTTCCTCTTTTGGAGTTCCCCCCCCCCCCCCCCCCCCCCGAAATTGTACATATACCTATAGCCTTAACATGGGTCACTTATCTTTCCATATTCACTTGGTAATTCATTTAGTATTGTGTGTTATGCTCCAAGCTTCTTCTTCTTCTTCCTTGTGTTGATTGCATGCTTTCATAGACCTCAAACTCCAGCGTACTTAAATGTTCCGACTTCTTCCCAAATGTCTATCTATCCTTACACACATATTTAAAGTGATGCATGCCCCTGCAAGGCTTGGGGTGGTGGGTGTTTTTCTCTTTTATACTTGACAAGTAGTCCTTTTCTTCTTTTGTCTTCCTCTTCCTCTCTTTTTACTACATTTCCATTCCACATGTCTGCCCTCTTGAACTATGATATCCTCAAGATGCTTCGGTTGGTGGCTTGCACATGTATGAAAGATCATCTACTCCTCTTATTTGTTATATTTGCCTGATGAATCATGAATTCTTGCCTTTTTTCCACCTTGACTACATTATTGGGTGTTTGTCGATGATCAACAAAATAGTGTAGTTCTTAAGTGACTCATCTTGCATCTGAATTGGAATTCATCTTTAGAAAAACCTTGGAATTGAGCAAAAAAAACCCTGTAAAGAATGCTTCTTCAAAAGTTTCTAAATATGTACCTGGGAGAAATATTAATTGAGAAAAGTAGGCCATAATTCTAGCTCGACTGGGAGTAACTCATAGATAAAAAAGTAATGGTCCCACTCTGTGACTAATGTTGGAGTTAGACGTCTGTGGAAGCACGTGAACAACACAAGGAAGAAGAAGAAGCTTGGAGCACAACTCACAATACTGAATGTATTATCACTAGAATGTACAAAGATAAGTGACCTATTAGGGCAATAGGCGTATATACAAGCCGGAGGAAAAAACCCTCCTAAAGAGGGAAAAAAACACCCCAGTAGTCCTAGTGTGTTCACACACATCACTACTGAAATATATCAACAAATTCCCCCTGGAAGTGGTGTGGTGAACAAGGAGTTGGCACTCATGTATAAGGAAGAGCTATTTAGAATCAATCCACAAAAGGAAGTAAGCCTAAAGCTTTGCGGAAAGCTTCAAACTTCTCCCTAGGCAGAGCCTTCGTGAAAAGGGATGCAATGATCTCCTGCATGGGCACATATGCCAAGATGATCTCTCCATCAGAGAACCTCTTCTTGACATAATGATAATGCACCTCAATGTGCTTAGTGCGAGCATGGAACACAGGGTTCCTCGCAACTGCCAATGCTATGCTTCTCAAGAGGACCAGTGAGTAGCATGTCATCAACATAGACAACAATAATCTGAAGCACATCATTAGCACGCTTAACATATAAGGTGCTTTAAGTTGGACTATTCTCAAAACCATGTGCAATCAGATAGACATGTATCTTTTCATACCAAGCATGTGGTGCTTTCTTTAAACCATATAATGCCTTCTTCAAAAAAAACGGTTCCGGTTCTGCTGGTTCTGGGAACAGAATTAGCCTTGGTATCCTGGAGTAAAAGGATTGCACACTGGTTTTCACGCCCTTTCTGCACAAAGCCACGAGGCTGAAAAACATACCCTTCTTCATGCAACTCACAATTCAAAAATGATGTTCTAATGTCCAACTTATGTATAGTCCAACCATGATGAGCCGCAACTTCACAGATGCTACAAATAGTAGTCATTCGGCAAGAAGGTGCAACGGTTTCATCAAAATCAATGCCTCTTTCTTATGCTAATCCTTTGCAACAAGCTTAGACTTATACATTTCAACTGTTCCATCATGTTTACGCTTCAACTTTGTTGAAGACAGGGAAATCTGGAAGATAAATGATTAATTTGAATTATGAAAGATTGTTAAACTTAGATATTATCTAGTTGGATGTCTATTTTTTGGTGAATTGGATTTTAATAGACGGTTATATCGAAGTTCATGTGCATGTCATGGGAGGCAAAAGACGTTATATAGAGAGCGCACACAAAGAATGGAGAAGTGTTCAAAGAAATGAAGGAGTAGGACTGCAGAAGCACGAGCGTAGCACTTAATTAGGGGCAGTGTGATGCTTGTCCTATGAAGAATGTAACTTTGAAACATATTCTTGTATATGTGACTCTAAAATCTCTGTAATTGAAAAATTCTGGCAGATGTTTCTTATATATTTTGTGCAATGTGTGAGGGTTGATGATGAACGTATCTTGCGCAGACATGTGTAGTGTCGTAGCATGTAATTCTATACACTCTGTAATGTGTGTTTGATGAACTTAAGGGTTTCTGAGTTAGTAGAAGTAATATGAGAAAAAAAAGCCTAATTGAAGGTAGATTCTCTGTTGACGAAGACCAGTGTGAGTAGTTGTATCAATTTAGACATTACCCGTGATGTGTTGAACTTCGAACCCTCAACACATTTGGCGATCCTATTGTACTGCTGAAGAAGCAAGAAATGCATGAAGGAAAGAAGGAAACGATTTGGTAAAGTGTATTTTACAAGAGCACAGGCAAGAGCAGCGAACGTGGAGTCATCCTCAAAATTTCACATTGTTGATTTGATTTTCAAAATAATGGACCACTTGCACAACATTAGAAGATAACCAATCCAAATGTGGTGGCTTCCCCTGAAATAATTTCAGCCTAAATCCATTGATTGGTTTGTCCATCCTTGTGCCAAACACATTTTCCACTCGAAAAGTTCCTTGTCCTAAATCCTGCAAGATCTGATATGGGCCTTTATATCTCAATGTAAGCTTTCTTGGATGAGGTCCAAGCTTAGAATTATACACCATCACCCAATCTCCTTCTTCAAATAACTTAAACTTCACATTCTGATTCACCCAAGCTTGTCTCCACCTTTGAATTACCTTGGTAATATATGCACTTACCAAACGATCCTCCTCCATCTAAAGAAGATATTTGCTCCTGTGTTTAACCGATAGCTCAGGAGACATCTTTTCTGCCGTGATTCGCAAACTTGGAACTACAAATTCCATAGGAACTACTGCCTCCAAGCCATATACCAATCGGAATGGTGTCATTCCTGTTGTCACTTTAAATGCTGTTCTGAATGACCACAAAGCTGAGTCGAGTAACAAATCCCAATTTTTCTGATTGTCATGCACTAGCTTTTTAAGAATACGCATTAAGGTCTTATTCGTACTTTCCGCTTGACCATTTGCTTATGGATGATATGATGTAGTCTTTTTATGCATGATTAAATGAATTCTTGTTAACTCTGAAATCATCTCATTAAGGAAATGAGTACCTTTATCACTTACCAACTCAATCGGACACCCAAACCAATATTATGATAAAGAAATTTCGCCACACTCGCTGCCTTATTGCCCTTCAATGCCACTGCTTCCACCCATTTCGTACAATAGTCTGTTGCTACAAGTATATATCTGCTTCCCCGCTGAGTAGTAGGTTTAATGGGCCCCACAAAATCCATGCCCCATTTTTGGAAAGGGTCCAATGGTAAAACTGGATGATCAGACATCCGATCTGAATTATTAGGTTGGCCCAACTTTTGGCAAATCACACATCCTTTAGCATACTCATGCGCATCCTTTAAAACAATCGGCCACCATAACCCAGCTTGTAAGACTTTCTTCCTTGTAACATCCCCCGACAAATGACCTCCTTCTAAAAGAATATAGGGTATGATGTACTAGGAATGAAGGAAAGGTTGCAGGAAATTTCCAATTTTTTAGTCTTGCAAGAGGAGAAATTAACTAGGTATGAACAGACAAAAGTATCTATTAACATGGAGGATTATCAGTCTTTACAGAAGCAGGTTGAAACACTTTAGGAAGAATTTAATAAGAAGGCACAAATATTAGAGACATTTCAACAGAGTAAGATGCAACAAGTAATAGAGTTGTCCAGAATAAAGCGGTCCATGCAGGAATTTGAAGAATGGCAGAGGTCTATACAAGAACAAATTCAAAAAGAGATGATGGATTTTTTAGCACTTAATGCTACTCTGCATAACGAACAAGTGATTCTTCACTCTAGGATGTAGGTATTACAGGTGCTGGAGAAGCAGATTTAAAATACGAAGATGTGGAGCTGGATGTTGTATTAATGACAGGATCAGATATGGGATTATTAAAGCAGTAGCTGCATAAGTATGATCAAGATATTTGGACTGTGTTTCAGAGTCGTTGGCAAAGTATGTTCAGGATTCAGAATGAGCAGGTGCAGCCATGCTTTGTGTCAAAGTATGAAAAAGATTTATTCCATATTATTAAAAAACAAGAGAAGCAAATTGAAGAACAGGCACAGATAATTAAAGAGTTACAGGAACAGTTGTTACAGAAGAATCTAGAAGAAAAGGTGGATATGATAATTGAGAAGCAACAATTCATTATTGATAGAGACTTTCAAGGATTTCAATATGATGCAGAGTCGAAAGGTTGAAGCAGAGGAAGTGTCTATTTCTAAACAGTCGAAGGAAATTATTTTATATGATCAAGGGATTGCAAAATTTGAGTCTAATTTTTGACAAAATTACCCACCGGGCTGTGCCAGGTGTTGAAGACAACGAAATCTGGAAGATAAATGATTAATTTGAATTATGAAAGATTGTTAAACTTAGATATTATCTAGTTGGATGTCTATTTTTTGGTGAATTGGATTTTAATAGATGTTTATATCAAAGTTCATGTGCATGTCATGGGAGGCGAAAGACGTTATACAAAGAGCACGCACAAAGAATGGAGAAGTTTTCAAAAAAATGAATGCGTAGGACTGCAGAAGCACGAACGTAGCACTTAATCAGGGGCAGCGTGATGCTTGTCCTATGAAGAATGTAACTCTGAAACATATGTGACTCTAAAATCTCTGTAATTGAAAACTGCTAGCAGATGTTTCTTATATATTTTGTGCAATGCATGAGGGTTGATGATGAACGTATCTTGCGCAGACATGTGTAGTGTTGTAGCATGTAATTCTATACACTCTATAACGTAATATGAGAAAAAAAAACCCTAATTGAAGGTAGATTCTCTGTTGACGAAGACTAGTGTGAGTAGTTGTATCAATTTAGACATTACCCGTGATGTGTTGAACTTCGAACCCTCAACAAACTTGTATACCCACTTAGTACCAATGGCCTTCTTGTCAAGAGGCAAGTCACATAAAGACCAAATACCATTTTTTATGATAGCATTATATTCAGATGGCATTACAGCCATCCAATGTTCAAAATTTTATGCTTCATCAAAGGAAACAGGTGCAGTCTCATCACGAAGACTAGATGTAGCCATAGCATAGCAATCTGATGCAAAAGAGGCACTATGAGAGCCAGAACGAGTACGATACGGCAGAGGAGCATCTAATTTGCTGTCACACAAAGTCTACACTAGCCATTTTGGCATACTTTTTGCCTCCTCAATATCAGCCCTCTCATCAACAAGTGCATCATGTAAATCTACATCAAAAATGGAATGTCCTGCATCATCACATGAAACCTGTAAAGGCTCATAAGTTGCCTCATTAGGATGAGCACTAGATTGTCCACCTGTAAAAAGAGGTAGCAAAGTATCATACATGTCTTTGGAGCTAACATATGTCTCCTTTGTACATGAAAGTAAAGCCTGAATAGCATCTTCCATAAAAACAACATCACGGCTAACCAAAATGTGTTTAGTCTATGGATGATACAGACGATAGCCTTTGCTTTTAGAACTGTACCCAACAAAAATACATTTTACTACTTTATCATCCAATTTCCTGTGATGTTGTTCATGCACTAATGCATAGGCCAGACAACCAAAAACACGCAGGTGAGCAAGGGATGGCTTACGACCATGCCAAGCCTCATATGGAGTGATATACTATAGCGCTTTAGTGGGACACCTATTAAGTACATATGCTGCACACATGACAACCTCAAGCGAGAAACTATGTGGTAGAGCCTGACTCTTGACCATACATCTCCCCATTTCCATGAGTGACCTGTTCTTTTGTTCAACAAATCCATTTGTTGAGGTGTATATGACACTGTATACTGACCTTTTATCCCATGTTTAGCCAGAAATGCATTAAAGTCAGAAGACATATATTCCCCCCTCCTCCCCGATCAGAATGGAAGGTGCCCATTTTACATGCTGATAGATTTTCAACCAAAACCAAAAATTGTTTGAAGCACATGAACACTTCGGAATTTGCTTTCAATGGATATACCCATGTATGCCTAGAAAAATCATCAATGAAAGTCACGAAGTAAAGATAGTTTCCAAAAGACGGTGTCTGCATAGGACCATAGACATCACTATGTACAAGCTGCAATACTTGAGTAGCCCGAACTGAACCATTTTTTGGAAAGGAGGAATGCTGCATTTTGCCCAAAATAGAGCCTTCACAGACATGTTTTCCAGGTGCCTCAAGTTTGGGCAAAGAGGACACCATTTTAGATTTTTGTAGGCATAGCAAACTAGCAAAATTCAGATGACCAAAGTGTGCATGCCAAAGCTTTGCATCTGACATAGCCTGAGAATCATGTACTACACATGTCGAATCATTCACAGATCTTTCATAGTCTATGAGCTTATAGATCCCATGACATAAAATGCCAGAAGCAATAATCATGTCGCCATTTGATAGATCATGAACAATACATTTGTCATCAACAAATTTCACAACCAAGCCAATCTTGGCTAATGCAAAAATTGATAACATATTTTTCTTGATCCCTGGCACAAACAAAGCATCCAACAAAGTCAAAGAACTACCATCAGTAGTAGTCAAAATGATCTTAACAACTCCCATGACAGGATAAGACGAGTTGTTGGTGCATGTGATAGTATTCCCTGTAGGGGCAGACTCAAGTGAAGTGAACAAACTACGCTACGAGGTAATACGATTCACCCGCCGCAGAAAGGCTTAGCTGCGCGGCGCTAAAGAAAACCGTTTACTTATGGTAGGAGCTAATACGTGTTGTAAACGTAATAGCTTAATCGTTAAGGTAAACGTACTTGCGTGATTTGAGGTAGAATTATATCATGCTTGGAAACTCCCACCATTACTTGAATCTTGCTTGATGCGCATGAAAGTACGGAAGTCGGAATATGCAAGGATCCCTATTATCGTTCATGCCCCTCTATAGTAATGAGTTGCGCTCTAAATACTTGAAAGTTTGTTTCATTATCGTAAGCAATGCTACTCCAGCTGCTGAAGCCGACGGTAAGGACAGTTTTAGAGGAATGATCACTTCTTTGACTCGTTTTGTAGTTCTTAAAAAAGAATGAAGTTTCGCATAACATGTCACCATTGCTTGCGTACTTCATATGCATATAATTCAGATGTGAATCGAAAGTTTTCTATCCTAACTGTGTATCACTGTCACTGTTAATACTACTTAATTTCCTTTCTTTAGTCCACGGTTCTTAGTCTGAGTGAAATTCATATGCTCTAAGTCCAACTGTTGAAAGCATGTTGGAACCTTCATGCGAATGATTGCTAAAAAATGTAACTGTTGCTCTCAAACGGATGCATACGTTAAGAAAAAGTAGGCATATTATTTTTGTATAAATGTTCGGTGCACTTGACATGTTTCTTTATTCATAATAGGAAACAATGAAAAATTAAGTGTAACGGAAGATGAGTACTCATTTATTCTGTCACCTAAACAATTATGGAAGTGGAAAATAAATCGTAAATACAGTCTGTGAGTTAAATTTATGCTGAACTGTCGATTTTATCTTGGAGTTAAGGGGAAAAAACAGAACGTTAACATTCCTAATGTTACTTCGTTATGGGTTTCCTAAAAATACTTGCAAGCTTTTGAATTCATGAAAAGGATTAGTCATTTCATTTCGTTGGACCGCAAACTTGAAACCAGAGGACGTGAGAAGAAATCTAAATAGATTTTACTACCTATCCTCAACTTTCTTTCTCACATACATTCCCATAGTTTCTCTTTCTTCTCTTTCAAGAGTAACAAGAAATGCTACTTCAACATAAAGTGTAGTTTCTGATCATCACATGTGAAAGGTAGTTAGAACTGCTCGAGCTTGTTAATTTATTTGATGTTAAAGGTCTTCTAACTTGATGAATTCTAATTAACGAGTGACTTAGTAATGCGTTTGCATCATGAAAAGGATCATTTCAAATATAGGGTTTTAATCACCTTAAAGAAATTTGGTTACACTTATAATTGTTCATGAAGATCAGAATTAGTAGTTGATTGCTTCCGAAGATTTAGGAATATTCAAATGTCTTTCTTTTGAAGTGTTCTTTCAGGACTCCAAAGCAGCCTTTCACCTTACTATTTAACCTTCTTTCTAAGAACTCCGCGACAACGTGGTGCTTGCTTTAAACCATATAATGCCTTCTTTAACCTGCACACCTAGTTTTCATGCCCTTTCTACACAAAGCCACGGGGCTGAAAAACATACACTTTTTCATGCAAGTCACCATTCAAAAATGCTGTTTTAATGTCCAACTGATGTACATTCCAACCATGATGGGCTGCAAGTGCACAAATGCTCCGAACAGTAGTCATACGGCATGTAGGTGCAAAGTTCTCATCAAAATCAATGCCTCTTTCCTACTCATAACCCTTTGCAACAAGCCTAGCCTTATACCTGTCAACTGTACCATCAAGTTTACGCTTCAGCTTGTATACCCACTTAGTGCCAATGGCCTTCTTGCCAGGAGGCAAGTCACATAAAGACCATGTACCATTCTTCATTATAGCATCATATTCAGATTGCATAGCAACCATCCAATTTTCTGAATTTTGTGCTTCATCATAAGAAACAGGCTCATTCTCATCACAGAGACTAGCCGCAGCCATAGCATAGCAATCCGATGCAAAGAAGGCACTATGAGAGCCTCAACGAGTACGATATGACAAAGGTGCATCTAATTTGTTGTCACGCAAAGTCTGCACCAGCCATTTTGGCATAGTTTTTGCCTGCTCAATATCAGATCTCTCATCAACAAGTGCATCATGTAAATCTGCATCAGAAATGGAATGATCTGCATCATCATATGAAACCTGCAAAGGCTGAGAATTTGCCTCATTAGGACCAGCACTAGACTGTCCACCTGTAAAAAGAGGCAGCAAAGTATCATACATGTCTTTAGAGCTAACAGATGTCTCCTTAGTACATGAAAGCAATGGCTGAATAGCATCTTCCACAAAGACAACATCACAGCTAACCAAAATGCATTTAGTCTATGGATGATACAGACGATAGCCTTTACTTTCAGAACTGTACCCAACAAAAATACATTTTACTGCCTTATCATCCAATTTTTTGCGATGTTCTTCAGGCACTAGTGCATATGCCAAACAACCAAAAACACGCAGATGAGCAACAGATGGCTTGCGGTCATGCCAAGCCTCATATGGCGGGATAGACTACCGTGCTTTAGTGGGACACCTGTTCAGTATATATGTTGCACACATGATAGCCTCAAGCTAGAAACTATGAGGTAAAGCCTCACTCTTGACCATACACCTCGCCATCTCCATGAGAGACATGTTCTTCCGTTCAACAACTCCATTCTGTTGAGGTGTATACGGCACTGTACACTCGTGTTTTATCCCACGTTCAACCAAAAATGCATTAAAATCAGAAGACATATATTCCCCCCCTCGATCAGAATGGAGGGTGCCCATTTTACATGCTGACAAATTTTCAGCCAAAACCAAAAACTGTTTAAAGCACATGAACACTTCGGACTTTGCTTTGAGTGGATATACCCATGCATGCCTCGAAAAATCATCAATGAAAGCCATGAAGTAAGGGTAATTTCCAAAAGAGGGTGTCTGCATAGGACCGCAGACATCACTATGTACAAGCTGCAATTTCTATGTAGCCCGAACTGAACCATCTTTTGGAAAGGAGGAATGCTGCATTTTGCCCGAAATACAGCCTTCACAAACATGTTTTCCAGGTGCCTCAAGTTTGGGCAAAGAGGACACCATTTTAGATTTTTGCAGGTGTAGCAAACTAGCAAAATTCAGATGACCAAAGCGTGCATGCCAAAGCTTTGCATCTGACATAGCCTGAGAATCATTTACTGCACATGCCAAATCATTTTCAGATCTTTCATAGTTTATGAGCTTATACAGCCCACGACATAAAATGCCAGAAGCAATAATCACATCGCCATTTGACAGATCATGAATTGTACACCTGTCATCAACAAATTTCACAACCAAGCCAATCTTGGCTAATGCAGAAACTGATAACAGATTCTTCTTGATCCCTGGCACAAATAAAGCATCTGTCAAAGTGAAAGAACTACCATCATCAGTAGTCAAAATGATCTTACCAACTCCCATAAGAGGATAAGAGGAGTTGTTGGCACATGTAACAGTATTCCCTGTAGGGGCAGGCTCGAGTGAAGAGAAGAAACTACGCTGCAAGGTAATATGTTTGGTCCCCCACTGTCAAAGTACCAAACATCTGAGTCTACTATAGACATGCATTGATCATGAGAAGATGGGTCAAAACTGCAGATAGTAATAAATGCCCATTCTTCTTCCTGCACAAGATTTGCAGACTCTATTTTTGGTGTAGAGGTCTCTGCAACAACCATTCCAGCCTCTTTCTTCTTTGCCTCTTTAGCAACCAGTTTTGGACAGTTCTTTATGATATGATCATTCCCTTTACAGTACTTACAAAACAATTTCTGCTTTTCTGATTTCTTCTCATCTTTATCTTCCTTCTTCGAATACGCAGAATTAGCAGACTTCTACTTACTAGTTGAAGAGCTCCATTTTCCTTTGCCCTTCTGACTAGCTAGGAAAGCTTGATATGCAACTCGCATAATGGACCTGTTTTGCCTGGACTGATCTTCCTGCAACAGAACAAAGACTAACTCCTTAAATGATAAGGCATTCGGATTGCCTTTCATCATCAACCGAAGAGTAGAAGCAAAACTCTGATATGAGTCAAGAAGACCATTCAAAACAGTCTGCACAAGTGAGCTATCTGGTATAACCTCATCAGCAGAAATCAACTATTCCTTTAAGTCTTTGATCTTTGTTAGGAAACTGTCCATAGAATCACCTTCATTCATGTGCTCACTCTCCAACTGTTTTCAAAGGTAAGCAACACGAGCCTCATTCCTAGCTTGGTACAATGTGGTAAGTGTATCCCAAGCATCCTTAGCTGTTGTGCAAGAGCGAATGTGAGGAATAATGGCACGTTTGATAGACAAAGCTATCAATGCATGTGCTTGGGCATCTCTGCCATCCCAGCGAATCTGCTGTGCAGTAGGTGCAGCAGAAATAGCAGCACGAACAGGAATCTGCGGAATATCATCTTCGACACCATCTTCATGAGCTCCAACACCTGTATTTGCAGTACCTGTCATTACAGGTGTAACAGGACGTCTTTCAACACCCTGCACAATGTTCCACAATCCTTTTGCAACCAATACATGTCGCATCATATAAGCCCATAATGGGTAGTTGGTACCATCCAACTTATCCTCAACAGCCAACATACGGACCGCGCTACGATAGTGCGTTCGGAGGCCGAAACAAGTATGCTCACCAAAATTCGTGCAATTCTGAGACTGCAAATGGAGGAGTGTTGACGACGCCCTAGATGAAGCGACGACCTGCTCTGATACCAATTGTTGGAGTTAGACGTCTGCGGAAGCACGCGAACAGCACAAGGAAGAAGAAGAAGCTTGGAGCCCAAAAACACAATACTGAATGTATTACTAGAGAATGTACAAAGATAAGTAGCCCATTAGGGCAATAGGCATATATACAAGCCAGGGAAAAAAACCTCCTAAAGAGGGAAAAAAGTGCCCCGATGGTCCTAGTGTATTCACACAGATCGCTACCTAAATATATCAACAGTGTGTTCATACATATCACTTCTATGGGAGGCTACAGGTTTTATGTCACTTTCATTGATGATCATACACAAAAAGTGTGGGCATACTTCATGAAAGAGAAGAGTGAGGTGCTCACTTTTAGAATTTCAAGGATATGGTGGAAAAGTAGACAAGGAAATAGAAGGAGACATTAATATCTGATGGAGGAGGTGAATATTGTGAGACGATGGTGAGGTTATGTCCAGATATGAGCTCGTCCTGCAAAACTTCTGCTATACACAGGCCAATCTAACTTCGGGGATGCTTAATAAACTTCTTTAGCTTCATAAAGATGCATTTAGAAACACCAAGTCCTTTGGATTATCACTCTCAAACGTTTGCATCAAAACAGATGTGTTGTATATGCAAGAAATGTAAAGAACTTTCTATTTTGGGAATAGAATGTCTCATTATTATGCTTAGAGATCACAACTTGGTATGAATTGACTAGAGAGCTTTTGCACACATCTAACTTAAGTGCATAACTAACTAAATCAAGTCATTTCATGAATTTAGCTGCACCATACAAGCAGAAATGAATCTAACAGCTCAGAGGGGTCACCCTGACTTTTTCAGGATCTAGAAGATGTGCAGACATAGTCAGCTTCTTAGTTTCATATCTCGAGATCTACCGAACCAAACTTAATGAAAATTGATATGAAAACACTAGACACTACAATCTAACAATCCCAAGTTAAGATATAGCAAATGAATGAGTACACATAGAGAAATGTATTACACAAGTTCACTGTAAAGATGAAGATGCTACAATATACAGTAGACAAAGATGTACTCAATGATATGTATCAAAATGTAAATGCTATTGAACATATGATACAAAGGGAGTATAGTGGACTACACATAGATAAAGGGAGATTGATGTATGCTCACTAAAGTAGCTCAATTCCTCTCAAAATGGTTCGTATATCTTGAAACTAAAACTATGTGTATTTATACACATGATTTGAGTTTGAATTTGAATTTCTCCTCACCTAAAAGTGATCCTACGCTTTAGAGAAGTGATTGATTTGATTCCTCTACCAAATGAGTCATGTTTTTACTCTCCTAACTTCATGAGGTTCATTCTTCTCTTGGCTTTCTTAATTATCCAAAGTAATACACTCAAAGTGATAAGCATGAGTTCATATGTGGTTCTCTATGTGAAGAGGTAAATAGATGTGTAGTTCTCAATCCTTAGTAATGCACTTAGGTTTGCTAATTGCACCAAAAGCTCCCCCTCAAGTCTAAGATTCTTGAGTCTTCATTCCTTCAAGATCTCTTGTAATCCAATCATTGATTTGAATCTGTTCAATTTGCTTCCATCCAATGCGTTTGTCATCATATCTGCACATTGTTGATAAGCTGATACATATGAGATTTGTATTTCTTTTACTCACAATCTTCTCCTTGACATAATGATAATGAACTTCTAAATGTTTAATCTTGGCATGGTAGCTTGGGTTAGCAGTAAGATGTAATGAGCTAATATTATCTCCAAATATATGTGGAGTTCAAGTGTTCAATCCTAAATCTGAATATAGGGTTCTAATCCACATACCTTCTTGTGTAACGTTTGCAAGTCCTCTGTATTTAGCCTCTGTTGATGAAAGAGAAACTGTAGATTTCTTCTTAAAGACCATGAAATTAATTTTGTACATGCAAAAGTAAGATATCCAGATGTGCTTCTCCTATCATCTTTAGAGCCTACCTAATCTGCATTAGAGAAGAGTTTAACATCTACATCAGATGTATATAATATTATAACCCTTAATTGATTGTGCCCTTCAAATACTTGAGAATTCTCTTGACTACTTCCATGTGAGGCTTCCTTGGATTATGCATGAAATGACTCAACACACTTACTCCATAACAAATATCCACTCTAGTTAGTGTAGCATAATTTAAGCTTCCACCTAGACTTTGATAACTTATTACATCATCAATTAGCTCACCTTAATGAGCACTTTACTTCAGATTGACCTCCATAGGAGTACATGCAACCTTGGTATTCTCCATTTTGAATTTAGAGAGAATATCTCCAATGTATTTCCTTTGTGTGAGAAATATAGCTTTCTCTGCATGTACCACTTTGAAACCTAGGAAGTATGTGAGCAAACCAAGATCATTGATCTTGAATTCCTCCATTTGAGCTTTAATCTTCCTAATTCCATTTGCATCATTTCGTGCAATGATTGTATCATCAATATATACACATAGGTATAGGACCTATGAATGATTCCTCTTAATGAAGAGGGAAGGATCTGCCTTGCTTACATTGAAACCTTTATCCTGCAAGTAAGTGACAAGTTTATGATTCCAAGCTCTAGGAGCTTGCTTCAAGCCATACAAAGCTTTTCTCAACCTGCACACATGTTTAGTGTATGATCTTCAAAACCAAGAGGTTGAGCCATATATACCTCCTCTAATATCCAACCATTTAAGAAAGCATTTCTAACATCCATTTGGTATATCTTGCAATTCTTGGAAGATGTAACACTCATGAGTACTCTAATAGTAGACATTTTTGCAACAAGTAAAAATGTTTCTTCATAACCAATACCTTGAGTTTGTGCAAATCCTTTGGCTACAAGCCTTGCTTTGTACCTATTATTTTAGCCATGAGAACTCTTCTTTACATTGTATATTCACCTTGAGCCAATGACCTTCATACATGGTTTCTTGGGTACCAATTCCCAAGTCTGATTTTCTTGTAGGGCTTCTATTTATTCTACCATGGCACTTCTCTATTCGTGCTTCTTCTTTGCTTCTTCATAAGTGGAAGGTTCTTCGGGGTTTGAGACTTGTGCTATATATATTGAGTGTTTAGTTACTAAAGAGGTATCATAACCATACCTTTCTGGTTTCCTTTTCTTTATAGCATACCTTCTTATTATTTGTTGAGAGGATTCTACCACATCTCTCAACGCTTGCACTTTGGCTTTGTCTTTGGAGTTCCAAGAATTGATTTCCCTTCTTGGATTCTTCTGATCATCATCATAATCACTTGATGCTTTGAGTGTAAACTCATTTCTCTTTGACAATGTTGGAAGTCTTCCTCTAGGTCATAGGGAAGTTTGATTTTCTTGCAATCATCTTCAAACCAAGATTCGTTTTCATCAAACACAACATCTCTACTTACAGTGAATCCTTTGTTGCTTGGATTTTATAGCCTGTAACCTTTTTGATTAAGTTCATAGCCAATAAAGATGCATTTCTCTACCTTCGGGCCCAATTTTCCTCTGATTTGTGAAGGTATGTGTGCATATTCAATGCACCCAAATATTTTGCAATGATCAAGGCTAGCTCTTCTTCCATTCCATTCTTCATATGGTGTCATTAAATCCAATGTTTTTGATGGGAGTCTATTGATCAAGTATGTGGCTATGGATACAACCTCTACCCATAAGTAATTTGGTATCTTCTTCTCATTTAGCATTGACCTTGCAGCCTCCACAATTGTCCTTTTTCTTCTATTTGCCACTCCATTTTGCTCTATTGTATAATTGGTAATGATCTCTCTTTTAATTCCTCTCTCTTGGAGATAGGAATCAAAATCATGGGAGAAATATTCTCCCCCTCGATCTCACCTTAGTCTCTTCAAAGTTTTTCCTGTTTGAGTTTCTACAAGAGCTAGGTACTACTTGAAACATGAAAACACTTCATCTTTATATTTCATAAAATATAATATTTTACACTTGCTACAATCATCAATGAATGATACATAATACTTGGATCTAGAGATTGAAGGCTTCTTGCTTGGTCCCCATACATCTATATGGACTAGCTCCAAAATATCTTCATGATTGTATCCTTTCTTTGTGAATGGTTGCCTATGTGACTTACGAAATTGAAAAGCACTAAATTTGTAGATAATGTGTTCTTTGGATATGTTTGGTAAACCAAGTACACTTTGATCCCATTGATTTTCTTGAGAGCTTTTTCACCTATGTGAGCTAATCTCTTGTGCCAAATTTCCAACTCTGATAGAGTTTGGATAGCATAATTGAACGATGCAATATCTCTAGTATCTTGGAGCTGAAATGTAAATAATCTACATGTTTTTCTCCTCTTGCTATCCTCTTGAATCCTTGATGTGGATCCTCAACAAATGCTCCGTTCTTTGTGAACTTGACCTGCAATCCTTTCTCAACAATTTGTCATACACTTATGAGGTTCTTGATAATGGTCGACACATATAATACCTTGCTAAATAGGTTCATATTTCCATCTGAATTCTTCACATTGCCTATATTCTAAAATGGATGCCTTGTGTCATCTCTTGTTTGTACTTCATTTCTATTCCTTGGATCCTCTCATTCTGAGAGTAAAGCTACATTCCCTGCTACGTGATGAGGTAAACATTTCTTTGTGATTGTTGGCACAATTAAAACTCTCAAATGGATCATATGCCCCATTTTTTTCTCAATGGCATGAAGATCTCATCATCGATGTTGTCTGCCTTCATTGTGACTCTGAAAAAATCATTAGAAGTTTGAGGGGGTCTCTATCATATTGGAAAACATAGTCGAAGTGTGTTATGTGGCTATAGTCATCATCTGAACTTGCACATTTAGTGTCACTTGCCATTGTCATCAAGAGGGAAAGTGGGGAAGAGGAAGTGAGAGAGGAAAATAGGAAGAACAAGGTAAGACAAGGAAATAAAATGGAAGAGAAAAAGAGAGAAAATAAGAGAAAGTGTGGGAAAGGGCGAGAAAGAGGGTGAAGAAGCGTGTGAGAGGGAGCAAGTGTGGGTGTGTGAGAGTAACAAAGAGGGAGTGTGTGTGTGTATGAGAGAGAGAGAGTGAAAGAGAGTTGTGAATGAGTGGAAGAGTGGGAGTTTGTGAGTGAGAGTGAGAAAGAGAGAGTGTATGTGTGTGAGTGAAAGAGAGCTAGTGGAAAAGCAAAAAGATGAGAGTGGGTGTATAAGAAAGAGTGAGAGGAGAAAGTGAATAAGGGAGACAAGGAGACAGGAAGAGGAGTGTGAGAGAAAGATCTAAAGAGGATGTGTGTGAGGAAGAGTGTGTGTGTGTGTGTATGTGTAAAAGAGAAAGGAAGGGAAAGAGAAAGGGACAAAAAGCGAGAAAAGAGAAAGAAAAGGAAAAAGGAAGTGGAGTGAGCATGTATGTATGAAGAGTGTGTATGAAGGTAAGTGCGTGAGAGTGGAAAAAGTGAGTGTGTGTGTGTGAGTGTGCATGAGACAGAGAGTGTGTGAAAGTGGGAGAGTAAGGGTGAGAGTAAGGGAGAGTTGGGGAGGAAGAGAAAAGGATAGTGTGAGATAGAGAGAAAGAGAAAGATGGTGAGCAGGGAGAGAGAGAAATCATGAGATTCAACCATTAAGGTTGAATATCTATTTGCACATGTATTCGGGTTTCCATTCCACTTCCCTTCCACGGATACATTCAAGTACCATTTGATGATTTAGAGTAAGACAAGTGGACTGATTTCGAGTAATTTCGGCAAAGGATAAGTGTATATCCGCATCTTTCCATTGGGCTTAAGACCTAAACATTTTGGCGATTCCACTGGGGATCCCAAAAGAGAATACATTTGGGTGCAACTGTGGACTTAGGATAAGAAAAAGTTGACCTAATACAAGAAGTTTGAGCAAAATGTCATTGTGGGTAAGCACTTTCTCTTGGGCTAGGACATCTTCATTTTGGCGATCCTGTTGGAGATTGCTTGGTACATCTCTATAAGAGAGTGACATAGATTCACCTAGCGCCACACGTTGGTCGAGCTCTTGGAACCAGTGCCTAGTATATGAGTGAAGAAATTTCTTCCTCGAGGATAACTCGAACACAGAGAGAAGAGGGAGCCGCTCAAAGGGCTAAAGCTCGAGAGAGGTGTAGGCAAGAGTCATACGAAGTACCTTCGAATAGTCGAAAAGAGTTAGAGGAAAGAACGTATTGCTGAAGAAGGGTAGCCGCTCATGTTAGGAGACTCAAGGGAGCCTTGAAACCAAGGGCTTTGAACTTTTGGTAATGAAGTGACATCGATATCACCCCATTGTTTGAAATGGCTTACCGAATTCCACATTTGGGATATTTCTCAAGATTCTCGAGCCTCTAGGATGAGAACCTAGATAAATTCATTCAGCTTTTTGAAGTGGCATATGAGGCTAATGAAGTCGTGGACTCAAGATCGGTCATTGATAGACCTCCACCTAGAAGATCTTGCACCTTTTGTAACAAGCCAAACCATAATGAGGATCGATGTTATCAGAAGATGGCTTACGAAGGAAGGACCATGCAATCTAGGAACACAAGAGAATGTTCTTATATGGGACTACCTACTCAAAGTGAACCACCCATGAAGTATTTTGATGGTGACGCACCACAGTGTGCTCTCCTTCTTGAGAGATCCACGACAATATCCTCAGAGTAGAAAATCAAGCTCCAACCACTACATAGGGTACTCTGCACAGAGGCTGCAGAATACGCAGAAAAACCCAGTACACAGGGAGCACAAATATAGACTTCTTAGGTGTTACAAATGCGATCAAACTTATAGTCTATGGCTGACCAGGCCACTATACATTTTATTAAGGAAGATATTCAAAAGCGTTTGGTGGCCATTTGGCCTTTCACATGGACACTAACCGTTACAATCTCCCACTAAAGGCCAATATGGCCAAAGTAACTATGGGAGAAAAATGAAGAATGATAAAGAATACCCGAGTGTAGGCATACAAACTATACCTCCCACCTGATGGGCATGTTACACGGTATACAAGTGACTATATAAGATAATGAATCAAGTAACCCCCATCAAGTGACAACAGTGTTGAAAGCTATTATGTGGCAGAGCTTTAATCAAAGCATCTGAAGCATTATCTCGAGTATGAACCTTCTCAAGAATAATGTTCCCAGTGGCTAAGCAATCTCTAATGAAGTGATACCTCACCTCAATGTGCTTGGTCTTTGCATGATAGACCAGATTCTTAGCCAACATAATTGTTGGTGTAAATCACAAGCCTACACATTTGGCTTGGAAGTTATCATGAAGACTCTACTTACATGAAGAACCATAGGAACATATGCAAGTGGTTAATTACCACTTTATCTCATTTGTAAAAGTCAAAATGACTTGGAATCTTTTGTAATCACCTACCAAAGTGAGTCGTGGAAAAAGTAGCCTATTTGATTGAGAGAATATCTCCAAGCTTTTAGGACCTTGATCATAGGAAGCCAAAATTTGAATTTGAATTCAAATTTTTGCACATATCCTATAAAGATGTACTTGGAAAAGTCGCGGGGAGATCACTTCACTCCCGAGCTTCATTCTTCTGTAATTGAGTGTGTGTGAGGATTACTCCATAGCCTACACCTCTCTACACCATTAGGCAATGCTTGTCATGCCAATGGGATTGTACACAAGTGTTAATTAATAGATATATTTACATCATTCATCTCTGTGTTCTCTACTAGTCTACTCAAAAGTCTATCAACTTGTCAAGGGCATATCTCAGTCAATACTACTCCAAATTCCGTGATTCAAAGCTTGTTGGATTTATCTTGAAGTCTACTACATGCTATCAAAAATTGAAGACATTCCATTCAGTAGATTCAGAGAAATCTTCGTCGAAGTGCTCACTGGTCTATTTCTCCTACAGTCTTGAAAAGTCGGGGGTATAGCTAATTTTGCTAAATTAATTTCTCTGAGTATAGTTTGTCATTTTACATCATTCTGCTTGCAAATGGTCGCTTACTAAGTTAATTGAATACCCGTAGAAGTAATTTTATCAATTGCTACTGTGCTGGTCACACTGAGCCAAACATTCAGCAGGTGTCAAGACCAAAATAGAAGGTTTTCTTGAGTTTGTGACTTCCAAAGTTATCTGTTTTGATTCAATCATTTCACACATCATTTCCAAAGGACATAGGCCATTTCTTGGTGTCATTGGAAAGCTAAGGGAGTCTACTAATCAAGTCTGAAGCTAAAGAGGGCTGGTACAAAGCAGGTTTTAGCAGTACCTACTCAATCTCTTGGATCATCCATCCATCTTTCCCAACTGTGGTATCAGAGCAAATAAGGTAAATGGGAGATGGTTTTCCTTCATTCATTGATAAATTGGACAGGAACAACTATCAAGCTTGGTCTCTAAGGATGAAGACCTACTTACAAGGAAGGAGTCTCTATGGATACATCTCAGGAGATGAGGAATTGCCCTCATTCAAAGCAAGAGGTTTGCCAACCAAGGAGGAGCAAGAAAAACTCAACACGTGGTGTGCAAGGGATGCATTGGCAAGGTCTTATCTACTCAACTCTATATCTGACTTTCTTTTACCTCATATCAGAAATTGTAAGACTTCCCAAGAGACTTGGGAAACCTTGTCATCATATTTTTCCTCCAATACAAGGGCTAGGAAAAATCAGTTGTGGATTGAATTCACAACACTAAGGAAGCAAACTAAGCAAGCTGTTTCAGAATTTGTGACCAAGATCAAAGATGTTGCAGATCAATTAGCAAACATAGGACAAGAGATTGAAGAGGAACAAATTGTAAGGCAGGTAATCAATGGGATCAAGGCTGATGACAAGTGGGAAAGCTTCACCACTGCAATGGATCTCTACATGGACATGCACACTCCAGATCTTACAACTCTCATGGGTCAACTATTCACACATGAAGCAAAGCTTACCAAGAGTGGAGATACTACCAAAGGTAACAACTCTTCTGCCCTATACACTGATAAGAAATCTAAGGATAAAGGCAAGAGTAAGAAGGTGGAAGATGAATGCTCTACCTCCCAAGCCAACTATGCAGGGAGAGGTAGATCTTCAAGAGGCAAGGGCAGAGGAGGTAAGCAAGGTAGGGGGAGACCCTATAACTCATCACCATGTAACATTTGTGGTTTGTAAAACCACACCACAGATGAGTGTTACAAGAATTACAAAAATCAGAGAGGAAGAGGCTATCAAAGAGGTGGATACTCTCAGTCTAGAGGAAGGTTCAACCATCACCAAGGCCACAACAACAATTATAACAACAACTACAACAACAATTACCATGGCAACTACCAAGGAGGACTCAAAAACAGAAAGGACTACAACAACTACACAGAGGAGCAGGATGACTCTCTCTTGATCATGAACATGAATTCAAAGTCAGGCACAAATGATGATCACTTATTTTATATTGATTCAGGGTGTTCAAATCATGTGGCTGGTAATGTAGCACTACGCTCTGATCTTGAGGAACCAAAAGGTAAACATCAAGTCCAAACAAGTGATGATACAAAGCATTCTGTAGTTAAAGTTGGAAATGTGAAAACTTGTGATGGTAATCAGAAATTTGTTGAGCAGAGTACTTTATGTACCTACAATTACAAATAACTTAATGAGTGTTGGTTAGATTGTAGAGAAAGGGTTGCAGGTCAGGTTCAATCAATATGGAGCATTTGTGGAGGACCCAAGACATGGATTCAAAAGGATAGCTAAAGGAGAAAAATTAGGTAGACTTTTCACTTTTGAGTTGGAAGATACAAAGAACATTGCATTATACAGTTATAAAGATCAAACACTTTCAGAGCTTGAGATTTGGCACAAGAGATTAGGGCACATAGGAGAAAGGACCTTGAAGCAAATGTGCAGGGACCAATGTGTGCTTGGGATACCTAATGTATCCAAGCAACATATGATTTACAAGTGTGGTGCTTGTCAATTTGGTAAGTCTCACAGGTTACCCTTCTCCAAGAAAGGATATATGCATGAAGACTATCTAGAGCTTGTACACACAGATGTATGGGGACCTAGCAAAGACCCCTCAGTCTCAGGTTCAAGGTACTATGTGTCTTTTATTGATGACTATAGCAGATGGACTGTATTATACTTTATGAAGCACAAGGATGAGGTATTTAATTGTTTTAAGAAATATCTTGCACTAGTTGAAAATCAGACAGGAAGGAATTTGAAGAGGCTAAGGTCAGATGGAGGAGGTGAGTACTTCTCCAATGAATTTGAGGACTTCTTGCAGGACAGAGGCATCAAAAGGGAAATAACCACAAGGTACTCTCCTGAACAGAATGGGGTACCTGAAAGAAGAAATAGGTTAATTGTTGAGACAGCTAGATCTATGCTTAATGAGAAGAAATTACCTAACTATCTATGGGCAGAGAGTGTTTCTATTGCCATCTATCTCATAAACAGGTTACCATCAAAGTCACTTGATGTTATGACACCATATGAAGCATGGCATGGTAAGAGAGCATCATTGGATCACTGCAAAATTTTTGGATGTGTAGCATATGTACACATTCCTTCACAGGTAAGAGGAAAGCTAGATCCAAAGGCTGAAAAATGTATTTTCATTGGATATGATTTAAATCAAAAAGGTTACAGGTTTTATACCCCTACCAATAAGGGATTTATGGTAAGCAGAGATGTGATCTTTGATGGGAATGATTCTTGGTATGAGAATGAATGCAGGAAGGTCAAACTACCCTATGATTTGGAAGAAGAATTTCTAAACTTACAAAGGAGGAACCTACTCAGGATGGAGAGTCAAGTTTAGATGATGAAGATACAATCAACCTTGGAGAGTTCAAGGCATGGAAGTCCAAAGGCAAAATGAAGATGAAGAAGCTTGAGGACATACCAGAATCTTCAACTCAATCAATCAGAAGGTCTCAAAGAGAGAGCAAAAAACCTATCAGATATGGGTATGATACATCTCTTGTTACTAAACATTCAATTTATCTTGCAAAGGATTTGCTAAATGAAGAACCAGGATCATATGAAGAAGCAATCACAAAATCAGAATGGAAGGAAGCTATGGATGAGGAGATTGAAGCACTCAAGGAGAGTGATACATGGGAGTTAGTACCCAAGAAGGACTCCATGAAGGTAATAGGATCCAGATGGATCTATAAATTGAAAAGAAATTCTGATGGCACAATTAACCGGTACAAGGCCAGATTAGTAGCCAAGGGTTTTGCACAAACCCAAGGCATTGACTATGAAGAGACATTTTCTTCTGTGGCCAAGATGCCAACAATCAGAGTGTTGGTTAGTGTGGCTGCATCAAAGAATTGGAACATGTACCAATTGGATGTCAAGAATGCTTTCTTGAATGGATGGATCTCAGAAGAGGTTCATATGTTACAACCTCCTGGCTATGAAGACCCTAAGAAGGTAACTTATGTTTGCAAATTAAAGAAGGCTTTATATGGATTGAAGCAGGCACCTAGGGCATGGAATTACAGGTTAACTACATACCTCCAAGACCAAGGTTTTGTCATGAGTAAGGCTGACACTTCTCTGTTCATTAAGAGAAGTAATTCAGAGGTAATCTATCTTTGTGTTTATGTTGATGACATCGACATTACAGGCAATGATGTCAATGGAATCAGAAGCATCAAAAGCCAGATGATGAAGGAATTCAAGATCAATGATCTTGGATTATTGAAGTATTTTTTGGGACTTGAATTAGTTTACACTAATTCAGGGATATACATTACTCAGAAGAAGTATGTGCAGGACATGTTGAAGAAATTTCACTTGCAGGATGCTAAAGCAGCTAGCACTACAATGGAGGTGAACCTAAAGCTAAGTACCCATGAAGGTGATGAAGTCTAAGACATTACAGGTTATCAAAGTATGGTGGGTAGCTTGAACTATGCTACCTTAACTAGAATTGACACTGCATATGGAGTTAGTGTGCTAACTCAATTTATGCACAAGCCAAGGATACCTCACTTAGAGGCTTCCAAGAGAATATTGAAGTACCTCAAGGGTACACAGAACCATGGTTTGTACTTTCCTTACACTTCAGATATTGATATAAAAGTTTATTCAGATGCAGATTGGGCAGGATGCAAGGATGATAGGAGAAGCACTTCTGGATACATTTATTTTGCAGGTGAGAAACCAATTTCATGGTCTGCAAAGAAGCAACCAAATGTTGCATTGTCTTCTACAGAAGCAGAGTATAGAGGGCTAGCTAATGCCACTCAAGAAGCAATTTGGATTAAGCTTTTGTATACGAAATTGGGCTTATATACTAGGCCCCAATTATCTTTGGAGATAATACAAGTTCTCTTCACCTTGCAGCTAATCCTATCTATCATGCCAGAACAAAACACATAGAAGTTCATTATCATTATGTGAGAGAGAAGTTGCTAAGCAAGGATATTCAGCTCACTTATGTGTCAACCAACATGCAATGTGCATATTTGCTGACTAAAGCTTTGGATGGAACCAAACTTTGCAGGTTCAAATCTATGATTGGATTGCAGGATATACTTGAAGTTTGAGGATGAAGACTTAAGCCAAAATGTTTGGATTGAGGGGGAGCTGTTGGTGTAAATCACAAGCCTAAACATTTGGCTTGGAAGTTATCATGAAGACTTTACATACATGAAGAACCATAGGAACATATGCTAGTGGTTAATTACCACTTTATCTCATTTGTAAAAGTCAAAATGACTTGGAATCTTTTGTAATCACCTACCAAAGTGAGTCGTGGAAAAAGTAGCCTATTTGATTGAGAGAATATCTCCAAGCTTTTAGGACCTTGATCATAGGAAGCAAAATTTGAATGAATTCAAATTTTTGCACATATCCTATAAAGATGTACTTGGAAAAGTCACGGGGAGATCACTTCACTCCCGAGCTTCATTCTTCTGTAATTCTTGATTCCATTGATGTCATTCCCTGTAATTATTATATCATCTACATATACACAAAGATATATTACTTCTGACCCATTTCCTTTTATGAAATATGATGTATCTACATTGCTAGCCTTGAAACCTTGATCCTACAAATAGGTTATCAACCTGTGATTCCAAGCTATTGGAGCTTGTTTCAATCCATACAGAGCTTTCTTCACTTTGCACACATAATTGGGATGATGTGCATCTTCATAACCAGGAGGTTGTGCCTTATAGACTTCCTCTAAAATCCAGCCATTCAGATTAGCATTTTTTACATCTAGTTGATATAACTTCCAATTCCTAGATGCAACAATGCTAACATGCACTCTAATGGTAGGCATTTTAGCTACAGGTGAGAAGGTTTCTTCATAATCTATCCCATGGGTTTGAGCAAACCCTTTAGCTACTAACCTTGCCTTATGTCTATAGATACTACCATCTAGATTCTTCTTAACTTTATAAATCCATCTTGAACCAATTACCTTCATTGATGGTTTGCTTGGAACAAGTTCCCATGTGTCATTGGCCATGAGAGCTTCCATTGCTTCTCTCCATTCTTTCTTGCTTTGAGCTTCTTCATACGATGTAGGTTCTTCATGGTTGAGATCCTTGGCCATGTAGATTGAATACTTCGTAACTAAGGATGTGTCAAATCCATATCTTTCTGGCTTCTTCTTTTCTCTCATTGACCTTTTGATTGGTTGTAGAGAGCTTTCTAGTCCTTGATTTAATTCTTCCATTTTAGCTTTGCCTTTGTTCTTTCATAGCTTCAATTTCTCCAAATCTATGATATCATCTTCAGAATCACTATTTTAAAGTTGCTTTGGCTTCTTTGTTGGAAGAGATGGAAAGTCCTCTTCCACGTCATATGGTAGCTTCACTTTCCGGTCATCATCAAACCAAGATTTATTCTCATCAAAGACTACATCCCTACTAACTACAAAACCTTTGTTAGTGGGATTCTATAATTCGTAGCCCTTTTCATTTTGATCATATCCAATAAACACACACTTGTCTGCTTTGGGATCCAATTTCCCTCTTACTTGAGAAGGAATATGAGCATAGGCTAGACATCCAAAGATTCTGCAATGTTCTAGGCTTGGTCTCCTTCCATGCCACACTTCATATGGATTCATACCATCTAAGGATTTAGATGGGATTCTATTTACAAGGTATGTGGCTATTGATACAGCCTTTTCCCAAAGGTAATTAGGTAGGTTCTTCTCATTAATCATAGATCTAGTTGCTTCAAGTATTGTCTTGTTCCTCCTCTCTGCTACTCCATTGAGTTCAGGGGTGTACCTGGCTGTTATCTCCCTTTTGATGCCTCTTTCTTGAAGGAAAGCATCAAACTACTTTGAGAAATATTCTCCACCACCATCTAATCTGAGTATCTTGAGACATTTACCTGTTTGATTCTCTACAAGTGCAAGATATCTTTTGAAACAATTGAAAACTTCATGTTTATGTTTCATGAAGTATAACATTGTCCACCTACTACAATCATCAATAAAAGATACATAATATTTGGAACCTGAAATGGAGGGTTCTTTGCTTGGACCCCATGCATCTTTGTGTACAAGTTCCAATAGCTCTTGATGTATGTACCCTTTCCTATTGAAGGGTTGTCTATGTGCCTTGCCAAATTGACAAGCTCCACACTTGTAGATCATATGTTGCTTTGTGATGTTGGGAAATCCAAGTACACTTTGGTCCCTGCATATTTGTTTTAAAGTCCTTTCACCAATATGAGCAAGGCTTTTATGCCATACCTCTAACTCACAAAGAGTTTGAGATCCATAGCTAAACAATGTTATGTTCTTGGTATCTTCCACTTCAAATGTGAAGAGTCTCCCTGTCTTTTCTCCTTTAGCTATCCTTCTGAATCCTTGCTTTGTGTCTTCCACATAGGCTCCATGTCTTGGAAATCTGACATGCAATCCTTTCTCCACAATTTGTCCAACATTTATCAAGTTCTTAGTTATTGTAGGTACATACAATACCTTACTCAGAAGGTTCATGTTTCCATCTGATGTCTTGACATTACCTATCTTTTCTATCGAGAGCCTTGTATCATCTCATGTCTGCACTTCATGTTTGTTCTTGGGATCTTCCAAGTCAGAAAGCAATGCCACATTTTCTAATACATGATTGGAACATTATAAATCAATGCAAAAGACATGATCATCATACTTACCCTGCTTCAGTGATAGGTTCATGAGAAGAAGTGAGTACAAAGGAGCGAATATACAAAGTACACAGTCTACAACTTTGATAAATGATACTTAAGTCTCGAGAAGGTGAAACTTGTATTCACCTATTCTTAAAGGGATTTCAAGAGAAATCCAAAAGTATTAGAAGATGCTTAGACTTAAGTAGTAAATGAGATTTCTAGAAAACCCTAGAGTAGCTTTTTGAAAGCTTTAGATAAACAAAGGAATCTAAAAGGAAAGAGCAATCTCTTGTCACTTCAAGTTAGTTAAGAAAGAACTAAGTAGATCTTGAATATCACTATAGTTGTTGTATTCCTTACTTCCTCTATATCCATTTTGGTAGTTGTTGTTGTTGTTCTTGTGATAGTTGTTGTTATATCCTCCATTGTATCTCCCTCTATTTGATCCATAGACACCTCTGTTGAATCCTCTTCCTCTTGAATTTGTTGGGTTCCTGTAACACTCTTCAGTAGTGTGATTAGAATACCCACATATGTTGCAAGGTTGAGATGCTTGGGGCCTCCCCTTGCCTTGCTTTCCTCCTCTGCCTCTGCCTCTAGCTTTTCCTCTTCCTGTGAAGTTAGCTTGAAAAGAACTTCCTTCATCTGCTTTCTTCTTTGACTTTGATTTATCCTTAGCTTTAGCTTTATCAGAGTACAGGGCAGAAGATTGATTACCTCTTGAGGATTCACCATTTTTTTCATCTTTTCTTCATGTGTGAAGAGTTGGCCCATTAGAGTATTAAGATCTGGAACCTGCATGTCCATGTAAAGATCCATGGTAGTTGTGAAAGATTCCCACTTGTCATCTGCTTTAATACCATTGATGATTTGCCTTATGATTTTTTCTTCTTCAATCACCTCTCCAATGCTTCCTAATTGATCAGAAATGTCAATATTTGTGAAATAATCCGTCACACTTTGCTAAGGGCTTTTCTTCAATGTAGTAAACTCCATCGACAACTGATTCTTCCTTGCTCTAGTGTTTGAAGAAAAGAAAGCAGCAAGTGCATTCCAGGTCTCCCTTTAGGTCTTCCATCCTTTCACATGAGGTAAAAGAAAATCAGAGATTGATTTTAGAATGTATGAACTTGCTAATGCATCCTTTGAACACCAGGTTGTGAGTCTCTCTTGTTCTTCGAGTGATGGTTGCCCTTTGCTTCTCATTGTTGGCATTACTTCATCTTCAGATATGTATCCAAAGAGATTTCTCCCTTGAAGGTAGGCCTCCATCCTCAAAGACCATGTTGGGTAGTTGTTCCTATCCAATTTTTCAATGGTAGAAGGAAAACCATCTCCCATGTTGATTTTGCAAAGCTCTTATACCATTGTGAGAAGAGATGGTGATACATTCCAAAGATGAGGCTAGTGCTGCAATAACCTGCTCTACACCTCCCAAGTTTCACTCTAGGAATTCTTAGTAGATACTTTGAGCTTGATAATGATGCAATAAAACCTCCTTAGTGCTTTGGAAGATCATACTCCAATTGATTCATCAAAACAGATAACTCAATACAAAATAGATGATAAAAAACTTGCTATTTTGGGATGAAGAGCACTCTGGTATTTTACTTAGAGCTCACAATCTATTAAAAATTGACCAGAGAAACTTTACATACATTCAACTGAATATATAATGAATCTAAAGCAATAAATTTGATGAATTTTAATGGACTATACTGAGAGAAAACAATTTAGGAACATTGGGGTGTCATCCCGACTTTTCAGGAGTAGACTGCCTGCATACATAGGTCACTTGAAATTGATGTATCTCATAGACTAAAGATCAAAATGTGATGAAAATTGAGATGAAGTAGACTTATCAATTTACCTATAGAAATTTAAATCACTTGAAATGAATAAGTATACAAAGAGAAATCAATAACCAAAGTTGACTGAGAAACACAGAGTAAACCCGAGACATCAATTATAGAATACTCCAAGTATGCTCTAAGAAATCAATCTGTATTGCACATATAGTACATGAAATTGATGGGGATGAAGCATGGGAAGGAGGAGCACAATATGTGCTTTAATGATGATCCAAAACTTGATTCTAATCTCCTCTAAAGGACTACTCTACCCCGTGACTTTCATGAGCTTTTATAGAAATTTTTGAATTCAAACTTGCTAGGATTCCACCTAAAAGTTCCTCTATTCTAGGGAATCACATCTAATTGATGCCTCCTACTTGGATTTCATGATTTTCATCTACCAAGGTTTTTGGATTTCTTTTTTCCCTTTTACATTTAAAGATTCTATTTTTTCTACTTTTACAAGAGAAAGGTTTTATGGCTTCTCTCATTGAGAGTACATAAGAGATCATTACACAAATGATTTCAATCAAGCACTATGCTTGGCAAAATGCACCAACACATCATTGCTTTGAAAATAGCCTTGAGACTTCATAAAAGAATCAAACTTTTGGTACCATTGTCTAGGGGACTATTTAAGTCCATATAAGCTTTTCTTGAGCTTACAAACTAGACTTTCTATGCCAAGAACTAATAACTCTCTGGTTGTTCCATATAGATCTCATCTATAAGATCTCCATGCAAGAAAGTAGTTTTCACATCCATTTGGACTAGATCTAATTCCTCCATTGCAACAAATCCAAGCAGCATGCATAGGGTAGTCATCTTGACCACTAGAGAGAAGATTTCCTTGAGATCAACACCATGTTGTTGCTTAAAACCCTTTGCAAAAAGTCGTGATTTATACTTTGGAGAAGCACTATCTGATCTCAATTTCAGCTTATATACCCATTTACATGGTAAAGCTTTCCTGCCCTTGGGGAAAGGTACTGAATCCCAAGTAACATTCTTATGAATAGAATCCAATTCACTCTTCATGGCACGCTCCCACTTGACATGATTCGTTGTCTACATAGCCTCTTTGTAGCAAGAAAGCTCACTGTTGCTCTAGCACAATGGTGAGAACCACGTTAAGAAGCTTCACCTCCTTAATGTCAATCCGCGGAAGAGGTAGGAGTGATATGAAGATCGTGAATGAGAGATGATGTGAGAGTGAAGGTGAGAAGCACAAAGATGCACACACACATACACACACACAATGAAGAGACAAGCAAGACACAATGGAAGGTGGGAAATTAGCTCTATTACTCAAGAACACTCTTACAAGTTCAAAATAGCTCTAAGCTCTTCTCTACTCAAACAAGCTAACCTCAAAAATGAGCTCTCTAGCTCTTTTTATAGTTTCTAGACTAGTTTTGACCGGTTTCACATCTAGTGACCGGCATAGTTAAAAAATAGGTCCTAGAGGCTATTTGGAAGGGTAAACGATGTCTAAAAATAACGAAAATTGGTACGCACATTCTACCTAAGCTCCTCAAGCTCAAGGACTCCTCGGCTTGCACAAAATGGAGCTATGAATTAGAAAATGGGATTTTGTCTATATTACATATGTTACAAGAGTGATGAAAATCACTGTTGGATGTTTGAAGAGGTAATAAAAACATAATTGTTTGAAAAAATGATCCGACTGGCTCCCTGCTCCGTCTTTACATGCTTCCACGTCGTCTGTGCCTCTGACTGCTTCCAACACCCCCCTCCCTCTCGCTTCTGTCGTCCTCGACAGAACCTTGTTGTGCGGTCTGCCGGATGTAGTTTTGTAGGAGGTCGTGAGCGAGGGTGTGCTCGGATACTCGGATGCCTCGGGCCAGATCAGCCTCGAGTTTCTCCCAGTCGATTGGTTGCGGTTCGTCGGGTGGCGGGAGTTGATAGTGCGCGGAATAAACCATTCGCTCACAGGCAAAAAGTTGCAATAAATGTGTGGGCCTGCTTATGAATACCTCGGAATGGTATTCCCAAAATCCGGTGGTGAACATCTCTTCAAATGTTTGCTTGTAGCACGCCGGTAGGTATTTTATTCTACAGTGCCAGGCATAACACACCCGGAGCAATGGCGTTGTGCTCATGTCATATACTAGAACAAAGTTACCATGCTCAAATCCCGGGGTGTTTACATGCGGTGCCTTGACGCGTCGGAAGACTTTAAATATCATTTGCATCATGTCAAAAATTTTGACAGTCATATGCGCTGCGATATCATCCATATGCTTCAGGCGAGGGAGCCAGTGACGGATTGTAGCCATCATATAGCCAACGGTGGGTAACTCGGTGGGCGGCTTGAAGTAGGGGTAATTCAACCAATCCTGACACTGCCTATTGTTTTGTACTTTGATAGCGAATGCAGTCCAGGAGCGGCGTCGTGGTACTGGTCCCCAGCAAGGATTATACTTTAAATGTAAAGGCGCTTTCACCCATGTGCTCATCATTTCTGGGTACTTCTGGAGTAGATCCTTGCGCCAATCAGGTTGATGGATCTCTCCTCTTTGCGCATTTGGTGGCAAGTCCGCCGGCTCGAACTGTGTAGCATGCATGGGTTTCATGCCGGTTTCTTTCTCGATAGCTAGCTGATATTCAGCCATTAACATGAAGTACGGTTTATACTGCAGCTCATGCCCAGATATATAGCGTCGGGGGGCCAAATGAGCAAAGAAGGGGGATTGTAAGATTCTCTCTTCAATCATGGCCATGGCGTGTAACTGTGCCTCTACTCTGGCTGAATGTGTCGTTCCAAGTTCCTCAATCATTTTCATCCACGCGGGGGTAGGAAGTTCATAGGTCATCTGGCCTTCGGCCGTGACTTGTCCGCCTGGGATGGGTATTGGCTCGTATGCTTCTTCAAACGTTTCCTCCACCGGAATGGTTATGTTCTCGTCGTCAGCTGGGATCTCCGATGGGGAGTCAGGCCGTGGTGGTGCTTCGTATACATCTATGCGTGATTGGAGAGTGGCTACCTGGGCCCGTAATGCGTTGAGTTCCTCTATGAGGTCAGGAGAGGGGTCCACAGGTTCTGGTACTTCTGCTGCTACTTGTACTTGTTGTGGTGCCGGTTCTTTGAGCTGTAGTAACTTGTGATCTTCTTTTAACTTCTGATGCTCTTCGTTCATTCGATCATAGTCCTCTAGCAATCTCACGTGATCCTCTAGCAACATCTGCATCGATTCGGATGGGATTGCCTTGAATCTGCTAGGACTTAAGGGTTGTTCTGGATGGTCCAATGCCGCTTCCAAGTTCTCTCTATTCTGCTCTTGGAGTCTCTGGTTCTCCTCTTTTGCTGCGGCTAGGTGCCTCCTGAGTAAGCCCATATTTCTGGTCAGCGTCGCGTTCCTAATTGTTTGGGCTCGAAGCAGGTTGTCCAGATCAGCAGTGGCTTCTTTTGTTTTCTCTTCACTTTCTAGCTCTAGCTTATGATATGCCTCTCTTAGTGCTTGGTATCGCGTATTTAAAGAAGCATTCTCGATTGATAATGAATTAAGCTGCGACTGTAATTCATTTGTCGTCCTCTGCAGCTGTTGATAGTTGTTGCCAAGAGATGCAAACTCATCTCGTACTTGTGTCATGCATGTGATCATTTGTTGAAGTGCAGTTTCTATGGTTGGCGATAATAGTAATGGAGTGCTAAGTGAGGATGCAGTGGAAGTAGATGCAGCGGGAATGGGGAATGGGGTTGGGAAGGTGGATGCAGTGGTGATCGTGGAAAATTGTGACGTACCTAAATATGATGGTGCTGTGAGTGGAGTGGGTGTTGGTGCGGTGGGTGGTGAGATGTCCATGTCACTGGACGTGTCAAGTGCGGTGACTGTGAAAAGCGGTGTGTATGTGGGTGGTTGTGTAGGGGTGAAGACGGGATTTACAAATGTAGAGTAATTTACAGGGGGGATGACTGGAGCAGCTTGGTGAAAAGGGGAAATAGGGGTTATAGTGGGTTGGGGAGGTGAAACTAGTGAGAAGGTTAGTGGGGTTAGAAAGGTGAAAGGGTGTCTTAAAGGTGGGGGGAAGGATGGGAAGGATGAAGGGATGAAGGGGTTAACACGTAGACGAGGTGGGGTGGGTGCGGGCATGGTGGCATGAATGGGCAGGGTAAAGGTTGTGGCTATGTTGCCGTGGACTGGTGTGGATGTGGGAGGAGCAGGTGGGTGTGCGGGGGATACAGGATGGGTTGGTGAAACATGAGGTGAGAGAGGAGTAGATGGTGTGGATGTTATTTCAAGGATAGTGGTAGTATGTACAACGGTAGTACGTGGTGGGGAGTCGACTAGGATAGCTTCTTCGGTGATGGATCTTTCCGGACGTAGGCGTGCCTCTTGCGCCTGGTGGGATGATTGAGCACCTACCGGAACTCGAATATATTCACCGGGCTTCAATAACAAGCGAACTCTGCGAGGGTCATATTGGGGAAGTGGCTTCCTTTGTAAATATCTCAGTGCTTCGACCGGGCCAATGGATTTGACCAGTTCTCTGAACCCTCTGATGTAGACTTCTTCAAATCCTCCGGAGATGAGTTCTTGTTCGATTATGGTTTGGCTCTCTTCTTCAGTCAATTTCTTTCGTGCCCAGACTTTCTCCATCGTACGATATAATTTCTTGATTGCCAGCGTGTAAGCTGCTGCTTCAAAAGTCTCCTCTTCATGCGTGCTGGTGTCACCGTGTGCATCGGTTTGTTGGCCTTGGCCGTCTGTTTGTCCTTGTTCTTGGGAATCATGCGTGCCCTGGCTGGCTTCATCGTCACCTTCATCGTCATCAGATGCTGTCCTTTCGTCATCAGAGCTCGACACCACTTGTCCCTGTGGCTGATCCCGCGGTGTGGTAGGGTAACTGGGGCGTTCATATTCTTGAGAGAACATTTGTGCCTCTGAAAATTGGAACTCATTGGAGAATGCATCAGGCATTTCAAAATCGAATGTTGTGTTTATTGGTTCTGCCTCCATGTGTGGTAGTGGGAAAGAAAAGGCTTCCGCACCAATAGTGGTGGGAGCTTCTGCTGTCGTGGTGGTGGGTTCTGTGGTTGTACCTGCCTGAGGTGCAACGGTACTAATAGTGCCCTCCGTTACCACTGGTCTAGATAACCTTATTCGAATGGGTTGTACTGTGGGAGTGGCTTCTGTCGGTGACTGCTCTGGAGAGGGTTGTGGTGATGGTGACTCTGGCACTTGAAGGCAAGGAATAGTGCCTCTCATACGCTTACCTGCCCGTGCTCTGCTGGGCTTCCTGGCTTTCTTCGTCGTTCCTTTGAATGCTTTCAGCTCTTCTCCTGTTAATGCACGTTCAATTGGCAAGTCATAAGCCAAGCACATATAAACAATTCTTGTCAGTGCACAACATCCATTAAGCACTTTCTTTCGTTCCCATCTGTGTTGTGCCAAATACATTTGATCAATGATCCAGCTCGCCAGATCGACAGTCTGAGGTCCGGTACAGGCTAAGTACAATCCAAACCATATTCTTTTATGTGGCATGGTGAATCTGTCCTGAGCGGGGAATGCAAAATGTTGCATGCATATCCGTAGCGGCTTTGACAGCTCAGGTGTAATTGCTGAGATCTCCTCCCACTTAGTGACATCCCCACGTTTCATAGGGTCTGGAACTAATCTTTCTCGATCTGTGGGCGTGTGGGTTCCATGAATCTTGATGGCAGCTCTGATTAAATCCTTCGAAAGATAAAATCTTTTGTAGGGTGGATCATCCACTAAAGAAGGCAAAATAAAAGTTCCTGGGATATCCTTATTCTCTGAGGCCAGCAAGGTAGTTATTAAATAATAACACCTATAAAAGTCAGGTTTGGGCAGAGGATCACTGAAATACTCCGTGAAGCCGGCTCTGGCCCAAACATGAGTTAAGTCCTGAGTGTTCTGTAGGCCTTCGAACTCTCTGGAGAAGAATTGGTATTTTCCCCAAGTGCGGTCATCAAACGTCAAATTAGATTCAAATATAAAATCCGCGTCCGCTAAGGGTCCTGCAAGTCCCTGAAACTAGTGGGAGTTACGGTGTATCTTTTCTGTGTAGCCCATAGGTGGGTTATCGATCGGCATGGGCCCTGGAAATCCTTGGAATTCTGGCGGTGGAGCAGTCGGGTGGGATTCTGCTCGTAAAACATTGAGGGGCACTGCAGCTACGCTGGGGCCTGCTTCTGATGGTCCTTCGTCGGTTTGCATGATGACTGATGCGCTAATGAGAAAGATATGCTACAAAAGATTAACACATTAGCATGGAAATTAATTATGATCCCATTAAAGTGAGACCGCAATCCCTTTCCATAACTGATGCGTAACCCGTGTAGCCAAGTGTTGTGATGTGATGGATGCAATGCTTCTTGCAGCACTAGTGCAGGTCTCTAGACGCCTACACGTTTCAGATTATGCATACATTTCTTGATGAGATGAGATTATGAGTGATGTGTGATGATGGTGGGTGAATTTATACAAGGTTTAAAGGTTAGTGAATTATTACAAGGTTGTATGTTAGTCGGGGGTAGTTAGACAATGGGTTAGGGAAAGATGGTTGGACGCGCTTCGGTATCCATTTCCTAAGAGTCTTTGAGTGGGTGGAGGGTTTCTGCTGAGGGGCAAAAGGTAGTATCGGGTGTGGTGGTATTGAGGGATGGAAATATTTGTGAGGGGTATATATTACATGGCTTAAGGGTTGAGCTATGATACATGGTTTGGGTACCCAAATCTGTGTGGGTGTGGGTCTATGGGTAAGATATTTCTTGGCGATCCAAATTTGTCGAATGCTCGGACCTGTAGAAGAAGGTCGAGGGGATGGTGGATACTGATTCTGTTTCTGTCTTGCCTTTTTCTTGTCGATTTCTGTTTGGTTGGAGTTCTTTGGTGCTTTTTGTCCTTTTGGCACCCATATTTGTCTGGTGCCGCTTCCTTTGGGTGGCCTAGACTGCGTTCCTTGTTGTGTCTTCTGATACTGCCGTCGGTCTGGGTTCCTTCGTCGTGGGTGACTCTGTTGTTGTTGAGGTTGAGAGGTCGGATGGACGCTCTGCTTTGGAAAAGAAGGGAGATCCAACACTTGCGTGACCTGCCCATTAGGAAGTGATTCGTTCTTTAACTTTAATCTAGGCCAGTCCGCAACAAGTTTGGAAGGATGAGCACCGCAGGGTGTCGTGCTCATTTGGCCGCTGATGCAACCCACCTGACCGCTGATTGTGTCCATCTGCCCTAGCGGTTGGGTAGCTGCCCCTTCTAGTTTGCAGGAAGCCCCAGGGAAGATCTCCTATCGTCCTTCTGATTGACAACTGTCCATAGCCCAGCCCGAGTGGGTTGGTGTAGACGTAACGTGACTGAGCTGATCAAAGATCTTCTGGTCTTCCGTCGCATGTATTTCATGGGGTTTAGGGTTACAAACCTCAATCGGAATGCCATTAGGGAAGTCAAGCGGTATCACTCGCTTCTGCTCTAAGGTTCCAATCTGTAAGGAGCCTTGTCTAAGATTTAGGTCCACTGAGTTATCGTATAGCCAATCTTGGCCAAGGATTAGGGGTTCTATCAGGTCGTCATCATGGCACACTAGTAGTTTTGTTGTCATGGTCATATCCTTAATGAGGATAGGAAGGTCCACCTCACCCATGCAAGGGGTTTCCATGCCTCCTAGGCCTATGAGGTATGCCTCAATTGGCCGCATTTCTATTCCTGAATCCTTATAGTGGGACCATCTAATCGCACTAGTCGCAGCACCTGAGTCAATTAAAGCCCTGAGTTCTTGGCAAGGGTTGCCGTGCTCTAGCCTCACTGTAATGAATGGTCTCCTGTCCACTATGCTAGGATGAGTGGTTGACTTTACTTGACACATGGCCATGGGATATCTGGGTGATGTTTCCAGATGGTTATAATGTTCTCTCCCTAGTCCTCGTCTTCTTAGCTTCATGCGCTTAATGCGTTCTATTGCTTCTGCCTGAGCTTCCGCTCGTATTCTATTTTCTTCCTCCTTACGCTTCTTTGCCAATGTGAGTCGTCTAAGCATATCCTCAGTAAGAGGTTCTTGATATAACTTGACTCTACAGCCACTAATGTAATTAGGCATTATATCTCCTTCTAAGGTGGCTAACTGTACTGCTCCACTTGTCGAAAGTTTGTTAATGATCATAGGTCCATAACCTCGCTTTTCTAACTTCCGTGCGTGCTGTTTCAGCGTATATACTAGAACTAAATCTCCTTCTTTTAACCCTTTATCTTTCACATGTGCATCAAAATATGCTTTCTGTCGCTTCTTCGCTGCATATATTCCTGCTGCCGCCTTTAGCCTGGTTTCTCCTAATCGTTCCAAGTCCATTATTCTCGCTGATAATTCATGGCCGGTCCACTGATGTTCTTGTGCAACCTTAAGGGTCGGTATCAAGAAGTCCAAAGGAAGCATTGCATTCTGACCAAAAACCATCTGAAAGGGAGTTGCATTGAGTACGGTCTTGTAGGCCACTCGATATGCCCAAACAGCGTGGTGTAACTGTTTGTCCCAATCTGAACGTTTGTTGTTCACGAGTTTTGTCAGTACGTTACAAAGGATCTTATTAGTGCTTTCAGCCTGACCATTGGCCTGAGGATGATATGGTGCGGATTTCTTATGAATCACCATAAAATCCTGTAACAAATATTCAATGACTTGGTTTAGAAAGTGAGTGCCTCGATCGCTCACTAACTCTATAGGCAATCCATATCTTGTAAAGACATTTTCAAATAAGAATTTTGCAGTCGTGTGAGCATCATTCTTTTTTGTGGCTTTTGCCTCTACCCATTTCGTAAGATAATCTGTGGCAACAATAATGTATTCCGCATGTGTACCTTTTGCAGGGGGGTTGATGGGTCCTACAAAGTCTATACCCCACTTTGAAAATGCACGTCCGCCCATCATGGGTTTCAATGGCATTTCATCTTTGCGAGTAGGAAATTGAGTTCTTTGGCACACATCACATCTCTTTACATAGGTATGTGCATCCATGTGAAGAGTGGGCCACCATAATCCTGCAAAGAGAATGGCTTTGATTATCCTATCGGGTCCAAAATGACCTCCTGCAACACCTTGGTGTGTAGTCTCTAGTATGCTCAGATAATCGCTCTCATGAACACATTGTCTTAGATATCCATCTCGTCCTCTTTTGTATAGATTATCGCCAATAAGTGAATAGTCGTGAGCTTCCTGCTCTAGACTACGTTGTCGAGCTAAGGTCATTCCTTGAGGGAATGTGTTCGTCCTCAAGTATGTCACTAAAGGTTCACTCCAGTCTGGTGTGAGAGACACGTGATATAATGTAGCATGCTCTACTGGTGGTCTTTCACAACAAAAGTTGCATTCCTTACACAACCTGTAGACATCTGCTTCCATCGTAGGCCAATATACTCCTAATCTATGCAGAGTCTGTAATGTTCGATGTTTTGAGTGATGTTGCTTTAATGCACCTATGTGTGCTAATTGCAACCAATTCGCATGTTCTGATTCATCTACACAACGGCGCCAAATTTGGTGTTGCTCTAGCACAATGGTGAGAACCACATTAAGAATCTTCACCTCCTTAATGTCAATCCGCGGAAGAGGTAGGAGTGATATGAAGATCGTGAATGAGAGATGATGTGAGAGTGAAGGTGAGAAGCACAAAGATGCACACACACATACACACACACAATGAAGAGACAAGCAAGACACAATGGAAGGTGGGAAATTAGCTCTATTACTCAAGAACACTCTTACAAGTTCAAAATAGCTCTAAGCTCTTCTCTACTCAAACAAGCTAGAATCTTTTGATTATCCTGTTTATATATGCTTCCTGCCATTATTTGGTATCTCTGAGACTTGGTAATCTCTCCTTCTTTTATCTTTATCCTAGGACTCTTGGGTCCGTATGTCAGAATAGGGACTATAGGCTTAGCCCATTCTGGTGCTATCTCAAGGTTAAACAGGTATGCATCTGGTAATTCATCCGCTACTCCTTGAGGAGCTTCTCCTGAGGTTAATCTTGAGAGGTGGTCAGCTCTAAGATGCATCTTTCCTTTCCTGACTACAACTTCAAAATCATACTCCATGAGTAATAGAAACCAACGTATCAGTCGTCCTGTGTTACAGGGTTTGTTGACTAGGTACAATAGGGCTTGATGATCTGTAAAGAACTTGAATTTGTTAGCCAACAAGTAGTGCCTAAACTTCTTTACTGCGTAGATCATCCCTAATCCTTCTCGTTCCGTCGTGGTGTAATTTCTTTCTGCTGCGTTCAATTGCCTGCTCGCGTAAGCTATGGGGAGATCTATGTTACCTTCACTCGTGGGTTGTGCTAACACACATCCTATGGCGTAATTGGATGCATCCACATGTACATGGAATGGTTTACCCCAATCTGGGGTTGTCAATATAGGTGCTGAGCACAGGCGTCGTTTGAGTTCATTGAATGAATTTTCACATTCTTCTGTCCATTCAAAGTTGGTTAAAAGAGAGTACAAAGGCTTGGCTATGATTGCATACATGTGTATGAATCTCCTATAATAACCGCAATGGCCCATAAATGCCTGTACCTCTTTCACATTAGTTGGTCTAGGTAATTCTGTAATTACCTTCACCTTTTCTTCATCCGTAGAGATTCCATTTTTTGACACAATGTGTCCTAGAATTTTGCCTTGTCTGACCATGAAAACGCATTTTTCTAGGTTCAAACAAACCTGATATTCTCGACATTTGTCAAATATTTGTCTTAACTCTGGAATATGTGTCTGTCTTACATTTGAATGTGCACATAAGTCATCGACATAAACTTCCAAGCTCTTACGTAAGAATTCCTTCAAAACATGACACATGAGTCGCTGGAAAGTGGCGGGTGCATTAGTTAAGCCAAATGGCATCACACGAAATGCAAATATGCCCCATTCAGTGGCAAAAGCCATCTTGTGTTGGTCTTCTGGAGCAATGGCTACTTGATTATAACCTGAGAATCCATCAAGAAAGCTGTAAACTTCCTTGCCCGCAACTCTTTCCAATAAGTGTTCCGTGATAGGAAGAGGATAACTGTCTCTAATCGTGGCAGCATTAACCTTTTTAAGGTTAATACACACACGCAATTTTCCATTCTTCTTGGGTACTACCACAATGGGGGATACCCATTCGGTATGCTCAATTTCGTAAATGAATCCTGCTTCTATCAAGCAATCTATCTCCTCTTTAATCTTCGCAGCGTAATTATCATTATACGTGTACGGTTTCTGTTTTGTCGGTTTTGCATCTGGAGTCATAGGGATTCTATGAGAACATATATCTGGATCTACTCCTTTCAAATCTTTGTAACTCCAAGCAAAAACATCTCTATATTCGCGCAATAGGGCAACTAGCTCTTCTTCTTCTTCAGTTGTCAAATCATGCCCTATGTATGTACATTTTTCTTCTTCTCCTTCTATGGCTACGATTATTTTCTTGGTTTTCTCTCGGTCATCATATACTTGTCCGTCATTCGCTTTTCTATTGGGCATTCGTACCATGATTCTTCTATCTTCGATTTCGTATTTCTTGAAGTTATCGGGTACTTCAAATAAAGATTCTTCTTTTTCTGTCATGATGTCTTTCTTCTTTCTTTTCTTGCCTTCACTTTTGGTAGTCACTTGAGTGGCTATTCTCACGTCATTCGTAATTTCCTCATGTCTCTGAGTGTGAGTCTCTACCTCGAAAAAATATTCTTCCTCTGATGCAAATGGAGAGTCCATAATAATTGATTCTAAATCAAAATCGCTTGCATCCTCAAATGCATCAGTGCTAGGTTCACATTCTTCTAAAACTGCATCACACATGATTGGCTCTATCGTGAAAACTGAAAGGTCATAGCCATCCTCGTCACAGTGGGGTGTCCATTGTTCCTCATTGATGGCTACATCCATGGTTGCTAGTATTTCTGCCCAACCATGGGGTTCAAACTCTTCGTCTGGGAATACTACAGGTGCGTAGGCTGGGTCTTGAAGGGTTCGTGGATGTTGTTCTGCACCTAAGGTCCTTGCTTCTAATCGTTCTTCCTCTTGTTTGGCTACTTTACACATCCATAAATGGGTATCCTCATGCAACCAAGAAGGATCTGATTCTAATGAGTGCACAGATTCCGTCTCTACTGGTGTCTTATGGATGGTATTCCATTGTATTGGGGGTACATCTCTATGTGAATAGTCTTTAAGATTGACTTTGGTAGTCACTCCTAAATGTTGCAAGTACAAAGAATTAGTTCCCCAATCTTGTACAATTTGCAAGTGACGCATGAATGGTCGTCCCAATATCATCTCATAAGCACGATTTTTCGCAAAGTCACAAATGGCGAAAGTATGCTCAAATTCTACACCACAAGTGGTGAGAGATATGCCTTCTAGTAAGCCTAATGGTTTTTCTATGTGTCCATCAGCCATTTGTAGTTTCATCCTGGTGGGTCTGAGTGCTGGCTTACCCCAACGTTTCCACAAAGCGGTGGTAGCGATGGCTACTCCTGCTCCTGAATCTAAGATGGCTTTCGTGGTGTAGCCCTGATGGGTTATTGGAAGATATGTGTTACCTTCCTCTCCTTCGCTTACGTCTCCAATCTTTTCCACGGGTATCTCTGGTACCTTCTTATGTGATCCTATCTGAGAGGGTGTGGTAGCTAGCTCAGGGAATTGATTTGCTACATGCTTCCACAATTCTGGTTTTACCTTTAATAATTCCTCCAGAGTGAGATTACACTGTACTTTAGTGTTCTTGATCACTTCCGTGTTCCTAGGGATCACTGATTCTTCATTCCTCACTATTATCGTGGGTGCTCTCATACTAATAGACTTGGCTTCCCAAGGTCCTGTGAACTGGGGTAATTCTTGTAGAGAATTAGATTCAAATCTTGTGGGTTCACTCAGTTGTTCTTCCTCTACATCATCGTATATAGAGGGAATGTCTTGGGGAAATTGTTCCTGCAAGTCGTCTATTTCTTGAATAGGAGGATGGGTTCCTTGTTCCTTTCTCCATTTCTCTTCTTGTATTTCTCTCAAAAATTCATGTGAGTACCTATGTATGGAAGACAAATTGTCTTGACTTTCTGTATTGGGTACTTGAGACAGGGATGGTGCATTCCTTTCCTGTGTCTCTGTGACAATAGGGTTCCTAGGCTGATCCTTTTTCTCTTTGCTTTCAATCAAATATTCTAGCCTCTCCATTAGTCCTTGAAAGTGTAGTTCTGGTTTTGCCATGTTATTCCAATTAAGATATCTAGAGGCTTCGAACAAAGCTTGTGCTAGTTCTACCATCTTCATGCAAAGTTTAGTTCTCTCAATTTCTAGGTCGGCTCGAGGGTAGTTTTTACTCATTTCCGTTACTTGAGGTCCCTCTTTTATTCTAGCCCGATATGCACGAAACATCATGTCTAGATCTTCTGGCATGGGTTCCGCTAAAACTGATCCTGATTTCTGAGCTGGATTCTCTTGATTCAAGTCCTGTGAAGTCAATTCTTGGATTTTGGCTCTAGATTCCTTTAAACTTCCTTCCAACTCACTTATCTTTTTACTCCATTTTCTCTTGATTCTTTCTCTAGAATCTTTCCAAGATTTTGTCTTTTTACTGCTAGATTCTGCAACTTCACTAGTTCCGGCTACTTTCTCTTGATTAAGCTGTTGGTTTTGTAAGAGCGCCTGGTCTCTGGTTATAGCTTGGATAGGCACGTATGTAGGGTTGGATCCATCTGCGTTGTTTACAATACCTATCACGTTGATCGGTGTCACATTCGAAGTGTTAACTGGGTTCTTAGGGCAATCTTTGATTATGTGCTCTTTGCCACAATCGGCACAAAAGCCTTGTATGTTATAGTACTGTGATTGCCTTGCTATTGGGGGATGTGGACAATCCTTTATGAAGTGATCTCCTTGGCACCTAAAGCATGGTCCTCTAGGGCCCTGTGGTCTCTGTTGTCTCAATTGGGGCCGTGGGTTTGGGTTTGCGTACATCACATTAGCATAGTCTGGCTCCCAACTAGGTTCCATTGGTGGACTATCATAATGATATGTCTGCACATGTTCTGGTGACTCCGTGTAATAAGCGGGTGGACTAGTTACATGAGTAGAGTCAAAACTGTTTGAGTTCGGGTCACTTTCTGTGATCAAGGGTGAAGAAGGCACTAAGGCCCTACTTAGGTTCTCTTCTGCAGCAGCGTATTTGACTGAGATGACATTCGCTGGTGGGGGTGGCTGCTGAGCTAAGACGGGTTGAGGTCTCTGTTGAGCCTGGTATGGGTAGTTCTGAGGAGGCCTATAGTAATAAGGCTGAGCATTGTATTGGCCTTGATACCTACCTGGCTGCTGGTATGTTTGCGGGTAGTTCTGTCTCACGGTTTGTTTGTTGTATGGGCAGTCCTGAGCCGTATGATTCGTGTATCTTCTCTCAATTGTACAATACTAGCCACTAGGGTTGGCTTGAGGTTGTGGTGCATTGGGACACACGTTTGCCAAATGATTTCCACCACAAGTGTAACAACGTACATTAGTTGGTAGCTTGGGCACCTGTTTACTAGAAACTCCTAGTTTCTGGGCCACTTTTTCTGCTAGGTCCTCTATCGAATTAGACAATTTTGTGGATGCTAGAGAAGAACAATTTGAGTCCTTATAGACCTTTGAGAGTTCCAACTCATCTCCTAGGTTGTCCTCGATGTCTATACATATTCTTACACACTCCTCTAGCGTTCTGGGTTCTTTTAGGTACACATAGGAGCGTAGTTTAGCGCTCAACAAGCCATCTAGGAACAGTGATACTTGTTTGGCTTGTGAGGGTAGCTCTTGCATTGGACATCGTTCGACATATTGTCTGAACCTACGTCCTGCCAGTCTAACTGTTTCCTGAGGGGTTTGTTTAAAGCTATGAATCAACGAAGATGTGTCATGTCTAATCCCACTTTTAGAGAATTCGGTGATGAATGACTCTAAAAAGTGATGGATGTCTCTAAATTGCCTTTGTTGCAATGGTTGGAACCAAGTTAAAGCGGTATTCTTTAATGTTAGTCCAAATGCATTGTATTGCGTGAACATGTCCTCGACTTGTTCTGCTCTTAGCACTTGCTTGAATTCTGCAACATGGTCATAGGGATCTCCTGTCCCATCAAAATAATTTTTCATTGATTTTACTAATTGAGTGGGTCTCAATGTTCTTGCATGTTCGCGTGGCCTAGGTAGAGGAAAATCATCTCTACCACCTAGTACTCCATGATCTCTTTGTCTATCCGCTCTATTAGTGTTCGTGGTTGTTCTATCTCTCCCTATGGGGTGATTAAAGCTTACTTCCGGTCTCTCTTTATTTCCTTCTCTTTGATTTCCATGGGCTGCTGATGTTCCTGCCCCTTGTTGACTTGTATTCATGTTTGTTCTAGATGGAGGGAATACCAATTCACCTCTCCATGTGTATGTGTTTTTAGCGCGGTCAGGCACCACAAAGACTCTTTCTGAAGTCTCATCCAGGTATACAACCTTTCCAGGTGTATCTGGGTCCTTGAATTCATAAATTGTAATGATGCCTATCTCGCCAGGGTGTTCCTTTCTGTACCTCCAAAAGGCTTCATCTGTCTCTTTATTTACAAACAACTCGGTGCTCCTGTTATCTTGAGGGATCCACTCTGGGATGAGTACTCTTGTTAATACGGATTTCCCTCTAGGTGTTCTAGGTTCTTCTAACGGTTCTTTTCCTTGAAATTTCGCTTCCGTCTCTAATTGAATTGTGCCAAACTCATTAGTATCGTTTGGTTGCGTACTTAGAACGTACATGGTTCCTTCTTTGTCTATGTACGCGTCTCTCTCAAATTTCACCACTGGTCTTTCCAATCCAATGGGTTGATCAGGGTTGTGCATTTGCACCACTTGCCTTCGCAAACCATCCTCATAGATGCGAGCACCTAAGCGGTTGGTTCGGAGAAACTCTAATTGCGTTCTATAGGGTCCTTCAGGTTTTTCTAAGTATGCTACATTAGACCCTCCTTCTGGTCTGTCTGTGCTAAATGCCATTTCTGATTCGCTAGTATCTGAGCTCTCGTAGGGGTAATTACTACTCAATTGTTGAGCCCACGATCGTGCAGTAGTTCTTACACTTGCCTCTGATGATCTAAGGCTTCGTCAGTCTGACTTACCTATATGTTTGCCCGATCTAAGGTTCATTAATTTTCTTCCTTGCACACTCAATTACACACTTAGATCGTCACTGGTTCTTTGTTATTACTTTCTTGATTCTTTTTAATTTTCTTTGGATTCTTGTCTTAATATATGCGTCAGGAATTCGACTTTCCGTTATAATCTTGAGTTCTCGTTCCGTCAGACTTAGGTTCTTTCCTTTAGGTTTTCGTCACACATACCTTTACTTGTAGTCTTACACTTGAAAGAATTAAGTATCTTGAACTTGAGGCGTTCCTATCGTCTTTAATCCACAACACTACCGTTTAGCCTAAGCTAAGAATTGACTGAGGGGGTTGAGTAATCTTCCAACCTCAAGTCAGCTTTTCTGGTTGCTCTGATGCCCTGTTGCCCAAGAAGCCGCGCTTCCCAAGCTCTGTTGTCTTCACTGCCTTGCTTGCTTGCCTTTGATTGCCCTTGCTAGACCTGGAAAAATCCAATATTAGACCAATTCACAGTTGGATGATCACCCACTTGAGTATATACACCTTTTAAGTCCTTTCCCTTTTGCCCAAAATTTCAATACTTGCCCCCTAGCTTCCTAGTCCCAAACTAGGTGAACCTCAAAATAGCTTATCCAAAAATAGAAGTATTCTTTATGAAAAAAACAGTTGAGGTCACGTAGTACTCGTCACGAGCTTCCTAACGAGCTATTAAGCTCAAAAAACGGACTTCGGATGAAAAAGTTATGAGCGTTCAGGCCCTGGGGAGTAAAAACTGACAATCAGGTTTTCCTTCAAATACGAGCTAAGGGGTCTCCTATGAGGCTAATGGTCCAAAAATTTCTCAAAAATACCCCCAAAATTGGTCAAAAAATGGAACCCTAAATTTGCGATGGGGGTGCACAATCGCGATGGTCTGGCACCGTCGCGATGGTCCAAGCGAACCGTCGCGATGGCGTGGAGTTTGGACAATCGCGATGGTGCGAAAAGGTGAACCGTCGCGATGGCCCGAAGTGAACGATCGCGATGGCGTGAAATTTGGACGATCGCGATGGCGTGAGGTCGAACCGTCGCGATGGCCCGATCAGGCGGACAATCGCGATGGCGCGGTCAACGGTCAAAGGTGGACAATCGCGATGGCGCGGTCAACGGTCAAAGGTGGACAATCGCGATGGTCCGAAGTGAACCGTCGCGATGGTCACAAGTGCGATGGCATGAGCCAATCGCGATGGTCCGATTTTGGGCTGTCGCGATGGTCCGAAAAATGAACCGTCGCGATGGTCTATCTTGACACGTGGCACTGTCGTGGCGATGGCATGGGCCAATCGCGATGGTCCGGAGTCAGCTGAACAATCGCGATAGTCCAAGTGGACTGTCGCGATGGCTCAAGTGAACCGTCGCGATGGTCCGAGACCGTCGCGATGGTTCGGCCGAGCCGTCGCGATGGCGTGAGCCTATCGCGATGGTGCGACACAATCGCGATGGTCAGAGCCAATCGGGATGGTCCACCAAAGTATGAATTTTTGAGATGCGCCTGTGGATTCGTAGATGCGCAAGGGTCGCCTACCTTGTGGTGTGGTCGCCTGCCAAGAATTCCGAAGGTTGCAGACCATCGCGATGGTCCGCCACACTCGGCAGATCTTTGACAGAGAGTAAAATTTTACCTTTTCCAAGCTTTCCTGATGCACTGGAGCTCTGTACCTGCAAGAAAACTCAAGAAAACACAAGCATACACAAGCACAAAAGTTCTCTCTCGCTCTCTCGCATGCACAAATGAGGGGAAATGAGGTGAATGGGTGGATATGGTGAATTTTCTAATTTTTTTGGAGATGAAGATGATGATGCGATGATGAAGATGGAGTATGGGGAAGGTGAAGAACACTAAAAACTAAGTAAAAATAACAACAAAAACTGAAATTTTTACCTTCCAACGCCACTTCTTGCTATACTCTTACCATCACACATTCGTACTAGACTCGATCCCCGGCAACGGCGCCAAATTTGGTGTTGCTCTAGCACAATGGTGAGAACCACGTTAAGAAGCTTCACCTCCTTAATGTCAATCCGCGGAAGAGGTAGGAGTGATATGAAGATCGTGAATGAGAGATGATGTGAGAGTGAAGGTGAGAAGCACAAAGATGCACACACACATACACACACACAATGAAGAGACAAGCAAGACACAATGGAAGGTGGGAAATTAGCTCTATTACTCAAGAACACTCTTACAAGTTCAAAATAGCTCTAAGCTCTTCTCTACTCAAACAAGCTAACCTCAAAAATGAGCTCTCTAGCTCTTTTTATAGTTTCTAGACTAGTTTTGACCGGTTTCACATCTAGTGACCGGCATAGTTAAAAAATAGGTCCTAGAGGCTATTTGGAAGGGTAAACGATGTCTAAAAATAACGAAAATTGGTACGCACATTCTACCTAAGCTCCTCAAGCTCAAGGACTCCTCGGCTTGCACAAAATGGAGCTATGAATTAGAAAATGGGATTTTGTCTATATTACATATGTTACAAGAGTGATGAAAATCACTGTTGGATGTTTGAAGAGGTAATAAAAACATAATTGTTTGAAAAAATGATCCGACTGGCTCCCTGCTCCGTCTTTACATGCTTCCATGTCGTCTGTGCCTCTGACTGCTTCCAACACTCACCAACATCTGTTAGCATAACAAAATCCAAACATGGAACATATCTATCAGGTGGATGTGAGACATGTGTAGAGCATCTCAATGGTTGCTAAACAGGAACATTTGTAGATTGATTTGATCGGACATTCTCTTGAACATCCCTATGTGCAACATTTTTATGCATGCTAACTGGAGGACTAGTACCCTCAAACAACACTTTTCTCACTTCAACCTCTTTATTGGGTTGTTTATGCATTTTAGACTCATTGAAAATGACATCACTAATTCTGATTACTAATCGTGTTTCAAGACCCCATAAGCAATATCCAAATTGTTCTTCTCAACCATATCCAAGAAAAATGCATTTCTTTGACTTATGGTCCAACTTTTGTCTAAGATTCTTGGGTATATGAACATATGCTTCACACCCAAAAACTCCAAGATGATCACAATATGGTGGCTTCCTCTACATAACTCTTGTGGCACTTTTAGACCTTTGGCAATACTAGGTGAAAGGTTAATCATGTCTACTCTAGTCAATACTACTTCTGTCCAAAAGCCTTATGAAAGGTTTGCATGATGCAACATAGAAACTACTCTAGCCTAGATAGTTCTATTCATCCTTTCGGCCACACCATTTTGTACTAGGGTATAAGGAGCTGTAAACTCTCTACAAATTCCTCTAGACTTACATAAAATTTTGAATTCATGTGAGGTATACTCACCCCCATTATCTGAACGTAAAGCCTTAAGCTTAGTTCCTTTTTCTATCTCAACTGAAGCAAGCCATTTTCTGAAATTAGGGAATACCTCATCCTTGCTTTTATAGGATATACAAGACTTTTCTAGTAGTATCATCTATGAAAGTGACAAAATAAAGAGAACCCCCTAATGACCTTGTGGGCATAAGACCACACACATGTGTATGAATGAGATCTAAAGGCTGATTTGAAGAGTCAATGTGCATTTTGTGCACATTCCTAGTTTGCTTTCCATTTACAATGCTCACAAAATGAAAATTCAAAAAAAGATAACACAGGTAAGTAGCTAGAATGAGAAAGATTTTCCATTCCACTACGTGATATATGGCCCAAACGGCCATGCCAAATACAAGCCATAGGCTATTCAGTAATAGCTAACAAGTGTTCTTTCTATGATACAAATAAAGGATAAAGTGAGACAACTTTGCTTCCTTTTGCAATAACCATATTGCCCTTTGATATGCGAAAGGACTGAGCATAGCAAAAAACTTTGTAACCAAGATCATCAAGTTGATCGTGACATCAAACTGTGTGATAACTGAGGTACATGGCATAAATTATGCATAGTAAATTTTGAACCATCAATGAATTGCACAACCACATCTCCAATCCCCACAATGTCACACTGGTAAGAGTCACCAAGTCTCACGATACCAAGAGACTTTGCTGCATAATTTGAGAACCATTCTCTATGTGGTGTCACATGGAAAGGCACACCAGAATCTAGCAGCCATGTGTGGGAAAGAGAGTCAGCCATAAGAGCCTCCGTTGGCACAGCAGTATCAAGTGTCAACACATCAGCATCATCAAAAATAGCATTAATTTCTTCAATCTTCATTGTTAAAGTAGATGGTGTAGATAGCTCTTTAACATGCCCATCAACATTCTGTCCTTTACCTTTAGCATTCTTTAATGCATAATAGTCTTTCTTCATGTGTCCTTTCTTATGACAATAATGGCATTCGACATCCCTCTTCCTTGATTTACTTCTACTCTTATTCTATTGACCACTTCATCATGTTGTTTGGGCTTATTGAGTTGCCTACAAAACAGTACTCAATGCCACCCCATTTCAAATGGCTCTCAAGAAGAAGCAAAGGAACCAACCAATGTGGAAGAGACACTCCACGATCCAAATTGGAGGGCTGTCATGCATACGGAATATAACAATATCATGAAGAATGGAACTTGGGAGCTAGTGGATTGACCCCTAAGCGTAAAGTCATTGGCAGCAAGTGGGTCTGGAAGCTAAAGTACAAGGTTGATGGTACTCTAGAAAAGTACAGATAGAATGTTGTGCTACCATAAAGGATAAAAGATTGAAAGAAGGAGATCTAGTGTTGGTTTATGCACTAAAGCAACATGCCCATAAATTGGAAAAAAGAGGATATGGACCCATGATCATTAATAGAATTTCCACTAGCGGTGCGGTTCAATTGGCTACTCTAGAAGGTGATATCTTGCCAAACTATATTAGTGGATACAGAGTCAAGCTATATCATGAACCTCTTACAGAGGATATGCTAATGAGACTCAACACTGCTAAGAAGAGAAAAGACAAAGAGCTAAGGGTTAGAGAAGAAGCACAAGTAGAGGCCAGAGAGCACATCAAGAAAAATAAGTTAAGGCAATTAGGCCTAGATGTCGCTTCAGAAGCCCCAAGATATCACATGGCCATGTGCTTGACATCAGGTATGAATGCTTCTCGAATAATCGATAGACATCCCTTTGTGACCATAAAGGCAGGACAAGGAAAGAACGTAAGGATGGTGAGAGCGTTGATTGACTCAGGTGCAAAAAATAGTGCAATCGGACTCTCATATTGCCAAGATCTTCAGTTGAACATCAATCCCATAGAAGCCTATCTCATAGGGTTGGGAGGTGTGGAAACCCCTTGTTTGGGTGAGGCGGAGCTCCCCATCTACCTTCAAGGTGTCCCAATGAGAGTCAAAATGCTAGTGTCTCAAGATGAAGACCTTACTGAACCACTTGTCAATTTAGGTCAAGATTGGATTTTTTTTACCATGCAGTCAACTTAAATCTCAGAAGCCAACTTCTTCAAGTTTGGGTACATGAACAATGTATTACATTAGAATTAGACAATTGCATGTGCAAAAATCCAAGTAGCACGCATTCTCTTAGTTCCTCTAGGCCCAATCTGAGCAAAGAAGATGTTGTATGTGTCAAAAAGTCTATGATCCAGAAGGACTCAATCATGGAAGAACAGTCTCAAAGGAGAGAGGACCCCTCTTCTTTTTTGAAGCCTACTACAGCCACAACAATTCAACCAAAGAGGCAAGTAAAATAGTACACAAGCACGGCTACATCAAATAGACATGCAAAGTGCAAGGAGACAGAAGCTCAGGGCATGAAGAAGATTTGGGTACAAAAAGGAGAGCAACCACCATCCATGCCACAACAATGTCCATTCAAATGGGCCAATCATGCCAAAAGAAGAACCAAGCAACTAGGACAAGCTCTAGCTCAACCACAAAGTCTCCGACAAATTTGGGTACCGAAGTAATCGATGAAGGCCAACCACAATAACATACAAATTTGGGTACCGAAGAACTTAGTTGCAGCTCAACAAGGACAATTTCACATGTGGGTACCAAAGGCACTCTTACATGCACAAACACCACTGATCTCCCTCACCAGAAAAGTCTCAACAAAGAAGCCAAGGAGAGAAAAGGGTAAGAACCGAGCATAGAGACCAAAAGAAGATAAACTCACCCCTTCGAAAAAAGTAAGAAGACAATCATCAAGGATATGGGTTTGGAAGCCAAAAGTACTAGTAGCATCCACAAAACCAAGGAACCAACCATGCCAGATATAAAATTTAAGCAACCAACCAAAGAGAAGGAGTCAAAAAGGACTTGTACATAGCCCAACACTATTCTAAAATGGGTCCCTAAAATCGATTGTCCTTTTGACATCCAATGGATACCTCCAACAAGGCTACATCAACATCTACAAGAACACTGAAAGTCTTGACATGCAACAACCATGTGCCTTTGGCATGTAACCTTGTCTTTTGCACCATTCAAGTCATGCATTTCCAAAGTATGCATCAATATAGGGCCACATTACACGGCCATGCATAGACACAATTGAGTACCCAGCACATGTGACACATTTAACGTATGTAAAATATTTTATCGATGCTAACATCGTTCTTCTTGTTTGTGACATTGTTCCAAAAAGAAAAAGAGAAGAAAAAGAACAAAAAAAAAAAGAAAAGATAGAGAAAAGAAGAAACAGGATCATGTGTTCAACGAATCTCATCGGTGAACTATCAACAAGGACATTCATGAGCAACAAAAGACAAGCCAATGGTCAATCACTGCGATGGGCATACAACACGAAGAGTGAAGATCAATGGACCTTTCACCATGGTAAGAATTGCCTACTTGGGCAACATCATAACCATGATAGATTAGGAAACCTCTTTGCCAGCATACCCTTGAGCAATCAACTCAAGACCCAATTTCTCGCACCATACTTCTTCCAATGCATTCCCCAATTATGCATGCATAGGGCCACATTACGAGGCCGTGCACTAATGCACTTACCCATCAGTCATTATGGGTCACAAGTGCTTGGCCTCATACTATGAAACTCATGTTTCAAAGATCCAAGGACATCCAAGGTACCATATCAATACCCATGAACCAATTCACAGTAGATAACTTCTCAAGATCAACATTGACAACCTCTTTTGAGCAACTAACAATCTTTGAAAGCACATGAATACACCATCCAGCTCAAATCCAAGGAAGAAATACATACATTGGGACCAACTCTCGCATCGGCTGGCAGTGGAAAGCTAAAGAACCATACAATCGACCAAGCTACATTGGGAAGACGGATCACTCCTGTTGCTACATGAAGAACACTACCTCTCAAAGTACTACATGGAACAACCACTCCAACAAGGGTCTATCAGGGACGACAGACTCAAGAGTGGGGGAATGTTGAAGCTCAAGGTTAAGGAAAAAGCATGGGAGTACATCAAAGAAGGGGACACACAAGAAGAGAGAGCATGTAGGGAGCTCCAAGAAGTATATGCCAAATTTTCAAAAGAAATCCCTATAAAAATAATGATTTTCATCACTAAAAACCATTGTAAATACCATTTTCCGTTTTTGCAACTCCATTTTGTTCAAGACAAGGAGTCTTTGAGCTTGAGGAGTATTAGAAGTATCATCCTACCAATTTTGATAATTTTTAGACTCCGTTTGAGCCCCCAAATAAGCCATGGAACCTAATTTTTAATTAGGCCAGACACTAGGTCTGGACAGGGCCAAAACCACTTAAAAAACTATAAAAAGAGCTAGAGAGCTCATTTTTTAGGTTAGCTTGTTGTAGATTTGAGCTTTGTAAGAGATTTCTTTTGTAATCGAATACCTTCCATTGTTCCACTCTTTGCTCTTACCTTGTGTGTGTGTGTGTGTGTGTGTGTGTATGTGTGTGCATGCTTGTGTGCTTTCACTCATGCACTTGTGCCTTCACTTGCTCACAATCTTCATACTACTCCTCACATCTCCGTGGATTGACATTTATGAGGTGAATCTCCTCATGTTGGTACTTACCATTGTGCTAGAGTGACATTGATCTTCGAATAACTTTCCTTCTTGTTGCTTTGCAAGGGACCCTCAAGCTTTGCGATTGGGTTGTTGTCATGAGTTGTTCAAACTCCTCTTAGGTTAAGATAATTCCAATGGAAGAAAGATTACCTCTTAAGCCAGTACAATACTGTCAGTATCCTTGCACTCTTCTACACTTTGAAAATATTGCTTCTCCTATGCTCAAGCCTCCTTGTGGTCCCACTGTGCATGCCAAATTTTGTTGGGGGATTCTTGTGCAGAAAAGGACTTGAGTGTTTGTAGGAGAAGAGGAAGGTAAGAAGAAGGATGTAGACACCGAAAACTTATGTAGATTGATTATAAGGGAAGAAGTACAATAATGATGTACAACACAATCCAAAGAGTGCACAATCAACAAAGTTACAAAATACCCAAGGTTCTTGCTGCCACCGACCTTGTCTGCACCAGACCTCCACCTTCTCCAAGAGCTTGCACTTGTGCACACCTTGCACTCAAGCTTCCAATAGGGGGAGGGATGGACACCTTCTATCGATGTGCACACAGCTTCAATGGGACCTTGTGACCTTCGATTGCATTGTTTAGCACTCTTCTACACACACCTACATCACACTTCTTGCACACTTTGCACTTCACTTCTCTGCATCGCACACTCGCTCTATGTCTCTTGCTCTTCCCTCTCCTAGTGTAGACTATGCTCACTTTGCTTAGTCTAACCAAGAATAATGCCTTGCCTTGAGTTGAGTGTCAGTTCATGTATGCTCCTAATTGGTAGCATATCTTGGTGCTCACTTTGATGTCCCAAGATTTTCTCCAAATGTGGGCAGCCAACGAATCCCTATTTTGTCTTGTAGTGACTTTAAACTACAACAAAAATTTTGAATGGGAGGCCATACTTTCACTTTTGTGTACGCTTCCTCTTCACATGACTTCACATTTTTCCCTTCAATTCTTCAAATGTGTACCTAAGGGAGGGTTCATCTCAACTTTCAAAACACTTTTGAGCCTTAGAGAAATTATAGAAAGACAATCTGCAACCTGCATCCAACTTTCTGCAAAACATAACCCTTGTGAACAATTGATTGTGCACTACCTATGCACCTTGCCATTGAACTTTGAACGCTTTGATCCTGATCATCTTGACTTTGACCGTGACCATGTTGACTTTGGCCACTTTGACTTTGACCGTGTTGACTTCGACCAATATGACTTTGATGGGCTCAACACCACGTGCTTGGTATGAAAAGATACATGCCTATCTAATTTCACATGGTTTTGAGAACAGTCCAACTAAAAGCACCTTATATGTTAAGCATGCTATTGATGTACTTCTGATCATTGTGGTGTATGTTGATGACATGCTACTCACTGGTCCTCATGAGAAGCATATTGTTGATTTCAAGTCTGATTTACATGCCTCATTTGAGATGTCTGATTTGGGGTATTTGCATCATTATTTGGACAATCAGTTTATGCATGTTGATGGTGGAATGGCTTTGTGTCATATGAAATATATTGACACATTCTTGTAGCATTTTGGAGGACTATAAGCCTATTACCACTGCTATGGAGACAAGTTTATGATTGAGTCTTCATGATGCTGGAGATGCATTTGATGTTGTTCTCTATCAATAGGTTGTTGGATGCTTGATTTACTTATGCATTACTCGGCCAGATATTCAGTTTTGTGTCTCACAGATGAGCAAGTTTATGCATTGCCCAGGTGTCAAGCATTGCCAGGCGGTTAAGTGCATCTTTCGTTACTTGAGTGGTACCCGACTACTTGGGTTGTTTTATCCCAAAGGGGGATCACTACTGCCAAATTTGCACGCTTTTTTTTTACTCTGATTGGGCTAGTTGCTATGACACTCGTGTGTCCACTAGTGGTTTTTGCTTCATGCTTGGTAGCTCATGCATATCTTGGCTAAGCAAGAAGCAGCCTATTGTGGCGACTTCTAGTTGTGAGGCTGAGTATAGGATCACCGGGGCACATTTTTTCCCTCTTTAGGAGGTTTTTTCCCCCAGCTTGTATATGCATCTATAGCCCTAATGGGTTAGTTATCTTTGTACATTCTAGTGGTAATACATTCAATATTGTGTGTTGTTCTCCAAGCTTCTTCTTCTTCTTCCTTGAGTTGTTCGCGTGCTTCTGTAGACGTCTAACTCCAACATGTCATTGAATCAACTTGAATGTGGGTTTACGTTCTCGGTGCGTCCAAAGGGAGGATCTTGGATTGGTATCTGTTGTATATTTCTAAACTCTACAGGTCTTTCAGAACTTCTTATGTCCAAGGGTTGAGAACTTGTGCCTATGTCAGCCATCATGTACTACTTGGATGATTGATGAATATTCTAGAAGAAGAAGAATTTGATTATTATTGTAGAAAAAACCAGATGAGGCCTTTTTCTCATTACAATACTAATCACGACTTCCAAGATGGTTATTGAAGTGGTTAGTGTGATGTGTAAGGTGAACGTGGGTGCAAGTTAGAGAGGTTAGTAGATTATCCTAAATGCATACTTGGGATATGCAGTGAGCTCCGTTTGAATCTCCATATTTGTTTTACAGGGCTACAATCTGTGCATGTAGTGACAACAAAAGGTGTCTAAGTTGACTCTGTTTGGAGTTGGGATTGTTTAGCTATCCATGTCTTGAGGTTCTATTTGTGATGAAACTTGAATGAGTGTAGGTAACAACTTGTCTTATTGGTGGTGGTGAGGTATGTTTACATGGTAGTGGGTTTAACCTCATTAGCTTATGTTTGTCTATCTAAGCTTGTAAATAGGTCTTACGCACCCAGATTTGGCTAGGAGTGGGTTTAGCTTTCATCGACTGCTTAGGTATCCAAATTGAAAACATTTGTCGAGAACTACATCTTGGTGGTTCTTCCTTGGTTTGCTTAGATTTGATCTGTAGCTTCCAAAGTTGTGGTTTTGGCAACGGATCATGTGGGTGCTCACCCTTGTGCCTCCGGATCTGCTTCATGTTATGCATCTCGCAGCTACGAGATAGCTTCCATTTTTGAAGGTTCCTTGTTCACCTATGTGGCTTCAAATGCCATTCTACTCTACCATAGGCGTTTTTGGAAAAGATGAGAGTTTCGCCCTTTCTTCCCCTAGTTCCTCAAGAGTCACATCCTTCTACACTATAGAACTTTGGATAAGAACAATCTCATCATTCGCATGCTTTATTCAGGAGGGACCAGAACCTGGTGCCATTCGTAATTCATTGGGTGTGTTATTTGACGGCTCAATTGTGATTCATTTATTGTTCACCCAAACTTGAATAAGTCCACTTCTTAGGTTCAAGTTGACCGCATGGTCATAAATCCAATCTTGACCCAAGATAAGAGGTTGTGTGCGGTCCTCATCTTGATACACTAGTACTTTTACTATCATTGGAACATCTTGAATGGTGATGAGAATTTCCACCTTGCCTACACAATGGGGTTTCCACTCCTCCCAATCTTATGAGATACATCAATAGGATTGATACTTAATTGCAAATCTTGATAGTAAGAAAGTCTAACCACACTAGTGGCAACACTTGAGTCAATCAAGGTCCTTATGGTTCTTGCATTCTTTCCCTGTCCTAATTCTAACATCATGAAAGGATGCCTATTGATAATTCATTGAGGGGCCATACTCGTAGCTTGGCACATAGCCATGAGATATCTTGGTGCTCCATGAGCATCTTGCCTAGGTTGATCTCTACCTTGTCTCCTCAACTTCATGTGCCGGTCTCCATGTACAAAAGCAATTTTCACATCCATTTGGACTACCTCTAAGTCCTCCATTGCAATGAATCCAAGCAACATGTGTAGGGTATTCATCTTGACTATTAGAGAGAAGATTTCCTCAAAATCAATGCCATGTTACTGCTTAAAACCCTTTGCAACAAGTCATGCTTTATACTTTGGAGAAGCACTATCTAATGTGAATTTCAACTTATATATGCATTTACATGCTAAAGCTTTCTTGCCCTTTCGCAAAGGTACTAATTACCAAGTACCATTCTTGTGAATAGAATCCTAATGACCTTGTAGGCATAGGACCACCCACATATGTATGGACAAGATCTAAAGACTAAATTAAAGAGTAAATGTGTCTCTTATGCACATTCCTAGTTTGCTTTTCATATTGACAATGTTCACAAAATTAATAATCAGAGAAAGATGATATAGGTAAGTAGCCATAACAAGAAAGATTTTCCATTCCTTTACAAGATATGTGACCCAAACGGTCATGCCAAAATACAATCCATAGGTTGTTCAATAATAGCTAAACATGTTCTTTTTGTGATACATATAAACGATAAAGTGAGCCAACTTTGCTTCCTTTTGCAATAACCATTTTTCCCTTTGATATGCAAAAGGAATGAGCATAGAAAACCACCTTCTAACCAAGTTCATCAAGTTGACCAAGTGACATCAACCTACATGATATTATGCATAGTAAACTTTTAACCATCAATGAACTGCACAACCATATCTTCAATTTTCACAACATTACAATAGTAAGGGTCACAAATTCTCATTGTACCAAGAGACTTTGTTGCATAATTAGAGAACCATTCTCTATGTGGTGTCAAATGGAAAGAAGCAACAAAATCTAGAAGACAATGTTGGAGTTCAAGGTCTGCAGAAGCACGTGAATAGCACAAGGAAGAAGAATAATCATGAGAAAACACAATATTGAATGTATTACCACTAGAATGTACAAAGATAAGTAATGCATTAGGGCAATAGGCGTATATACAAGACGGGGGAAAAAACCACCAAAAGAGGGAAAAAAGTGCCTCGATGGTCCTAGTGTGTTCACACACATCACTACCTAAATATATCAACAAGTCCCCCCTGGGAGTGATGCGGTGAGCAAGGAGCTGGCACTCATGTATAAGGAAGTTCCAAGCTATGTGGAATCAATCCACAAAAGGAAGTAAGCCCAAAGCTTTGCAAAAAGCTCGAAACTTCTCCTTAGGTAGAGCCTTCGTGAAAAGGTCTGCAATGTTCTCCTTTGGGGGCACATATGCTAAGATGATCTCTCCAGCAGAGAACCTCTCCCTGACATAATGATAATGCACCTCAATGTGCTCAGTGCGAGCATGGAACACAAGGTTCTTTGCAACTGTGAATGTGCTCTGACTCTCAATGAAGATGGTGGTGGTAGAAGATTGACCAACACCCAAATCAACCATAAGGCATGTGAGCCACACACACTCAATAGTCACTATGAAAGCTACCCAACCTCACAACTCGAAGTGGCCACAATAGGCTGCTTCTTGCTCAACCAAGATATGCATGAGCTACCAAGCATGACGCAAAAACCATTGGTGGACACATGAGTGTCATAGCAACTAGCCTAGTGAGAGTCAGAGAAAGCATGTAAATTTGGCGGTAGTGATCTCCCCTTGGGATAAAACAATCCAAGTAGCCAGGTACCACTCAAGTAGTGAAAGATGCGCTTAACCGCCTGCAAATGCTTGACACATGGGCAATGCATAAACTTGCTCATCTCTGAGACAGCAAACTGAATATTTGTCCACATAATGCATAAGTGCATCAAGCATCCAATAGCTTGCTGATAGAGAACAACATCAAATGCACCTCCGACATCATGAGACTCAATCATAAACTTGTCTCCATAGGAGTGGCAATAGTTTTGCAGTCTTCAAGGCCAAAATGCTACAATAATGTGTCAATATATTTCATTTGACAGAGAGCCATTTTTGCCATCAACTTGCATAAAATGGATGCCCAAATAATGATGCAAATGCCCAAGATCTGACATCTCAAATGAGGCATGCAAATCAACCTTAAAATCAGCAATATGCTTCTCATGAGGACCAGTGAGTAGCATGTCATCAACATACACAAATATGATGAGAAGCACATCATTACCACGCTTAATATATAAGGTGCTTTTAGTTGGACTATTCTCAAAACCATGTGCAATCAGATAAGCATGTATCTTTTCATACCAAGCACCTGGTGCTTGCTTTAAACCATATAATGCCTTCTTTATCCTGCACACTTGATTTTTCAGGCCCTTTTTGCAGAAATCCACGATGCTGAAAAACATACACTTCTTCATGAAAATCACCATTCAAAAATGTGGTTCTAATGTACAAATGATGTACATTCCAACCATGATGAGCTACAAGTACATAGATGCTATGAATAGTAGTCATTCAGCAAGTAGGAGCAAAGGTCTCATCAAAATCAATGCCTCTTTCCTGAGCATAACCCTTTGCAACAAACCTAGCCTTATACTTATCAAATGTTCCATCGGGCTTATGATTAATCTTGCATAACCACTTAGTGCCAATGGCCAGGAGGCAAGTCACATAAAGACCAGGTACCATTTTTCATTATAGCATCATATTCAGATTGCATAGCAGCCATCCAATTTTTTGAATTTTGTGCTTCATCAAACGAAACAGGCTCATTCTCATCAGAGAGACTAGATGTAGCCATAGCATAGCAATCTAGTGCAAAAGAGGCACTATGAGAGCCTGAACGAGTACGATATGATAAAGGTGCATCTAATTTGTTATCACTCAAAGTCTACTCGAGCCATTTTGGCATAGTTTTTTCTCCTCAATATCAGTTCTCTCATCAACAAGTGCATCATGAAAACCTTCATTAGAAATGGAATGATCTGCATCATCACATGAAACCTATAAATGTTGAGAAGTTACCTCATTAGGACTAGCACTAGACTGTCCACCTTTAAAAAGAGGAAGCAAAGTATCATACATGTCTTTGGAGCTAACAGATGTCTCCTTAGTACATGAAAGTAGTGGCTGAATAACATCTTCCACAAAAACATCATAGCTAACCAAGATGCATTTAGTCTGTGGATGATATAGACAATAGCCTTTGCTTACAAAACTATACCCAAAAAAAATACATTTCACTGCTTTATCATCTAATTTCCTGTGTTGTTGTTCAACCACTAATGCATATGCCAGACAACCAAAAATGCTCAGGTGAGCAACATATGGCTTGCGACCATGCCAAGCCTCATATGGAGTGATATACTACAATGCTTTAGTGGGACACATGTTAAGTATATATGTTGCACACATGATAGCCTCAAGCGAGAAACTATGTGATAAAGCCTAACTCTTGACAATACACCTCACCATCTCCTTGAGTGACATGTTCTTTCGTTCAGCAACTCCATTCGGTTGAGGTGTATACGGCACTGTACACTGATGTTTTATCCCACATTCAACAAAAAATGCATTAAACTCACAAGACATATATCCCCCCCCTCGGATCAGAATGGAGGGTGCCCATTTTACATATAGACAGATTTTAAGCCAAAACCAAGAAACTATTTGAAGCACATAAAAACTTTGGACTTTGCTTTTAATGGATATAGCCATGCATGCTTGGAAAAAACTTCAATGAAAGTCACGAAGTATAGATAGTTCCCAAAGGAGGGCATCTGCATAGTACAACAGACAACATTGTGAACAAGCTGCAATTTTTTAGTAGCTCGAGCTGAACCATCTTTTGGGAATGAGGAACACTACATTTTGCCCAAAATACGGCCTTCACATACGTGTTTACCAGGTGCCTCAATAGATGATATTTGTCATGGATTTTTTTTGTCACAATAGATGATGTATGTCGCGAGAGACAACATCTGTCATGATAGACAATGTTTATCGTGATAGATCAAAATAATATACTTTTTTTTGGTGCATCATGTGTTTTTTGAAGGTTATAGGGATATGTCTATTGTGATCTGCATGAAATCAAAAATACCAACTTTCCCTACCTATCGCAATAGATAGAGGTAGTCACCTCAAGTTGTGTGCATAATGACTTTCATACTTGATAATGGAGCTAAAGTTGATGTTGATGCTCATTCCTATAGAAAACACTCATAAACATACAAAAACAACATGCATATACTCTCTCTCGTTCCCTCTTTCAAATGAAATGAGGGAATGAATGGGACAGGTGGGTATATGCCCAAAATCTAAATTTTTGGGGAAGGTGGAGATGGAAGGAGGACAAGAGTGGAGATGGTGGAGATGAAAACGATAATGAAAATAGTAAAGAAAATAAAGACAATACCTTCTTACCAATGATTCCAATGTCTATACTCTACTTCTTATCGTTGCACATATGACCTCAAATCGTGTTCCCTAGCAATCGCACCAAATTTGGTGTCACTTTAGCACAATGGAAGTATCACTGTGGTGAAGATCCACCTTATAAATGTTAATCTGTCGAGACATGAGGATGATATGATGATCATGATTGATAGTAATGTACAAGTGAGCGAGCGAGAAGCACAAGGACATGCACACATATACACACATGCACACACAAGGTAGGACAAAGAGTAGAACAATGGAATCTTCTATTGCCTTCCTTTTACAATCTCATACAAGCTCAATCTCCAACTATCTAACCTCAAACTTGCTAACCCTCAAAAGCTATTTCTCTAGCTCTTTTTATTGTTTCTGACTAGTTTTGGCATGTTTCAAACCTATTGTCCAACCTAGTTAAAAATTAGATTCCTAAGCTATTTTGAGGGGTTGGAATGTGGATCTTACTTGTACTCTTCAAGCTCGAGGAACCCTTGGCTTGCACAAAATGGAGTTTTAAATACCAAAAAATGATTATTTATAATGGTTTTTAGTGATGGATATCATTGTTTGTTAATATAAAGTTTTGGAAATTTTTGGAGGCTTTACTTTCCTCCTCTATCGGCTTAAACCTCCTTAATCTCTTCTATCACTAACACTGGTATATACACCTATAACCGTTATTTATCTTTGTGCATTCACTTGGTAATACATTGAGTGTTTTGCTCCAAGCTTCTTCTTCTTACTTTTGTTGTTTGCATGCTTTCGTAGTCCTTGAACTCCAACAATCTCTTTGTTCATATGTAGAGGATATTTCTCCTCAATGCAAGCTCGATGTGGAAAGTTTCAAAATGATAGCTACTATCTTCAATACAGTGTTCCAAGAGTATTTAGGTGGGGTTCATACCTCACCAATCGGACCAAGTATTCTCTTTTTGTTATCAAGAAGAAGCTCTTTATGCTAATCCTAGTACTAAAGGTAAGTTCATATATTGTTAGGTAATCACCCTAGTTCTTCTACCTCCCCTTCATTTTACTTGGTAAGAAGTTCAAATTGGGGAATGTATTGATTGAGACTTTCTGTTTTGGCGTACTATCATGCTAAAGATTTTATATTTCGTTTGTCTTAACCAGATTTGTTCTTGGGGGTAGAGAACTTGGGAAATTGCTTATTTACCCCTATTTTGCATGGGATTCTAGTTATGTAGGTCAAGATATAGGAGCCAAGATTCACGTCTGGGTTTTGCATATTATCAAATGGAGGCATTGAATAGAGTCACTCCTAAAGCATTCCTCCCATATCAAACTAAAATCCATATTTAGTTTATTACAAAAGTAAAGAAGAAGACATATAGGCTTCAAGATTCTAAGAGAAGATAGATATTTTGGAAAGATTTTGTAGATATTTGCCTTGGAGTGGTAGGGAAGGAGTGGTGAGGTGTCCCAAGTCAGGCAGTTACCCTATAAGTTGTCCCTAGTGCGAGAATGGTAAGAAGGGGTTGCCCCACATGGTTTGGACCATGGCGGCCCTAGAGCCTAGAGATAACAAGAATATTTAGTTACCTTGACATGTTGCCCTACCTCCAATGGTGTTGTCCAATGGATGGCCTCAACATGATCTCCAAGTTGTTCGTCTAGCATAAACACGTATTACATAAAAAGTTAGCCAAACCTGAAATAGTGGTCGCCTCTTTGTGGATGCTCGCCCATAGATGTTTGCCTTTGTGGAATTTCCCTCATCTAGGGGTCGCACGAGGGCTTCACTACCCTAGAGGGGTCTCCCAAGGGCTTTATCACCCTAGAGGGGGTCACCCAAGGGCTTGAGCACCCTTAGAAGGGGCCACCCAAGGGCTTGAGCACCCTAGAGGGGGTCGCCCAAAGGCTTGAACACCCCCAAAAGGGGGTCGCCCAAGATCTTGAACACTCTAGAGGGGGTCATCCAAGGTGGTCCCCAATCAATAGGAGGTCACACAGTCATTATATGCTTGCGTAGCTTGTGGATGAAGTCACCCATAGTGGTGGCCAATCGATAAAAGGTTGTCCATATGGAGGCTTGGCCCTCTCAAACATCATATAGCAAAATCACCCACCTCCAAGGTTCGTTGCCCAAGGAGGTCACCCAAGTGCCTCCTCAATTGCCCCAAGGCTTGCAAATTTCCCAAGATATAGGAAAATTGCGCAAGGGCATGTAATCTCGATGAATGGCTCATGGTAGTCATCCAAAGTCTTGTGGAGGTGCCCATCTTGCGTTAACTTGCCCTTTTACATGACCTTAAGTTTGTCATATGTGTGGAAGTCACCAAAAACCCTTTGAGAAGTTATTTTCCAAAAGGCCTCCAACATGATAGGAAGACGTTTATGGAAGGAATCATATGAATTATTATGTAATTCTCAACTAAAACGCGCTGCATATCTTTCTAATATTCAAACTTAGAATCAAAATTTTTTGAATGAAATTCTAGCATTGGGGTATGGAGATCTAGAATCCCATTGGGATGCTAAGAAGCCTAAAGATTTTCCCATCATGATCTCTTTACAACAATCGTTTAAAATGATTGTAGAAGACTATTAATATAGAACACTACAAAATATGCTCCATACAAAAAGATATGAGCGGTCAAAACATTTCGGATACGGTCAAAATGGCAAATTAGTTGACAGCCAAATGGATGGATAAAGCTTGGAGCAATGATAGTGCCTTGTGGGCCGAATTGATCTTAAAAAATGGGGATATCTTTATTCTCGTGGGCCTTCCATGATGGAGAGGGATAGACATACTCACTCTCTTTATTCTTCCTGTTCTTGGTGACTCCTAAAGGCTATGATTCTGTTTGCTCCCTTTGGAAGGGCAGGAACACAATGAAACCCTATGGCATGGCTAGTAATGATTGGAAGCAGGCTGGTTGCATTAGATAGCATGACTCTATTTGGTTCCCAAGTGTGGAGATGGAGCATGTTGAATCCAAGCCCCTTGCAAGAGCGAAGAGACTATGGAACAAAAGATTTCGCAAGTGGAAGCATCTCTAGAACCAAGATAGAAGACACTGGATCAAATTTGAGGACATTGACCTAACCCATATAGTTGATTTTAAAGGTTGCTGCCTTCTAAAATGCAGAATTAATGCATGAATGAAATGAGGACTCGCCTCTTTATGAGCCAAGATCCGCACACTTGGAAGGTCTAAGATGATACCATAACAACAAAATGGAGAAGACACCGAGAATAAAAAAGAACCTAGACTTTCATATCTTCATAACCAAGAAAGAAGACAATGGATCATATTTGAGGACATTGACCTAACTCATAGACTTGATTTTGAAGGTTGGTGCCTTCTAAAAAGCAAAAAATTAATGCCTATGATGAAACGAAGACTCACATCTTGATGGGCCAAGATCCCCACCACCTGGAGGGGTTGAGATATGGCACCCAAGGTTGTATTATGACGGTCTACCATGCCCATCAATTTTAAAGGTCATCTCAATATAGTACCTATTGATATATTTAGGTAGTGATGTGTGTGAACACTCTAGGACCGCTGGGGCACTTTTTTCCCTCTTTAGGAGGTTTTTTTCCCCTGGCTTGTATATATGCCTATTGCCCTAATGGGCTACTTATCTTTGTACATTCTTTAGTAATACATTCAATATTGTGTGTTGTGCTCCAAGCTTCTTCTCCTTCCTTGTGTTGTTCATGGGCTTCCGCAGACTTCTATCTCCAACAATTGGTATCAGAGCAAGTCGCCGCTTCATCTAGGATGTCATCGACACTCCTCCAGTTGCAGTCTCAGAATCGCACAAATTTTGGTAAGCATACTCAATGTGTTTTCGAGATCAAAACGGCTTCGCTTTGTGGTGCCGAAATCGCGATCTGAGCTCGTTTCGACCTCCAAACGCACTATCATAGTGCTTGTCTAGGGTATTTCATCTTTTTGTGCCAAAGGTATATACCAATTTTTGTTCGCCAGTATAAGCTTCTCGAAGTCTGCTACAGGTCTAGCAGAATTTGTCTGGGCAGTTTTGTTCAACTTTTTGGGATACATTCAATTTTTTGCATCAAGGTATTTTAGTCACCGGCCATGGCTGAAAGCAGTGATGTATTCCGTATGTTGGCTGTTGAGGATAAGTTGGATGGTACCAACTACCCGTTATGGGCTTATATGATGCGACATGTATTGGTTGCAAAAGGACTGTGGAACATTGTGCAGGGTGTTGAAAAACGTCCTATCACACTTGCAACTGTTACAACTGCAGGTACAGAAGCTGAGGGAGAAGGTGTCGAAGATGATGATATTCTGCATATTCCTATTCATGCTACGGTTTTTGCTGCACCTACTATAGAGCAGATTCGTTGGGATGGTAGAGATGCTCAGGCACATGCATTGATAGCTTTGTCTGTCAAACATGCCATTATTCCTCACATTCACTCTTGCAAAACAGCTAAGGATGCTCGGGATACACTTAACACATTGTACCAAGCTAGGAATGAGGCTCATGTAGCTTACCTCCGAAAACAGTTGGAGAGTGAGCACATGAATGAAGGTGATTCTATGGACATTTTTCTAACAAAGATCAAAGACTTGAAGGGGCAGTTGATTTCTGTTGATGAGGTTATACCAGATAGCTCACTTGTGTAGACCGTTTTGAATAGTCTTCCTGATTCATATCAGAGTTTTGCTTCTACTCTTCGGTTAATGATGAAAGGCAATCCAAATGCCTTGTCATTTGAGGAGTTAGTCTTTGTTCTGTTGCACGAAGATCAGTCCAAGCAGAACAAGTCCATTATGCGTGTTGCAGATCAAGCTTTCCTGGCTAGTCAGAAGGGCAAAGGAAAATGGAGCTCTTCAACTAGTAAGCAGAAATCTGCAAATGTTGCACATTCGAAAAAGGAAGATAAAGATGAGAAGAAAGCAGAAAAGCAGAAATTGTTTTGCAAGTATTGTAAAGGGAATGATCATATCATAAAGAACTGTCCAAAACTGGCTACTAAAGAGGCAAAGAAGAAAGAGGCTGGAATGGTTGTTACATAGGCCTCTACACAAAAAAACAGAGTCTGCTAATCTTGTGCAGGAAGAATGGGCGTTTACTACTGTTTGCAGTTTTGACCCATCTTCTCATGAGCAGTGCATGTCTGCAGTAGACTCAGATGTTTGGTACTTTGACAGTGGGGTGACCAAACATATTACCTCCCAGCGTAGCTTCTTCTCTTCACTCAAGCTTGCCCCTACAGGGAATACTCTTACATGCACCAACAACTCTTCTTATCCTGTTATGGGAGTTGGTAAGATCATTTTGACTACTACTGATGGTAGTTCTTTCACTTTGCCAGATGCTTTGTTTGTGACATGGATCAAGAAGAATCTGCTATCAGCTTCTGCATTAGCCAAGATTGGCTTGGTTGTGAAATTTGTTGATGACAGGTATACAGTTATGATCTATCAAATGGCAATGTGATTATTGCTTGTGGCATTTTATGTCGTGGGTTGTATAAGCTCATAGACTATGAAAGATGTAAATGATTCGGCATGTGCAGTACATGATTCTCAAGCTATGCAGATGCAAAGCTTTGGCATGCACGCTTTGCTCATCTAAATTTTGCTAGTCTACGCCTGCACAAATCTAAAATGGTGTCCTCTTTGCCCAAACTTGAGGCACCTGGAAAACATGTTTGTGAAGGCTGTATTTTGGGCAAAAATGCAGTGTTCTTCCTTTCCAAAAGATGGTTCAGTTCGGGCTACTCAAAAATTGCAGCTTGTACATAGTGATGTTTGTGGTCCTATGCAGACACCTTCTTTTGGAAATTACCTTTACTTCGTGACTTTCATTGATGATTTTTCCAGGCATGCATGGGTATATCCACTCAAAGCAAAGTCTGAAGTGTTTATGTGCTTCAAATAGTTTTTGGTTTTGGCTGAAAATCTATCAGCATGTAAAGTGGCACCCTTCGTTCTAATCGAGGGGGGGATATATGTCTTCTGATTTTTAATGCATTTCTGGCTGAACGTGGGATAAAACACTAGTATACAGTGTTGTATACACCTCAATAGAATGGAGTTGTTGAACGGAAGAAGAGGTCACTCATGGAGATGGCGAGGTGTGTGGTCAAGAGTTAGGCATTACCACACAGTTTCTGGCTTGAGGTTATCATGTGTGCAGCATATGTACTTAACAGGTGTCCCACACTAAAGCATTGCAGTCTATTACTCCATATGAGGCTTGGCATGATCGCAAGCCATCTGTTGCCCATATGCATGTTTTTGGTTGTTTGGCATATGCATTAGTGCCTGAACAACATCGCATAAAATTGGATGATAAAGTAGTAAAATGTATTTTTGTTGGATACAGTTATGAAAGTAAAGGCTATCGTCTGTATCATCCACAGACTAAACACATTCTGGTTAGCCGTGATGTTTTTGTGGAAGATGTTATTCAACCATTGCTTTCATGTACTAAGGAGACATCTATTAGCTCAAAAGACATGTGTGATACTTTGCTGCCTCTTTTTACAGGTGGACAGTCTAGTGCTGGTCCTAATGAGGCAACTTCTCAGCCTTTGCAGGTTTCATGTGATGATGCAGATCATTCCATTTTTTATGCAGGTCTACATGATGCACTTGTTGATGAGAGAGCTAATATTGAGCAGGCAAAAACTATGCCAAAATGGCTAGTGCAGACTTTGCGTGACAACAAGTTAAATGCACCTCTGTCATATTGTACTCGGTCAAGCTCTCATAGTGCCTCTTTTGCATCAGGTTGCTATGCTATAGCTGTATCTAGTCTCTATGATGAGACTGAGCCTGTTTCGCTTGATGAAGCACAAAGTTTTGAATATTGGATCGCTGCAATGCAATCTGAATATGATGCTATCATGAAAAATGGTACCTGGTCTTTATGTGACTTGCCTCCTGTCATGGACGAAGGAAACCATCCTGAACCTAAGATTCCATGTGAACCCTGTATCTCATGATTGGTTCAGAATTAGGAGAAACCAATGCTTCCATTGCGTCCGGAATGTGCCAAAACCCCAAGATCGACTGTCTATTCGCTGAATTCTGACATTGGGAGGTCTTGTTACAAATCGATGACATCATGATGACATCATCAGTTCGCAACCGCCTTGGGAACCGCCCTTGAAAACCTATATAAGGAGGGGTTGGCCACATTCATAATCAGTCTTGCCAATGCCAGTCTTGGGAGCTCAAGGAGTCGTGACCTCCAAGTAAGTACATTCAAGTTCCAGTTCAAGTTCTAGTCTTGTTTCTAGCTCTAGTCTTGTCTAGTCTTGTATTGTGGACATCCTTTCTTGTCCTATTGTAATCTCGTAGTACGAGATCCTTTCTAGTTATTTCTTGTATCCAGTTCATATCCCTGAGGGGATTTCTTGTAATCGAGATATCTTGTTTCCTACCTACGATCCCGGGTTGTGGGATCTCCTGTATCATCTCTAGTCGAGTTTTCCATACCTATTGGTCCCGGGTTGTGGGACATCTTGTATCGATCGTATATTCTTGTAGCATTTTCCCTTCGTGGGTATTCTTGTAATCAGAACTGTGTTTCCGAAATCTTGTCTTGTGTAGTCAGAGAGCACAATCTAGTGCTCCCCTGACATTTTGGCAAGACTATCTTCTATCCAAGACCAGACATCATGGAGAACGCTTATGAACAGATCGTAGCATCACTTCAGAGTCTCCAACAACAAGTCGAAGACCTAAGTCGTCGACAGACACAAGTCGAGATGGGACATCCAGTGCATGTAGGTACACTCCTTCAAGAATTACAAGAACGAATCGGGAGTCTTCAAGCGAATCAAGGGAGTATTCAAGTGAACCAACGGCCCAGTACATCATTTGTGAAGGAACCCAAGATTTGCATGCCAGAAAAGTTCAATGGTGATCGTACAAAGTTTCGAGGATTCTTGCAACAAGTCAAATTGTACATTCGCATGCAGCCTGATAGATACCCTGATGATGCATCCAAGGTCGGTTTTATTGGAACCTTGCTCTATGGTCAAGCTTTATCATGGTTCGCCCCAATCTTGGAGAAGGATATGGCCGTACTTCATAATTATGAGGCATTTCTTGGAGAGCTTGTCGCCACATTTGGAGATGCAGACACGAGTCGAGTGGCAGAAACAAAACTTCGAAAGCTACGTCAAGGTAACCGCCCTGCCTCTACCTATGCATCAGAATTTAGGCAATTGATATGTGACCTCACTTGGCATGAAGATTATTTCATTAGCCAATTTAGATGGGGCTTAAGGGATGACGTGAAGGACCTTCTACTCACGATGCCAGAGGTGAAGACATTGAATGAATACATCAACCAAGCCATTCAATGTGATAACCGTCTTTTTGAAAGGAAACAAGAAAAACAAGTAGAAGGAAGACCTCGCCAATGGAAACCTTTCCAGCCTACTCCTAGAGATGACACTATGCCCGAACCTATGCAGATAGATGTAACTAGGTTCCAGCCTCTAACACCACAAGAGAAACAAAGAAGGAGGGATAACAAATTATGTCTATATTGTGGAAACCCTGGCCACATTGCAGTTAATTGTCCCAACAAGAGAACAAACTCCAAAGTCGCAGCCACCCTTGTAGAGCAGGGAAACGAGGAAGTCCAGTTGTAAAAGAGACCATACAGCCGGACCATGATATACGAAAGGGTCTCATAATTCCATCCACACCCGTAGAAACATGTCTTGCCCCTGTCAAGTTAATCCTGTCTAAGAAGACCCTTTCCCTCATAGCTCTAGTAGATTCAGGAGCGTCCTCATGTTTCATTGATGAAGGACTCGTTAAGAAACATGGAATTCCAGTACTTCGAAAGAACAGACCAGTAGTAGCCGAAGTAGTAGATGGACGGCCTCTAGCATCGGGGAATATAACCATGGAAACCATACCACTAAGAGTACACCTTGGTGACCATGATTCACACATATGTTTCAATGTAATATCGAGTCCAGCAAATATGGTTATCATCGGAATGCCGTGGTTAAAGAAACATAATCCAGAAATTAATTGGGAAAAGAATAAAATCACCCGTCGAGATATCCAGAAGAACCCAACATATGTTGGAGCTAAAGCCTTCATACATGCAGTAAGGAAGGAACCTACATATATGATCTATGCCATACCAGCTCAAGAATCCAAGAAAGATGATCCAGTACAGCTACCCAATCAGTACAACGGCTTTGAAGATGTTTTTGAAAAGAAGAATGCAGATATCCTTCCAGAGCATAGACCTTATGATTGTCCCATAGATCTTCAAGAGGGAACACAACCACCCTTTGGACCAATCTACAGACTATCTCCAGAGGAACTTACAGAACTACGCAAGAACATTGATGAGAATCTAGCAAAGGGGTTTATCAAACACTCGAAGTCTCCAGCAGGAGCTCCTATTCTATTTGTAAAGAAGAAGGATGGGACTCTCCGGATGTGTGTAGATTATCGTGGATTGAACAAAGTCACTATAAAAAACAGATACCCTCTACCACTCATATCAGAGCTCTTGGAACGCCTTGGAAAAGCAAAATTCTTCACGAAAATTGATCTTCGAGGAGCTTACAACCTTGTCAGGATCAGAGAAGGAGACGAATGGAAGACAGCATTTCGAACAAGGTATGGGCATTTTGAATATGTAGTTATGCCCTTCGGTCTTACAAATGCTCCAGCTGTCTTCCAACATATGATGAATGATATTTTTCGAGAATATTTAGATGATTTTGTTGTAATATACCTTGATGATATCTTGATATTTTCAAAAAATCTAGAGGATCATGAAGATCATGTAAAGATAGTCCTAGAGAAACTAAGAGAAAAAGGATTGTATGCGAAATTGGAGAAGTGTTCTTTTCATAAGACAGAAGTGGAATTTTTAGGGTACATAGTATCAGATAAAGGAATTTTTATGGACCCTAAGAAGATTGAGACAATCCTTGATTGGCAACCACCTTCATGTGTTCGAGATGTACAATGTTTTTTGGGGTTTGCCAATTTCTATAGGATATTCATCAGAGATTACTCCAAGATAGTGACACCTCTTACCAAGCTTACAGGGAACTCCAAATTCTCATGGACCGAAGAAGCAGAGAAGGCCTTTCAGACCTTGAAATCAGCATTCACTACTGCTCCAATCCTAGTTCATCCTGATTCTAGTAAGCCCTTCTTCCTTGAGACAGATGCATCGGACTTTGCTCTAGGGGCCATTCTTTCCCAATATGGAGATGATGGACAACTACATCCAGTTGCATATCATTCAAGGAAGTTTTCCCCTCCAGAAATTAATTATGAAATTCATGATAAAGAACTCCTTGCCATAGTAGACGCGTTTGATACCTGGCGTCACCATCTAGAAGGAGCAGCTCATAAAGTCATTGTATATTCAGATCACAAGAACCTAGAGTATTTTATGACCACCCGGATCCTCAATAGAAGGCAATCTCGATGGAGTAACTTTTTATCCAGATTCGACTTTGTCATCACATACCGTCCAGGACGTCATCAATGTCAGTCAGATGCCCTATCCAGAAGATCTTACCTTGCACCAAAGAAGGGTGAAGAGGCCTTTGATCAACAAGAGAGTGTATTACTCAAGCCCGAGCATCTCCAGTTAGCAGCTATCTCTTCAAGCCATCATGAAGATTCAGCCTTGAATCAGTTGATCCGTGAGAATCTACCACAGGATGAATTGTTTTGTAACGTTAAGCAGAAAGCTCAAGAAGGAAAATTCCAAGAAGTAAACGAATTTCAGGAAAAGGATGGTTTACTACTCTATAAGAACCTATTGTATGTCCCTCCAGGAAAGCCCAGGATCCAAGTACTTCAACAACGCCATGACAACCTTGCAGCAGGACATTTTGGAGTAAATAAAACAATAGAACTCATATCAAGGGACTTTTGGTGGCCTCAGATGTGGAAGGAAGTCAAAGAATACATTCGAACCTGTGATACTTGCAATAGATCTAAGGTACCCCGACATAAACCTCATGGCCTCTTGCAACCTCTACCTATTCCAGAAAGGCCATGGGCTTCATTGTCGATGGATTTCATCACAGATCTACCAAAGTCAGATAAGTATGATGCCATTCTTGTTATTGTGGATAGATTTACAAAGATGGCACACTTCATTCCAACTACCAAGGCAATCACAGGTGCAGCCACTGCCAGACTTTTTCTTAGGTACATATTTAGGCTTCATGGATTGCCTGATGACATTGTCAGTGATCGAGGTCCACAGTTCATATCCAGCTTTTGGAACAGTCTTTGCAAGCTCCTTGGTGTTCAAGTTAAACTATCTACAGCAAATCATCCACAGACTGATGGACAAACAGAACGAGTGAATCAAGTCCTGGAGCAATATCTCCGTTGCACTAGCAACTATCACCAAAATGATTGGTTTGAGTTGTTACCCTTTGCAGAGTTTGCCTATAACAATAGTGTTCATGCATCTACTAAGCAAACTCCCTTCTTTGCAAACTATGGACAACATCCAAGGATGGATATACAACTCTCAAATCATGTCAAGAACCCAGCTGCCAGAGACAAGGCCCAGTACCTGATGGACATTCACAAAGAACTGAAGGAAGAGATCCATAAAGCTCAACAACAATATAAGTACTATGCAGATCAACATCGTGTCCAGAATCCATCGTATCAAATTGGGGATAAAGTATGGTTACTCCGAAACAATTTACAAACTTCAAGGCCTTGTGCAAAGTTAGATCATCAAAAGTTTGGACCATTTACCATCTTGGCCAAGATTAATCCAGTCACCTTCAAACTCCAGTTACCGAGTACCATGAGAATACATCCAGTTTTCCATGTATCCATGTTGGAACCATATCAGATTTCACCATTGAGGGGGGAGAGACCTAGTCCTTCACCACCTATCGAGATTGATGATCATGAAGAATTTGAAGTCGAGCATGTCCTAGATTCCAGAATATCCCGGGGAAGATTGGAATACCTTATTCATTGGAAAGGGTATGACATCAGTGATCGTACTTGGGAACCTGTAGAAAACCTTCAGAGAGCACCAATCAAGGTTCGAGAATTCCATAAGAAAAATCCAACGAAGCCGAGACCAGATAACATGACCGCTCCTCGTGGAACTCGTCGCTTGAGGGGGAGGTGATGTCATGGACGAAGGAAACCATCCTGAACCTAAGATTCCATGTGAACCCTGTATCTCATGATTGGTTCAGAATTAGGAGAAACCAATGCTTCCATTGCGTCCGGAATGTGCCAAAACCCCAAGATCGACTGTCTATTCGCTGAATTCTGACATTGGGAGGTCTTGTTACAAATCGATGACATCATGATGACATCATCAGTTCGCAACCGCCTTGGGAACCGCCCTTGAAAACCTATATAAGGAGGGGTTGGCCACATTCATAATCAGTCTTGCCAATGCCAGTCTTGGGAGCTCAAGGAGTCGTGACCTCCAAGTAAGTACATTCAAGTTCCAGTTCAAGTTCTAGTCTTGTTTCTAGCTCTAGTCTTGTCTAGTCTTGTATTGTGGACATCCTTTCTTGTCCTATTGTAATCTCGTAGTACGAGATCCTTTCTAGTTATTTCTTGTATCCAGTTCATATCCCTGAGGGGATTTCTTGTAATCGAGATATCTTGTTTCCTACCTACGATCCCGGGTTGTGGGATCTCCTGTATCATCTCTAGTCGAGTTTTCCATACCTATTGGTCCCGGGTTGTGGGACATCTTGTATCGATCGTATATTCTTGTAGCATTTTCCCTTCGTGGGTATTCTTGTAATCAGAACTGTGTTTCCGAAATCTTGTCTTGTGTAGTCAGAGAGCACAATCTAGTGCTCCCCTGACACCTCCTGGCAAGAAGGCTATTGGCACTAAGTGGGTATACAAACTGAAGCGTAAGCCTGATGGAACAGTTGATAGGTATAAGGATAGGCTTGTTGCACCTACATGCTATATGACTACTGTTCGGAGCATCTGTGCACTTGCAGCCCATCATGGTTGGAATGTACATCAGTTGGATATTAAACTGAATTTCTGAATGGTGACTTGCATGAAGAAGTGTATGTTTTTCAACTCCGTGGCTTTGTGCAGAAAGGGCATGAAAACCAAGTGTGCAGGTTGAAGAAGGCATTATATGGTTTAAAGCAAGCACCACATGCTTGGTATGAGAAGATACATGCCTATCTGATTGCACATGGTTTTGAGAACAGTCCAACTGAAAGCACCTTATATGTTAAGCGTGCTAATTATGTACTTTTGATCATTGGGGTTTATGTTGATGACATGCTGCTCACTGGTCCTCATGACACACATATTGCTTATTTTAAGGTTGATTTGCATGCCTCACTTGAGATGTCTAATTTGGAGCATTTGCATCATTATTTGGGCATTCAATTTATGCAAGTTGATGGTGGAGTGGCTTTGTATCAAACAAAATATATTGACACATTATTGAAGCGTTTTGGACTTGAAGATTGTAAACCTATTGCCACTCCTATGGAGACACGTTTACGACTCAGTCTTCATGATGTTGGAGATGCATTTGATGTTGTTCTCTATCAACAGGCTTTTGGATTCTTGATTTACTTATGCACTACTCGACCACATATTCAGTTTGTTGTCTCGCAGATGAGCAGGTTTATGCATTGCCCAAGAGTCAAGCATTGACAGGCGGTTAAACGCATCTTTTGCTACTTGAGTGGTACCCGGCTACTTGGTTTGTTTTATCCCAAGGGGGGATCACTACCGCCATATTTGCATGCTTTTTTCTGACTCTGATTGGGCTGGTTGCTATGACACTCGTGTGTCCACTGTCCACTAGTGGCTTTTGCTTCATGCTTGGTAGCTCATGCATATCTTGATTGAGCAAGAAGCAACCTATTGTAGCCACTTCCAATCGTGAGGCTGAGTATAGGGCAGCTTTCACAACGATTGTTGAGTGTGTGTGTGTTGCCCTATCAAATTAATTTGGAAACAAACTTTGAGAGATTGAATGCTCCTCTGCCCTGTGGAATGCTGTTAGAAGCAGGACTACTTTGGAAGATTTGGAAAGAAAGATGTGCAATCAAACTTCGATAAACCTTTTAGAGAATTGACCATTAAACATCCATATTAGAGAGTTGACCATTAAACATCCATATTAGAGAGTTGACCATTAAACATTCATAGGTTCTCTACGTGGAAGAATTTGTGTTCGTAAGAAATCCCCGCTTCAAACATCGTAGGGTGACATCAAGCTAAATAGTAAATTGTCACCCATGAAGGCGATAAAACAGTTTTTTGAACCTTGTTTGTAATCCTCTCCCAAGCTCATGTATTTTTTTCCTGCGTTTTAAAAATCTTTTCCCGGTCCGAATATATGCAAAAACTTCAAAGGAGACACTTCAAGAACCGCTTAAATATCATTGGCAAACAAGAACCGCTAATATTCCCTTTGTCAGTCAGGCCAACGTGGACATGACATGGCTTTCAAAACATTATTCGAATTTCGAAGCATCGTCATTTAAATTCCAAATGCCACAACTTTTAAAAAGATAAAAACTCCAAGTTATAAAAATATCCCATCGTGGTATGACTTAGTTATTGTACTTAATCCAGACAAACAAGTGGCAACTTCTTGTAAGAATCCATGTGCACCGCCAAATACCTAGAATTTATTAAGTAGTCTAGAAAAAAATAGAAACCACTCGGCTGTTTTTCTAGTTGAGATCTGACAAAATGATGATCAAATTCACACTCCTTTGCATAAAATCTTCGGCATAAAATTTGCCGAATTTGTTGACGAGCAGTGCAGCAGCAATATCTTTTGATGCGCACTAAACTTATTACCTCGCTTCTTAATCAAGAGAAAACAAGTCCAAGAAATAGGGTAAGATATAGAGTTGCCTTTCACATCAGGTTTCGACGGATTATGAAGATCGGATATTGTTTAAGCAAAAGATTGTCCTATGCAACAGCAAATACATTTGGCATGCTGTTATCAGATGGATACTACAGAAAATGCTCCAAGACAGTTCACTTACATTATAAAACTCAACGGACCATCTGCATATGACAACATAGACATTACACCGAGGACCGTGAAGCCTGCACAAGCTTTAGCACATGTACCAAGATCCCAAGCTTAAGCACTCACAGCAGATCACCATGTCATTTTTCCTCCAACTGATGTGCAGACATTCTTTCCCCCGATTTCCAACCTTAAGTCCCTCTTCATATATACTTTAACTTCCATACTTGATTTTTGAGGGCCCTATTACCCGCTTTGGCCTTCAACACTAAAAAATATGAAATACAAGAACCATGTGTAGACAAGCATGATCCACAGATCCACACAAGGTCCACCAACGAGCACGCCTTAGAATCAATCTCATATACCTGAATCCTGAAGTGAAAAGACAACAATCTATGCCACATTGCTAGCTCCGGAATCGTATTGAGAATATAAAACTTTCCTACTGAGACTCTCTTGAAAGCAAGACTGGATTATACAATAAAGACATAATTTTTAAGTATAATAAAGATATACCATGAGAGCAAAGAAGGCAAAGGAAGAAAGCACATTCGGGCAGGTAAGACAAATTAACTCAGAAGAACGAAGATAGATTTTACTTCAGTTAACACAGCAGTACATACTAAGTGCAACTACAAATACAATCGAAATGCCCAAACATAACATAAGGCCAGACCATATCTTTGAAGACCCAAAAGCATTACAAATGATCACACACAAAACATCCAGACTATGCCTACGTCAGAAATATATACGATCAGAAGCCGCCTCTGAGACGGAGAACAAGGTGAAGCGTGGATTCCTTCTGGATGTTATAATCAGCAAGTGTGCGTCCATCCTCCAGTTGCTTCCCAGCAAAAATCAGGCGCTGCTGATCAGGTGGAATGCCTTCTTTGTCCTGGATCTTGGTCTTCACATTATCAAGTGTCAGAGCTCTCAACCTCCAGCGTGATGGTCTTACCAGTGAGTGTCTTCACAAATATTTGCATGCCACCACGCAAACGGAGCACGAGATGAAGTGTTGACTCTTTTTGAATGCTATAATCAGCAAGAGTACGACCATCCTCAAGCTGCTTGCCCGCAAAAATCAGGCGCTGCTGATCAGGAGGGATACCCTCCTTGTCCTGAATCTTTGTCTTCACATTGTCAATAGTGTCAGAACTTTCAACTTCCAGAGTGATTGTCTTACCGGTAAGTGTTTTCACAAAAATTTGCATTCCACCTCGGAGACGCAGAACAAGATGCAAGGTCGACTCTTTCTGAATGTTATAGTCGGCAAGAGTACGCCCATCTTCGAGTTGCTTTCCCGCAAAGATGAGCCTCTGCTGATCAGGGGGGATGCCTTCCTTGTCCTGAATCTTCGTCTTCACGTTATCAATCGTATCGGAACTCTCGACTTCAAGAGTGATTGTCTTGCCTGTAAGCGTCTTCACGAAGATCTGCATGCCACCTCGGAGACGCAGGACAAGGTGAAGAGTGGACTCTTTCTGGATGTTATAATCCGCAAGGGTGCGCCCATCCTCAAGTTGCTTTCCAGCAAAGATGAGACGCTGTTGATCAGGGGGGATCCCCTCCTTGTCTTGAATCTTTGCCTTGACGTTATCGATAGTATCTGAACTCTCTACCTCGAGGGTGATGGTCTTGCCTGTGAGGGTCTTCACGAAAATCTGCATGTCTTCCAATTATCGAACCCCGCAAACTGAAGCCGACAATCACAAGCAATCGAACCTTATTAGACGAAACGAAGGACAGAAGCAAACAACGAACGAAAGCGTCAAAGATCAAACGATGAGAACCTGCAAACCCTAACAAGCAACCGTAAGATATATAAGCGCTCTAGCACTTGAAACAAACGTTCGGAATCCGAAACGGTTCGCGTAGAAGCAATACCTCTTGTGCGAACATTGAATGGTCACGGGTTATATATTACTTAGAACTAGACGGATACCGACGCCAGCTTTGTTTTTTTTTTTTTTTTTTATAAAAGGAAGTTCGGCCATGGCCTAATCTCCCGGACTTTAATTAAAATAATGAAGAAAAGTTACAGGTGAATGGGACTAGTGCCCATGGGACCTCCCAAATCCCACAAAAAAGCAGGGGACGAGTTCGGTAAGCTAGAGGGCGTTACAAATGAGGCGTACAAAACTATCATCTCCTCATGGGGGACCCATTTGGGTTTCAGCTTGTTATCTACGAGGAGATAAATACAGTGGTGTCTAAAAGGAGGAGATCTCTTGTCTCGGGAGATTCTTTTACCTAGAAGAAACAAGGATTTCTCAATGGACCATTCCTTTGGGGTTTGGCCAAAGTTGACAGCACATCATTCCCTCCAAATTTTCCAAAGAGTCTCGCCTCTGATGGCATTCCACAGCCTAGAAGAGCAGCCAACCGCCTCACCCAACAGCGCCTATTGCCAATTGATTTGGTTCGAGAGACGCAGAATCCATGTCACGTGATGCCAGATAACACGGGACTTGGGGCAATCGAAGAAGAGGTGAACAAGGTCTTCGATGCATCGGTGGCACCGCTTGCACCAAGGAGGCACACCACAGATTTTGTTGGCCCTTGCATTGTACCAGATCCCTTTATGCAAGATTTGCCACATGAGAACGGATTTCTTGATCTCAATAAGGGGGTGCCAAATCGACATGAACTTAAGTTCCCATCGAAGTTTGGCCCAAGAAAGACACCACACCTTGTTAAGAGTGTGATGAACATCTAAGTTTTCTTTGAAGTTGGGAATTCTGGATAGTTTCTTACCATTGTTCCATTTGAGGCCCTCTAGGCAAGGAAGATCTTGTCCGCAGAGAAGGCGGGTAGTTGAGTGGTCCCACGCTGAACACCTGCTTTGAAGAAGATTCCATTCTTCGAGAGAAATTCTATGTCTTGGGTCTAAGTCTTCAAACCTAATCCACTCGCCGGTCTCTTGTTTCCAGAGATGTTTCCACTGTTTGTACCCCTTGTTCCAAAGCCGCTTAGCCGTTTGGAGGTTCCAAGACTCCACCTCCCTTAAGCCACTGATCGGGAACCAGATAGAGTCATTTTGTCTTATCCCCGCGGCCCACTTCCACTCATCACTGACTCTGATGAATTGTTTGGCTTTGTTCCAACTCTTCCATAAGGAACACACGAGGCTAGAGCCTTTAGGGGACACCGGGTGGGGGGAGAACAACAGCGTGAGGATCCCAATGTCCTTTCAGCCGGGAAGACCAACTAAGGTAAGGTCTTTCGAATTTCTGAAGATCAATTTAGCCCAGGAGGACTCGTTATTGCACCAAGCCTTGATAAACCACTTAGCAGCCAGCTTGTCAGCTAACCCAGTGATATCCAAGATACCCAAGCCCCCCGAGTCTTTTGAGCTAATACAAGTTTCCCATTTGATTTTGGGAATCCCCCTCCTATTGGGGTCCCCCGTCCATAGGAAGTTTCTGCAGATCCTTTCCACTTTGGCCAAATCTTTCTCCTTAGGTCTCCAACACGAGATATAGTAAATAATCGTAGAAAGCATAAATGTGTTGACAACCATTGCACGCCCTGCCAAGTTAGCTTGCATACCTTTCCAATGATTTAGTTTGCTATCCAGTTTGGATAGAATCCAGTTCCACCGTTGGTCCATCGAGATGTTGAAGCCCATCGGAATGCCGAGGAGACGGAAGACTTGGCCGCTAGGGATAACTTGACACCCCTGATCAATTAACAGTTGGGGCGGAGGCCCATGGATTGCTCTGAAAGCAGTTTTAGCATGGTTGATTTTTGAACCTGATGCCTTACAAAAGGTGCTTGGTGCCCACGATAAAAGCTTTATTATAAATTTTATTTATAAGATTAACACTATATATTCTCTCATCAAAGAAGTGCCGTTTATTGACAACATGGTTGTCTCTAGTGGAAGGTCTAAAGTTTTATCCTCATTTTTAAGAACCGAGGAATGTCAAAAAGACTATGAGTTGTTCGAATCTGCATAGCCTTGAGTCTCTAAGAGGAAGTCCTAAGTTCAAGTCTTGATAAACATATCTATGAGTTCCTCAATGGTGAGTGCCTCTATAGTACAAGGTTGGGTGTGTGAGTGTGTTTCCAATTCATTGTACTCTCAAAAAAGAAAGTGAGTGCATCACTATGTAAAGAGTGTTTTTTTTATTTACTTATATTTATTGAGGGTGCATGGCATATTGGTAACACCTTGAGCCTATACATTGAAGGTCAAAGATTCAATAAGCTCGATGTGAACTCTAAATGTGAGATAAAGGGAGCCCTCTAGAGTGTGTGGAGATTTAATTCCTGCATATACATATATGCATATATATATATATATATATATATATATATATATATATATATATATATATATATATATATATATATATATATATATATATATATATATGTGTGTGTGTGTGTGCATATTTATTTATTTATTTATTCTAAACCAAATCATGTCTTAAACCTATTTCATCTTCAGTATTATTGAGTTGAACAATAAAACTTAATAAACATGCTAATTATCAACCTCCGTATGTGCCATGATAAGGGCATCGAACTCCCAAAAGAATTTGATACAATAGCCCTTTCAAGGAAGGAAAAGTTCTAGAGCTCAATTGGTGCTATGGTGCATAGTAAGCTGGATAGAAACATGGAGATTCACTTGTGAAACTATAAAGAAAGGCCCATTGGTGCATGGCTTGGTGTTCTACTAGTTTGTAACTTGGAAGCAAGTTGGTTTGCAATCCAAAACCCTTCTTTCCCCTCAACCTTTTAGGTAGACCACTATAAAAAACAACCCCTTCACACCAACAATTGTTGACACATTATCCTTGCATGTGACACCACCTCAAAATGGTTCACCTTCCAAGTCCATATCCAAAGCACCCAAGGCCACCATGGTTGCACATGTCTAGACTACAAAGCTTGGATGTGGCATCCCCATCTCGTGGCCGAGTTTCCATTGCATATTCAATTTGAAATCCTCTAACATGAAAAACTAACCAAAAATTCAAAAAGATATCTAACGTGCATAACTTGTCTTGATGTCAATTCAAGGCACATTAGTTCCTTTTTTTTCCCACCATGATTAACTGAACTCCCTACTGCCTTAGATAGAAGAGTGCCACTCCTATCTAGACAATTTAAAAGTGAGAAAGTGAGACTCTTTCTATCTCTCTAATCACATCTAAGGAAAAGAGCTCTAGCAGTGGAACCTATTCCACTTTCCCTTTCCCTTTGAAAGAGGTGATGTTGAATCCATTTACTTTACTGAAGGTCATTTACTCTTGTAACCAAGTGATCCACTTAGCCTAGTGGTTAAGTCTCAAGGGTGTGAAGGAGGTCTTGGGTTCAACCCCCATGGGATACATGGGGAGACTGTTTTGCCCAAAGAGCTCTAGATCCTTCTAGAAGCATCCACTCAAGTTAACTCTGGTTAATTCGGACACTTGGTGCACATGTAGTTACATGGATGACACTTGGATGATTAGAATCCACCTGCCCAAGAAGGTAGACCCTTGGAGAGAGCTATATATAGAGGCATATGGTTGGGAGGAGAGTCATTCATTCATGAGCGATTCCCGTGGCTACGTTGTTGCACCTACACTAAAATAAATGCATATTCCATATATATATCTATATAATGGAATATGTTGGTGGACTCTAATGAATCCCATATCCTTAACTCATCCCATGTGCTTGAACTAGGTTAGTTTGGTTCTAGTCAATATGTGATAATGGATATCCCTTTCTGTTCCAAACTAACTTGTTCCTAGGTACCAAGACTAGGTCTAAGTACCTCTCTATTAGATTCCGATATACATATATGTATTGGGTACCCCAACTATTCATGACTAAGAGATCTATGCTCTAAGTCGTAGATCTAGTGCCATGCTTGTGGCCTTCCTAACCATCACTTGAATCACATAAGCACCCGTAGATGCTCTCTCTTGAAACCCATCTCTATGATCCCATCTAATTGGTTTCCTTAGTAGTGTAGTAGAAATGCTTCACTACTTACTCAAGTGATGTGCATGGGTGAAACTAGTCACTCTTTAGGTATTTGTCATAATATACCATAGTCACATAATCATACTGTGAGAGTCTTGGGAAGATAAATAAATCTTCACTACCTTGGAGATTATCACAAATGTATCTCCTGTGCCTCTATGCAACTTTGTAACCTATAGGATTGCTTGTGCACATTCCTAATGGTGAAGGTGTAGCTCCTTCCCCTTTGCAATCCTATGGTCTAAATCCATAAGGATTATGAGTAGGGATCCAATTTACTAATGAGATTGCCTTATCTATGATGATTTGATGGTCCTAAGTCCATCAAGTACATGCATACAAGTATGCTTACACTTTATTGATGTTTGCAGAGAAGATATGTTAGCATGCTATAACATTCTTACCTAAACTAAGTGCATATATAATGCCATGAGGTGGGGAAAATTTCAACAGCATTTTCCCAAGAAAATGGAGTCCCAAAAAAATTTAACTATAGAATCAAGCATAAGGTCTTGCAGGCCAATGGCACACATGCCATCCAATATAACATAGGGCTTGGCAAGCCCATGGCATATACGCCATGTACTCATACATGAACTCCATATCCGGCAAAAATATAAGATGCTAGCAACAATCTCTTTGTTTCATAACCATGTAGTTCTTGCAACCGTCTTTCCAGTAAACAATCAAAAAGTGTACTCCTAAAAAGTTGATCCATACTTTTAGAATTAAAACAATGATAAAATTTGATGTTGAGAGGGGCACTAAAGGAATGGCCTCTACACTCCTTTAGCACTCAGGCTCATAAGCAGGGATGGATATGATGGAAAGGAAGGGTTCTTATCTCCTTACACATTCACTTCACACATATGCACACAACACAAAGAGCACTCTTAGGGTACGAGTGGTCCACACTTCCCTCTTAGCACCCACACAAAAATGAAAATGCTCTTAGGATACGGGTGTTCCGCACTGCCCTCTTAGCATTCACACAGGTAACACATACACATGCACATACATTGTTACACCAAATGCTCTTAGGACACAGGTGCTCCATACTACCCTCTTAGCATTCACACAGGTAACACATACACATGCACATACAATGTTACACCAAATGCTCTTAGGACACGGGTGTTCCGCACTGCTCTCTTAGCATTCACACAATAATCATTCATATACATAAACACAAGGAGCAAGATAACCTCACTTCCCAATGGATAGAAGTTGAAGGAAAATGATGAGGGTTTGGAATTGAGGGGGAATGTAGAGAAGGAATTAGAAAAAATAGAAAGGGTGGGAGATAGAAGAGGAAAGAAAAGATAGTTGGATTCAAAAGGAAATAAAGCTCATATTACAAGATATGGATATGAAGAATATGGAGTACATAAAGGAAGAGAGTATAGCACCTCTCTTGTAGCCAAGATCTCCACCTCCAAAGGGGTAGCACTATGATCACCGTAGTGCTGATAGCATGTACCTAGACACCACTTGCTTGCTTCGAGGGCATCCAAGGGGGTCCTTTTATAGGCCTTTTGGGAAGATATTTGGAGATGATATTATTTGGGAGAATCTTCTAGATGTGACACTTGTGTGGTAGAAATTACAACTTTGACAAAGTCCTAGAAGATTTTTGGCCATTCTAAGGTATGCACCTTATCCAATATAGTCATATCTTTGATATTTTCATGAAAAATCATAAAAATACTATAAATAGCACCTCCATTTCATGGGAATGAGCCTTATATCCGAGTTTGGGCGTTTGGAATATTTTGTGCTTGATTTTGGGCCCAAAAATTCAATCATATGTGTCCCATTTGTCAAGAATTTTTATGTACACCTTAAAAGTCTATGGTGGGGCTTGAGTCTTTGAGAAGTTTTTTGGAATCTTTCAAAAGGGAGAGTGGGTCAAGCTTAAGTATTTGAATTTATAAAACTACTTTTCCCACTCCATATTTAACTTAGGATTTGATTCTACCATTCACTACAGGTAAGGGTAGCTACTTTACTAGGGTGGGGCCCACCTTATTCTTGGCCTTTTATTTCCTTCAAATACATATATTTATGGTTTCCCTGAAGGTTTGAAAAACACAAATAATATAGGGGTACATATCTATACATAAGGTATTATTAAGGAGGGGTTTCAAAAAATATTCCCTCATACTTAGCCCTCCCCTTGTCTAGAGGCATTCATGTCTCTAGCCTTCAAAGAGTTTGTTGATGTTCCAAGGCAGGTCATCTTCTTGTAGAACTACTGATATGTCCTTCTCCCTTGATTGATCATGTTGTTCATTGCTTTCTTCTATCCTCTGCCAGTATTTCTTTAACCTCCATCCATTGACCTTCGTCTTGTGCAGCTTCCCTGACATATCCATGAGTTGATAGATTCCATTCTTGAATTTTGTCTTGATCAGAAATGGTCCGTCCCATCGTGGTTGACTTTGTATCATGCATGTTATCAAAACGATTATCATACTTTAGAAAGAGAGTTCCTTCTATTTATCCTTTACTTGTTTGTTAAATTCCTCCCTTCTTTTCTCTGCTTGATTGATGTAATGCTCCACTGCAAGTTCCCTTTTCATACTCAATTGTTGTAGATCTATAAGCCTCTTTTGGATGACCTCTTCTTGACTTTGTGCACTTTCTTTTAGCACTACATAGAGACTTGGGATCTCCACTTCTATTGGTAATAAGGCTTCCCGTCCATACACTAAATGAAAAGGAGTGAATCATAAGGATGCCTTGTAGGATGTGCAATATGCCCATAATGCTGCAGTGAGGTGCTTGTCCCATTCCTTAGGATGCTTCTTTACCTGCTTACTAATGATTTTACGAAGAATTCCACTAGTCTTTTCAAAAAGACCATTACATTGAGGATAATAGGGTGTGGAGTATGTATGCCTTATGTTTAACCTAATCAATAGATCATTCGAAACATCTGATCTAAAACATGGACCATGATCAGACACTATCTCTAAAGGTATCCCAAATCTACAACATATGAAATCATAAATGAGCTTACCAATATCTTGTGCGGTTGTCCTTTTTGTGCTAGCTGTTTCTGCCCATCTAGTCATGTAGTCCACTGCCACAATGATGTACTCCTTCCCTGAGCTTGTCCTTGGTAGGGGTCCGATTGCATCGATTCCCCATTTCTCAAATGGCCCATAAGATATGACTAGTGTCCTTGGTTCATACATAAGCCTCTTATTCCCTGTAATCTAACATTTATTGCATGTTTTACACCAATATTGAACATCTTTATGAAGTGTAGGCCATGTATACCCTGCTTGAAGTACTTTCCTTATTGTTATTTCATGTGGGAAGTGTCCTCCACATGCATGATCATGACATGATTCCCGAATGCTCTTTATTTCATCCGATGAGGGGACCCTTCTAAGGATAAGATCCTTACCTTTCTCATAGAGATGATCTCCTATGAGTTGGTACTGTAGAGCCTTCTTTGCTAGTCTATGCCTTTGTACCTTGTTTAGGTGCTTGGGTGGTTCTCCAGTCTCAAGAAATTTGATGATATCTTTTAATCCTTCTTGACCTATAAAATTGTTGTCTCCCAACCTCATGGATGCTATGAAACCATCAAATTGCTCATTTGCTAATGCATCTGCTTCCTTATTTTGGCTCCTTGGTACATGACATATTTGAATATTATCAAATTGTTTTAATAACACTCTTACCCTTTTCAACCATTCAAACAAATTTTGGCTTTTGCAACACCAAACATTTTGCAATTGCTTAATTATCAACATTGAGCCTCCTTTGATAATCAACCTTTTGATACCATGTTGGACACATTCATGCAAGGCGTCACATAGTGCTGCATGCTCTGCTTCATTATTTGAATGAGAATTAGGAAGAATTATACCTTTCTTGAAGATGAGCTATTTGTTTTGGTCATAGATTAGAAACCCTCATGTTGCTTTGTTGACCTGCTTCTTATATGCACCATCAAAAAATATAGTATGTGCATCTTCAATATCTTCTTCATGCAAGGTTGCCCCCTGTCCCTCTCATTGGAGATTTTCCTCTCCCACTTCTTGTAAGTGAGTATGTCTGCAAGACTCACTCTTGTGCTTTCCTCTACTACAAAAGTATAGTTGTATTCTTGAAGTTCAAGAATCCATTTAGCTATTCTAGATGAGATACTCATATGTTGTACCACATATGGGAATGCATGATCTGTTGTAAGAACAATCAAGGGCCTAGCAAGAAGGTAAGAACGAAACTTCCTTACTCCAAACATAAGTCACTACTGTTGATATATTTAGGTAGTGATGTGTGTGAACACTTTAGGACCGTCGGGGCACTTTTTTCCCTCTTTAGGAGGTTTTTTTCCCCCGGCTTGTATATACGCCTATTGCCCTAATGGACTACTAATCTTTGTACATTCTCTAGTAATACATTCAGTATTGTGTGTTTGTGCTCCAAGCTTCTTCTTCTTCCTTGTGCTGTTCGCGTGCTTCCGTAGACACCTATTTCCAACAATTGGTATTAGAGCAGGTCGTCGCTTCTTCTAGGACGCCGTCGACACTCCTCAGTTTGCAGTCATCCAAAATCGCGATCTGAGCTCGTTTTGGCCTCCGAACGCACTATCGCAGCGCTTGTGTAGGCTATTTCGTCCTTTTGTGCCAAAGGTATATACCAGCTTCTGTTCGCCAGTTTAAGCGTCTCGAAGTCTGCTATAGGTCTAGCAGAACTCATCTGGGCAATTCTGTTCAACTTTTTGAGATACAACCAATTTTCTGCATCAAGGTATTTTAGTCACCGGCCATGGCTGAAAGTAGTGATGTATTCCGTATGTTGGCTGTTGAGGATAAGTTGGATGGTACCAACTACCCATTATGGGCTTATATGATGCGACATGTACTGGTTGCAAAAGGATTGTGGAACATTGTGCAGGGTGTTGAAAGACGTCCTGTTACACCTGTAACGACAGGTACTGCAAATACAGGTGTTAGAGCTGATGAAGATGGTGTCGAAGATGATATTCCGCAGATTCCTGTTCGTGCTGCTGTTTCTGTTGCACCTACTGCAGAGCAGATTCGTTGGGATGGCAGAGATGCCCAGGCACATGCATTGATAGCTTTGTCTGTCAAACGTGCCATTATTCCCCACATTCGCTCTTGCAGAACAGCAAAGGATGCTTGGGATACACTTACCACTTTGTACCAGGCTAGGAATGAGGCTCGTGTTGCTTACCTCCGAAAACAGTTGGAGAGTGAGCACATGAATGAAGGTGATTCTATGGACAGTTTTCTTACAAAGATCAAAGACCTGAAGGAACAATTGATTTCTGCTGATGAGGTTATACCAGATAGCTCACTTGTGCAGACCGTTCTGAATGGTCTTCCTGATTCATATCAGAGTTTTGCCTCTACTCTTCGGTTGATGATGAAAGGCAATCCGAATGCCTTGTCATTTGAGGAATTAGTCTCTGTTCTGTTGCAGGAAGATCAGTCCAGGCAGAACAGGTCCATTATGCGTGTCGCAGATCAAGCTTTCCTTGCTAGTCAGAAGGGCAAAGGAAAATGGAGCTCTTCTACTAGTAAGCAGAAATCTGCAAATGCTGCACAATCGAAGAACCAGGATAAAGATGAGAAGAAATCAGAAAAGCAGAAATTGTTCTGCAAGTACTGTAAAGGAAATGATCATATTATAAAGAACTGTCCAAAACTGGCTGCTAAAGAGGCAAAGAAGAAAGAGGCTGGAATGGTTGTTGCAGAGGCCTCTACACCAAAAACAGAGTCTGCAAATCTTGTGCAGGAAGAAGAATGGGCGTTTACTATTGTCTGCAGTTTTGACCCATCTTCTCATGATCAGTGCATGTCTGCAGTAGACTCAGATGTTTGGTACTTTGACAGTGGGGCGACCAAACATATTACCTCGCAGCGCAGTTTCTTCTCTTCACTCGAGCCTGCCCCTATAGGGAATACTGTCACATGCGCCAATAACTCCTCTTATCTTGTTATGGGAGTTGGTAAGATCATTCTGACTACTGCTGATGGTAGTTCTTTCACTTTGTCATATGCTTTATTTGTGCCAGGGATAAAAAAGAACCTGTTATCAGTTTCTGCATTAGCCAAGATTGGCTTGGTTGTGAAATTCGTTGATGACAGGTGTACAGTCCATGATCTCTCAAATGGCGATGTGATTATTGCTTCTGGCATTTTATGTCGTGGGTTGTATAAGCTCATAGACTATGAAAGATCTGTGAATGATTCGGCATGTGCAGTTCATGATTCTCAGCCTATGTCAGATGCAAAGCTTTGGCATGCACGCTTTGGTCATCTGAATTTTGCTAGTTTGTTACGCCTGCAGAAATCTGAAATGGTGTCCTCTTTGCCCAAACTTGAGGCACCTGGAAAACATGTTTGTGAAGGCTGTATTTTGGGCAAAATGCAGCGTTCTTCCTTTCCAAAAGATGGTTCAGTTCGGGCTACGCAAAAATTGCAGCTTGTACATAGTGATGTCTGTGGTCCTATGCAGGCACCCTCTTTTGGAAATTACCTTTACTTCGTGACGTTCATTGATGATTTTTCCAGGCATGCATGGGTATATCCACTCAAAGCAAAGTCCAAAGTGTCCATGTGCTTCAAACAGTTTTTGGTTTTGGCTGAAAATCTGTCAGCATGTAAAATGGGCACCCTCTGTTCCGATCGAGGGGGGGAATATATGTCTTCAGATTTTAATGCATTTCTGGCTGAACGTGGGATAAAACACTAGTGTACAGTGCCGTATACACCTCAACAGAATGGAGTTGCTGAACGAAAGAACAGGTCACTCATGGAGATGGCGAGGTGCATGGTCAAAAGTCAGGCTTTACCACATAGTTTTTGGCTTGAGGCTGTCATGTGTGCATCATATGTACTGAACAGGTATCCCACTAAAGCGTTGCAGTCTATCACTTCATATGAGGCTTGGCATGACCGCAAGCCATCTGTTTCTCATTTGCGTGTTTTTGGTTGTTTGGCATATGCATTAGTGCCTGAACAACATCGTAGAAAATTGGATGATAAGGCAATAAAATGTATTTTTGTTGGGTATAGTTCTGAAAGTAAAGGCTATCGTCTGTATCATCCACAGACTAAACGCATTCTGGTTAGCCGTGATGTTGTCTTTGTGGAAGATGCTATTCAGCCATTGCTTTCATGTACTAAAGAGACATCTGTTAGCTCCAAAGACATGTATGATACTTTGATGCCTCTTTTTACAGGTGGACAGGCTAGTGCTGGTCCTAATGAGGCAACTTCTCCGCCTTTGCAGGTTTCATATGATGATGCAGATCATTCCATTTCTGATGCAGATTTACATGATGCACTTGTTGATGAGAGAGCTGATATTGAGCAGGCAAAAACTATGCCAAAATGGCTGGTGCAGACTTTGCGTGACAGCAAATTAGATGCACCTTTGTCATATCGTACTCGTTCAGGCTCTCATAGTGCCTCCTTTGCATCAGATTGCTATGCTATGGCTGCATCTAGTCTCTGTGATGAGAATGAGCCTGTTTCTTTTGATGAAGCACAAAATTCAGAAAATTGGATGGTTGCTATGCAATCTGAATATGATGCTATAATGAAGAATGGTACATGGTCTTTATGTGACTTGCCTCCTGGCAAGAAGGCCATTGGCACTAAGTGGGTATACAAGCTGAAGCATAAACCTGATGGTAAAGTTGACAGGTATAAGGCTAGGCTTGTTGCAAAGGGTTATGCACAGGAAAGAGGCATTGATTTTGATGAGACCTTTGCACCTACATGCCGTATGACTACTGTTCGGAGCATTTGTGCACTTGCAGCCCATCATGGTTGGAATGTACATCAGTTGGACATTAAAACAGCATTTCTGAATGGTGACTTGCATGAAGAAGTGTATGTTTTTCAGCCCCGTGGCTTTGTACAAAAAGGGCATGAAAAACCAGGTTTGCAGGTTAAAGAAGGCATTATATGGTTTAAAGCAAGCACCACGTGCTTGGTATGAGAAGATACATGCCTATCTGATTGCACATGGTTTTGAGAACAGTCCAACTGAAAGCACCTTATATGTTAAACGTGCTAATGATGTGCTTCTGATCATTGTTGTCTATGTTGATGACATGCTGCTCACTGGTCCTATTGAGACACATATTGCTGATTTTAAGGCTGATTTGCATGCCTCATTTGAGATGTCTGATTTGGGGCATTTGCATCACTATTTGGGCATTCAGTTTATGCACGTTGATGGTGGAATGGCTTTGTGTCAAACGAAATATATTGACACATTATTGCAGCGTTTTGGCCTTGAAGACTGTAAGCCTATTGCCACTCCTATGGAGACAGGTTTACGATTGAGTCTTCATAATGCTGGAGATGCATTTGATGTTGTTCTCTATAAGCAGGCTATTGGATGCTTGATTTACTTATGCATTACTCGGCCAGATATTCCGTTTGCTGTCTCACAGATGAACAGGTTTATGCATTGCCCAGGAGTCACGCATTGGAAAGCGGTTAAGCGCATCTTTCGCTACTTGAGTGGTACTCGGCTACTTGGGTTGTTTTATCCCAAGGGGGGATCACTACCGCCAGATTTGCATGCTTTTTCTGACTCAGATTGGGCTGGTTGCTATGACACTCGTGTGTCCACCAGTGGTTTTTGCTTCATGCTTGGTAGCTCATGTATATCTTGGTTGAGCAAGAAGCAGCCTACTGTGGCCACTTCCAGTTGTGAGGCTGAGTATAGGGCAGCTTTCACAGTGACTGTTGAGTGTGTGTGGCTCAGACGCCTTATGGCTGATTTGGGTGTTGGCCAGTCTTCTGCCACCACCATCTTCACTGACAGTCAGAGCGCATTGGCAGTTGCGAGGAACCCTGTGTTCCATGCTCGCACTAAGCACATTGAGGTGCATTATCACTATGTCAGGGAGAGGTTCTCTGCTGGGGAGATCAGCTTGGCATATGTGCCCACGCAGGAGAACATTGCAGACCTTTTCACGAAGGCTCTGCCTAGGGAGAAGTTTGAAGCTTTCCGCAAAGCTTTGGGCTTACTTCCTTTTGTGGAGTGATTTCCACATAGCTTGGCACTTCCTTATACATGAGTGCAAGCTCCTTGTTCACCACATCACTCCCAGGGGGGATTTGTTGATATATTTAGGTTAGGACCGTCGGGGCACTTTTTTCCCTCTTTAGGAGGTTTTTTTCCCCCGGCTTGTATATACGCCTATTGCCCTAATGGGCTACTAATCTTTGTACATTCTCTAGTAATACATTCAGTATTGTGTGTTTGTGCTCCAAGCTTCTTCTTCTTCCTTGTGCTGTTCGCGTGCTTCCGCAGACGTCTATCTCCAACAACTACAACATATCGGGGGTATACCGAGGCTTCTACCGAGGAAAATGAACGGGCACAATTTTGCCCCGACGTCGGTGTAAGGGTCGGTGTAGGCGTCGGAACCAAAGCGCCGATATAAGCCTCGGTGTAGACGTCGGTATAAGCGTCGGTATAAGCGACGGTATGCCCCTGGGCAAAATAGTCGGTATAAGCATCGGTATCTTCCTAGGGATACCGATGCTTATACCGTCGCCTATACCGACGACCATATCTGCAAATTTTTCTTTTGCAGAGTATGTTGTCTCTTGCTACAGCAACATTCCCATGCTGTTGTGTAGCAAAAGACAATACACTCTGCCCAAGAAAAACCCGAGTACATGTGACATGTATGACAGGCAACAGAAACATGATTTGATAAAGCAAAACATATTGTCAAATACAAAAGACATGGGAGAAATCAATCATGAACCATGTACAAAGAAATGAGACACATTGACATGATATTTATAAACAACAACCAGAACACATGTATATGTGTGTATGCCTATATATATACATGTTCATGTGTATATGTATTATATGTGTATATTTGTATATGTGTAAATATTTGTATGAATTTTTAAAAACCCTAGAACCATAATCCTAATGACCTAGGCCTAACACATGTGTATGTGTGTATTTTTGTGTATATATATGTGTATGTGTATATATATATATATATATATATATATATATATATATATATATATATATATATATATATATATATATATATATATATATATATATATATATATATATATATATATATATATATATGTGTGTGTGTGTGTGTGTGTGTGTATGTGTGTGTATGCATATGTGTATCTATGTAAAAACCCTAAAACCCTAATCCTGAAGACCTAGACCTAAAACATGTATATGTGTATGCATGTGTGTATATAAGTAAAAGCCAAAAACCCTAGTCTTAAAACCCTAACCCTAAAACACGCATATGTGTGTATGTATATGTCACATGTGTGTATGAATGTATGCATGTGTGTATATATCTACGTGTGTGTATGTATGTATGTATGTATGTGTGTGTGTGTGTCTTTGTGTGTGTGTATGTGTATGTGTGTGTGTATGTGTATATGTATTATGTGTTTATATGTGTATATGTGTGTATGCATTTGTGTATATATGTAAAAGCACAAAACCCTAATCCTAAAACCCTAACCCTAAAACATGCATATGTGTGTATGTATATATGATGTGCGTGTATGTGTATGTATGTATGCATGTGTATATGTGTGCATTTGTGTATGTATTATGTGTGTATATGTGTAAACATCAAAAACCCTAATCCTAAAACCCTAACCCTAAAACATGTATATGCATGTGTGTGTATGCATATGCATATGCATATGTGTATGAAATATGTATGCATGTGTGTGTATGTATCTCTATGTCTCTCTCTTTCTATCTATCTATATCTCTCTCTTTATCTCTCTCTCTCTCTCTTTCTGTCTCTCTCTTATTATCTCTCTCTCTTTCATCTCTCTCTCTCTCTTATTCTCTCTCTCTCTCTCTTTCATCTCTCTCTCTCTCTCCCCTCTCTCTCCCTCTCTCTCTCTCTCTCATTCTCTCTCTCTTTCATCTCTCTCTCTCTCTCTCTCATTCTCTCTCTCTTTCATCTCTCTCTCTCTCTATTTATAAAAAAGAACAAAACAATCACTTACATCGATGTAATTCTTTTTATCCCTCTCTTCAAAGCCCAATCGATGTCGTCTCTTGTCAAATTCCAAAGAATCGATGCCAAAAAGCTCCTGCAAAACAAAAGAAAAGAGAAATTAAAAAAGATATATGTAAAAGCCAAAAACCCTAATCCTAAACCCTAAGCCTAAAACATGCATATGTGTGTATGTATATATGATGTTTGTGTATGTGTATGTATGTATGCATGTGTATATGTGTGCATGTGTGTATGTATTATGTGCGTATATGTGTAAACGTCAAAAACCCTAATCCTAAAACCCTAAACCTAAAACATGTATGTGTGTGTGTATGTATGCATATGCATATGCATATGTGTATGTAATATGTATGCATGTGTGTGTATGTATCTCTATGTCTCTCTCTTTCTATCTATCTATATCTCCCTCTTTATCTCTCTCTCTCTCTCTTTTATCTCTCTCTCCCTCTTTCTATCTCTCTCTTATTATCTCTCTCTCGTATTCTCTCTCTCTTTCATCTCTCTCTCTCTATTTATAAAAAAGAACAAAATAAGCACTTACATTGATGTAATGTGTGTGTGTATGTAATATGCATGTGTGTATGTATGTATGTGTGTGTACAATCAAATATGTGTGTATGTATCTCTCTCTTTCTTTCATCTCTCTCTCTCTCTATCTCACTCTATATCAATTGAAAACAAAACAATCACTTACATCGATGTAATTGTTTGGAGCGTTGTCGTCAAAGTCCACTTAATGTTTTCCTTCGTCGAATTCCAAAGAACTGATGCCAAAAATCTCCTGCAAAACAAAAGAAAAGAGAAATTCATAAACCCTAATCCTAAAACCCTAACCCTAAAACATGTATATGTGTGTATGTGTGTATGTATATGTGATGTGTGTGTATGTGTATGTGCATGTATGCATGTGTGTCTATACATATGTGAGTGTGTATACATATGTGAGTGTGTATATATATGTGTGTGTGTGTGTATGTAATATGCATGTGTGTATGCACATATGTGTGTGTATACATATGTGAGTGTGTATGTAATATGCATGTGTTTATGTATGTATGTGTGTATACATGCAAATATGTGTGTATGTATGTATGCATATGCATGTGTGTATGTATACATGTGTGTGTGTACATGTGTGTATGTATATGTGTGTATACATGTATGTATGTATGTGAGTATGAGAATGAATATGTGTGTGTATGTCTATGCATGTGTGTATCTAATATGCATGTGTGTATGTAATATGCATGTTTGTATGTAATATGCATGTATGTATGTATATGTGTGTATGCATGTGAGTATGTAATATGTATGTGTATGTATATGCACGTGTGTATGTAATATGTATGTGAGTGTGTATGTAATATGCATGTGTGTATGTAATATGTATGTGAGTATGTGTATGCATATGTGTGTGTATGTATGTATGCATCTGTCTCTCTATCTCATTCTCTTTCTATTTCATCTCTCTCTCTCTCTTTCATCTCTCTCTCTTTCACTCTCTCTCTATCTTTCTCTTTCATCTCTCTCTCTTTCTTTCTCTCTCTCTCTCTCTCTCTCTGTGTTTCTCTAGATCTCTCTCTTTCTTTCATCTCTCTCTCTCTATCTCACTCTATATCAATCGAAAACAAAACAATCACTTACATCGATGTAATTGTTTGGAGCATTGTCCTCAAGGTCCACTTAATGTTGCCCTTCGTCGAATTCCAAAGATTTGATGCCAAAAAGCTCCTGCAAAACGAAAGAGAAGAGAAATTAGAAAAGGGAAAACACAAAGATCTAAAGAAACAGAGATGTAGAGAAAGAGAGAGAGAGAGAGAGAGAAAGAGAGAGAAAGAGTGAGAAAGAGAGAGATGTGTGTACACTATAGGTGCAGAATGTAGTTCGCGTGCGCAAACTCGACAGTAGCAAACTTTGGTTCAAAATGCAAGAAAATGTCGAATTTTTGCTCTCGGGCCCGGTTAAAACGTTGCCTCGGTATAAGCGTCGGTATGAGCGTCAGTATAACGCCGGTATAAGCGACGGTAATTTACAGTAAAGTATCGACGCCTATACCGGCGCTCATACTGACGCCTGTATACCGACGATTAAATGACCGTCGGTATTGCATCCGTTGTTCTTCAAGCATTTTCAACGGTCATACCGACGCCGAGGCATGACCGTCGGTATGGGCAACGTCGGTATGCCCCTGATATGTTGTAGTGAGTGCATACATGAGTTTCTCTACATCTGTGTATCTCTTCTCATTTTCTTTCATTACCTTGCTAGCAAAGTAAACAGGACGCATGTGAGATATCTTCATTTCCTTTTGGAGTAAGACTACTCCGATTGCTTCTTCACCTGCACTTGGACACACATAAAAGGACTCTCCCATATTTGGGGGCATCAATGTGTGTAGAGTGTTGAGTACTCTTTTGATTTCTTCACAACATTCACTATGGATATCCTCCCATCCAAAGACACTATCTTGTGCAATCTTTTGTAATGGAGATATGATTTCAGATAGAAGGTGGATGAATCGTGACATGTAGCGTATCTTTTGTACAAAAGTGAGGGTCTACTTTGTTGTTGTTAGAGGAGGTAGAGCCAATAAGGCTTTTACTTTGGATGGATCAACTTGAATCCCCTTTTCTGATATGAGATGTCCAAAGAGAACTATTTCCTTTTTGGCAATATGACACTTATCAAGATTCAATTGACCCTCAAGCTCATACAATCTTTTTAAACCTTCTTCAACTTTTTGACAATGCATAGATCTAGTACTATATATGCAAAAGTCATCCATGTACACCCTCACTGATGATCCAAAGAATGGTTGAAAAACATAGTTCATAGATCTTTGAAATGTTGCAGGTGCATTGGTTAGGCCAAAAGGCATTACCCGATAAGCAAAGCATCCCCATGGCCTAATGAATGTGGTCTTCCTTTGGTCCTCCTCAGCTATCCAAATTTGCAAGTACCTCGAGGATCCATCCCATACAGTGTACCTTTCATGACCTGCCACTTCATTTAGAATCTCATCTTGGAAGGGTAGTGGAAAATGATCTCTCTTGGTTGCTGCATTCAAGGGTTTATAGTCTACACACACCCTCCATTTACCATTCTTCTTCAGGGTAACTACTACTGGAGACACCCATTCTGAATTTGATACAGGGTAAATGAAACCAACCTTTATGAGTCTATTTACCTCATTTAGCAGAGCCTCTTGTTGAAGTGTTCCGATCCTTCTGAGCTTTTGTGCCACTGACTTTGATTCTGGCTTGATTTCGATATGATGTCGAATAACAGTTACACCATGTATCTCATTATAATCTTTAATGAACAATTTGGGGTACCTTTTGAGCATGTTGATGTATGTGGTCCTTTCCTCTGATGTGAGATCTTCTGCTAGCATCCTTTGGAGATCCGCTTCATGCATGGAGTCCTCACTTTGTGGTTGTTGTAGATCATCCCCGTTGCCTCCATCTTTCTTTCCTTGAAAGATCATGCCCTTGACTTGGAGTGTTGATGAATCCGTTTCAGTTGTTGATTCTTCACTACTAGAATCACTATCATAACAAGAACTCTCTTCATGTTGTTTCATACCTATGATCTTCCTTTTTTTGGTCCTTTAAATCATAGGTAACTAACTTTGTTCTATCATTTGGTTGGAGAACTAGAAGGCCAAATCCCCATTTTTTAATTTGCTCTCACTGCGATTAACCATGGACATCCTAATGTGATGGGGTAGCCCTCCCCTTTGGTTGCAATTACATACATATCCTAGGCAACCTCTATATCACACTGTAACTCTTAAATTTTCAATTACACCAACACATTTAACAACACTATTATTTGCCATTTTAGCTTGATACGCAGATGGTCATGTCACATCCAAGCCTAACCTATGCATTGTTTTTTCTGTCATCACACACGTCTGTGCTCCGCCATCCACGTACACATTTGAAATTCTTTTTCCTTTTACATATGCATCAACTGTGGGTACCACATCATCACACACATTGGCTCTTATAAGGTAAATTTCCTTATTTTTAGTCCTCCTAGTGCTATCTAGCTTGGACCATTACCTCCTAGTTTTTGAAGATAGTTGGAGTAATTGTGGCCAAGTGATATTTGGTTTCTATGTAGATATATCCTCAATCAGGTCATAAGGTTCGATACCCTTACCTAGAGGAAAGTCTTCCATCGTGATCTTCCTCCCCGGCCTTCTCTTTCTTTTACTAGATTCTCCTTCTGTAACTCTTCCTTTCTTCATTTGTGTACCCATGCTGGAATCCTCATCTTGAGATTGGTCTTTGTCTTGCACCCTTGTCCTCTTGATTGGAATCCTATCCATAGTCTCTTGTTCCTCGGTTAGCTCTAAAACATTCACTTGCCTTTGTTCACCTTGAGCCATTGGGATAGGTGGAATATTTGCTTGCAGTTGTTGTTGTTCTTGTGCATATTGTGGCAGCCTCCTAACATGATACATATCAACTAGATTCCTACGAGGTATGAGGACAATTATACATACCATGACCACGTTCGTTGCAATTGTAGCATATAAACTCTTGTGCTTGTCGTCATTGTCCTCGATTTTGTTCCCTTTGTGGTCTTTCTTGCTAGCTCCTCACCAAGTTGAGTGTTAGTTGTTCCAGCTGTTGTGCGAGTTTCTGAAATATATCTTGTTGTGAAGCTTCTCCATTCTCTACTTGTGCAGTTGGTACTAGGGGAATAACATCTACCTTTTCAACCTTTGAAGACTGAAACTTTAATTTTCTACACTTAACTCTTGCTATATCTAATGCTTCTTCAAAACTCCTTGGAAATTGTGACTCCACCTTTTGTTTCAGAGAAGGGAAGAGTCCTGAGATGAATCTATCCCTTTTCAAGAACTGTGGAGCTACCTCATTTGTCCCTAGGCTACCTTCCCAATTATTCCACACACACTGAAACATGGACTCATAATTGGAAAAGTCTTCAAGAGTTACTTGCCTTAGTGAGAGCAATTGTTGCCATAATCCTTCAAATGTATCCTTTTTGCCATAACGTGTTATGAATGCTTCATGCACTACTTCCAGCTTCCTGTTGCATCGTTTGATAGGTTGTTGTACCATACTCTGGCTTCCTCCTTTAGGACCAACGGGAAAGCCTTTAGCTTGATAGCTTCTCGATCCCTTTCTGAGACAAGGTATGCCATCTCCAAGAAACTCTGCAACATCTTCGTTGGGTCTTCCATAGAAGTGTGTAAAGATTGATGCCATGGTTGAACTTGAAGGTGGCTTCATTACAGGAATGAAGATCCAGACATCGAAGCTAAGATTATATTCAAGAACTGGAAAGATAAGTGGTTCTTGAGATTCAAGGATTTCTGCCAAACGCTCTGCCCCAAAATGATAGACTATGCGTTGTTGGAAGAATATCTTCCTACTATATGTGATATGGATAGAAAGAAGGGGTGTTGGTTGATCATATTGGTTGGGAGGAATGGGACGATTTTGGTTATTGGGGTTTTGGAAATTCATGAAATTGAGTTCCTTAGTGGGGGCACCAGGTTATGAGAGGGGCACTAAAGAAATAGCCTCTAACACTCCTTTAGCACTCAGGCTCATAAGCAGGGATGGATATGATGGAAAGGAAGGGTTCTTAGCTCCTTACACATTCACTTCACACATATGCACACAACACAAAGAGCACTCTTAGGGTATGAGTGGCCCACACTACCCTCTTAGCACCCACACAAAAATGAAAATGCTCTTAGGACACGGGTGTTCCACACTGCCCTCTTAGCATTCACACAGGTAACACATACACATGCACATACACTGTTACACCAAATGCTCTTACGACACGGGTGTTCTGCACTGCTCTCTTAGCATTCACACAGGTAACACATACACATGCACATACACTGTTACACCAAATGCTCTTAGGACAGAGGTGTTCCGCACTGCGCTCTTAGCATTCACACAACAATCATTCACATACATAAACACAAGGAGCAAGATAACCTCACTTCCCAATGGATAGAAGTTGAAGGAAAATGATGAGGGTTTGGAATTGAGGGGGAATGTAGAGAAGGAATTAGAAGAAATAGAAAGGGTGGGAGATAGAAGAGGAAAGAAGAGATAGTTGGATTCAAAAGGAAATAAAGCTCATATTACAAGAGATTGATACGAAGAATTAAAGGAAGAGAGTGTAGCACCTCTCTTGTAGCCAAGATCTCCACCTCCAAAGGGGTAGCACTATGATCACTGCAGTGCTCATAGCATGTACCTGCACACCACTTGCTTGCTTTGAGGGCACCCACGGGGGTCCTTTTATAGGCCTTTTGGGAAGATATTGGGAGATGATATTATTTGGGAGAATCTTCTATATGTGATACTTGTGTGGTAGAAAATACAACTTTGATAAAATCCTAGAAGATTTTTGGCCAGTCTAAGGTATGCACCTTATCCAATATATTCATATCTTTGATATTTTCATGAAAAATCATAAAAATACTATGAATAGCACCTCCATTTCATGCTAATATCTGAGTTTGGGCATTTGGAATATTTTATTCTTGACTTTGGGCCCAAAAAGTCAATCATATGTGTCCCATTTGTCAAGAATCTTTTTGTAGGCCTTAAAAGTCTATGGTGGGGCTTGAGTCTTTGAAAAGTTTTCTGGACTCTTTCAAAAGGGAGAGTGGGTCAATATTAAGTATTTGAGTTTATAAAACTACTTGTTCTACTCCATATTTAACGTAGGATTTGATTCTACCATTCACTACAGGTAAGGGTAGCTACTTTACTAGGGTGGGGCCCACCTTATTCTTGGCCTTTTATTTCCTTCAAATACATATATTTATGGTTTCCATGAAGGTTTGAAAAATACAAATACTATAGGGGTATATATCTATACATAAAGTATTATTAAGGAGGGGTTTCAAAAAATATTCCCTCAATGTATGCATTCCAATCCTTGCATATACATACAGAACATGCCTAAACATAAAGTAAAATGCCTGAAATATAAACCATACTTCCTTGGATGGTTTGATATTGGAACTACATGCATCCAATCTTGTTCAACAAGCTTCAAGACCTCTACACCTTCATCTCCAGGTCCTAAAATAAGCTTTGAATTATCCAAGAGCATTGGATCACTTCCCAAAACCTCAAGGAGATCAAATGATTACCATAAATAATAGAAATATGTCAAAAAATGCACGGGAAATCCATTTCTAGACGTGCAAAAACTTTTTCAGGACCTGAAAATAATCATAAAATACAATATACACAATGTACAAGTGGCTTGAAGTGAAATTTCTTCAATCACCTTCTCAATTTGTAAGATATGGCTCTTGAAAACTAGTTGCTGAAAACAATTCAAACTTTGCAGCCCTACACAGACTTGGAAAAATATATAATTTCCAAAATTTCTTTTCATAAACTGAAGTTGATCTTTTGCTCTTTGAAATGAGCCATCGCACGTCCAGTTTTCTAGCTCAAGATATGGTCTTTCCAAGTGTGACATGCCAAACTAGTGGACTAGTGGAGGGGCTAAAAAAAGTGTGAAAATGTGATTTTTGAAGTGCCCAAAAGCATTCTTCCATCAAGAAAATTCTAAAATTCTCTCCATGATCTTAGAGAGTAATATATGAAGATGCTTGGGCCTATTTTTACCTTACCAAAACCTCCCTTCGTGCATGCTAATTCGCTCCCCAAAAGAGGCGTTAATCAAGATTTCTACTTTCTTGTAAAAAGTTAGATGGGAGATTTTAGCAAGTCTCTAATCCACTCCCAATCTGGATTTTTCTTGGATTTTCTCATTCTCCATGGTAATAAATACACAATACTTCATGTATCTATGCAGTAATCCATGGGAAGCGTCTCAAATGGTCTCTTTTCTTACTCCCAAAAGTGGAGTCTGGCAAAAATTAACACTTGAAATTTTTTCCAAAAAGTGCAAAAAGGGGGATTTTGAGGGAGTATATTTCCTCCGTAACCTATGTTTTCATGAATGTAATGATTCATTTGTGAATTCCATATAGTACACTATGTGTATGCATGACTTCTCCCACTAATCAACAGAAAATCCCTCTTCATTTTCCTTTCCCAAAATGGCTTTTTATCAAAATAGCCCCTAAAATTTATGTGAAAAATCATGAAAAAAGGGCTATTTTGGAGATGGATAAAGCTTATGCTTTCTTGCAACTTGAAGGAATCCTTAATCTTTGATGGGAGTATATATGTTGTACTCCCCATACATGTGATTTCTCTTGCTTCATAACATTGGTAAACTTAAAATGGAAAGGCAACTTTGAGGAGAATAAATATTCATCCTACTCTCTTTCTCTTTCCAGAATTAAAAAGAATAGGAAAAACACACAAAACAATCAAACATGTGTTGGAGTTATACGTTTGCGGAAGCATGTGAACAACACAAGGAAGAAGAAGAAGCTTGAAGCACAAGACCCAATACTGAATGTATTACCATTCGAATGTACAAAGATAAGTAATCCGTTAAGGCTATAGGTGTATATACAAGGGGGGGGGGACCTCTTAAAGAGGGGAAAAAGTGCCCCGATGGTCCTAGTGTGTTCACACACATCACTACCTAAAATATATCAACAAATCCCCCGTGGGAGTGATGCAGTGAACAAGGAGTTGGCACTCATGTATAAGGAAGTGCCAAGCTATGAGGAATCATGCCACAAAAGGAAGTAAGCCCAAAGCTTTGCGGAAAGCTTCAAACTTCTCCCTACGTAGAGCCTTTGTGAAAATGTCTGCAATGTTCTCCTGCATGGGCACATATGCCAAGCTTATCTCTCCAGTTGAGAACCTCTTCCTGACATAATGATAATGCATCTCAATGTGCTTAGTGCGAGCATGGATCACAGGGTTCCTCACAACTATCAATGCGCTCTGCCTTTCAGTGAAGATAGTGGTGGCAGAAGACTGATCAACACCCAAATCAACCATAAGGCATCTGAGCCACACACACTCAACAATCGCTGTGAAAGCTTCCCTATACTCAGCCTCACAAATCGAAGTGGCCACAATAGGCTACTTCTTGCTCAACCAAGATATGCATGAACTACCAAGCATGAAGCAAAAACCACTAGTGGACACATGAGTGTCATAGCAACTTGCCCAATCACTGTCAGAAAAAGCATGTAAATCTGGCGGTAGTGATTCCCCTTGGGATAAAACAATCCAAGTAGCCAAGTACCACTCAAGTAGCGAAAGATGTGCTTAACTGCTTGCCAATGCTTGACACCTGGGCAATGCATAAACCTGCTCATCTGTGAGACAACAAACTGAATATGTAGCCGAGTAATGCACAAAATAAATCAAGCATCCAACAGCCTGCTGATAGAGAACAACATCAAATGCATCTCCAACATCATGAAGACTCAATCATAAACCTGTCTCCATAGGAGTGGCAATAGGCTTACAGTCTTCAAGGCCAAAATGTTGTAATAATGTATCAATATATTTCATTTGACACAAAGCCATTCCACCATCAACGTGCATAAACTGAATGCCCAAATAATGATGCAAATGCCCCAAATCACACATCTCAAATGAGGCATGCAAATCAGCCTTGAAATCAGCAATATGCTTCTTATGAGGACTAGTGAGCAGCATGTCATCAACATACACAACAATGATCAGAAGCACATCATTACAACGCTTAACATATAAAGTGCTTTTCGTTGGAATGTTCCCAAAACCATGTGCAATTAGATAGGCATGTATCCTTTCATACCAAGGTCATGGTGCTTGCTTTAAACCATATAATTCCTTCTTTAACCTACACAACTAGTTTTCATGCCCTTTCTGCACAAAGCCACGGGGCTGAAAAACATACATTTCTTCATGCAAATCACCATTCAAAAATGTTGTTTTAATGTCCAACTGATGTACATTCCAATCATGATGAGATGCAAGTGCACATATGCTATGCACAATAGTCATTCGGCATGTAGGTGCAAAGGTTTCATCAAAATCAATGCCTCTTTCCTATGCATAACCCTTTGCAACAAGCCTAGCCTTATACTTGTGAACTGTTCCATCAGGTTTATGCTATAGCTTGTATACCCACTTAGTGCCAATGGCCTTCTTGCCAGGAGGCAAGTCACATAACGACCAAGTACCATTTTTCATGATAGCATCATATTTAGATTGCATTGCAGCCATCCAATGTTCAAAAATTTGTGCTTCATCAAATGAAACGGGTCCAGTCTCATCGCAGAGACTAGATGCAATCATAGCATAGCAATTTGATGCAAAAGAGACACTATGAGAGCCTGAATGAGTACGGTATGATAGAGGTGCATCTAATTTGCTATCATGCAAAGTCTACACTAGGCATTTTGGCATAGTTTTTGCCTCCTCAATATCAGCTCTCTCATCAACAAGTGCATCATGCAAATCTGCATGAGAAATGGAATGATCTGCATCATCACATGAAACCTACAATGGCTAAGAAGTTGCCTCATTAGGACCGGCACTAGACTATCCACCTATAAAAAGAGGCAGCAAAGTATCATACATATCTTTGGAGGAAACAGATGTTCCTTCGTACATGAAAGTAAAGGCTGAATAACATCTTCCACAAAAACATCATCAAGGCTAACCAAAATGTGTTTAGTATGTGGATGATATAGATGATAGCCTTTTCTTTCAGAACTGTACCTAACAAAAATACATTTTACTACTTTATCATCCAATTTCTTGCAATGTTGTTCAGGCACTAATGCATATGCTAGATAACCAAAAACACACAGATGAGCAACAGATGGCTTGCGACCATGCCAAGCCTCATATGGAGTGATAGATTGTAGTGCTTTAGTGGGACACATGTTAAGTACTTATGCTGCACACATGACGGTCCCAAGCAAGAAACTATGCGGTAAAGCCTGACTCTTGACCATACACCTTGCCTTCTCCATGAGTGACCTGTTCTTTCGTTCAGCAACTCCATTTTATTGAGGTGTATATGGCACTATACACTGATGTTTTATCCCACGTTCAGGCAGAAATGCATTAAAATCAGAAGAAATATACCCCCCCCGATCAGAACGAAGGGTGCCCATTTTACATGCTGACAGATTTTCAGCCAAAACCAAAAACTGTTTGAAGCACGTGAACGCTTCGAACTTTTCTTTCAATGAATATACCCATGCATGCCTGGAAAAATCATCAATGAAAGTCACAAAGTAAAGATAGTTTCCAAAAGAGGGTGTCTGCATAGGACCACTGTTGGCCGTATACGAGAAGAAGCAAGTACGAGCATACAAGCAGATCTAGCACTAAGGCAACCCTTTATTTTTTTCAAAACCACTACACCATTTAAAAGTGATTCTCATCACTAAAAACCCCTGTAAATACCATTTTCACCTTTTTGTAGCTCCATTTTGTACAAGCCGAGGAGTCCTCGAGCTTGAGGAGCCTTAGAAGTAGTTGCTTGCCAATTTTCATAATTTTTAGATCTCGTTTGAGCCCTCAAATAAGCCCTGGAACCTAATTTTTAACTAGGCCGGACACTAGGTCTGGACAGGGTCAAAGCTAGTCAAAAACTATAAATAGAGCTAGAGAGCTCATTTTTGGGGTAGCTTCTTGTAGTTTGAGCTTGTATGAGACTTGGTTGCAATAGAAGTGATTCCATTGTCTTACTCTCTTTGTTCTTGCCGTGTGTGCACGTGTGCGTGTATGTGTGTGCATGCTTGTGTGCTTCTCACTCACGCACTTGTGCTTCCACTTGCTCGTGGTCTTCATACCATCCTCACGTCTTCCCGGATTGACATTAAAGGAGGTGCTACTCATCGCTGAGCTACACCAAATTTTGGCACCGTTGCCGGGGATTCGAGCTTTGAGGACGAGCGTGTGATGGTAAGACGTAGAGAGGACGCGTTGGAATGGTAAGTAGTCGGTAAATTTCTGATTTTTCTCCACCTCCATCTCCATCTTCACCTTCTTCTCCATCTCCACCTCCACCTCCTTCTCCACTACATATTCCCTCTTCCTTGTCATTCCCCTCATTTGTGGTGTGCGAGTTTGAGAGAGAGCGAGCTTGTGTGTTCTTGTTTTGTGCGTTTTTTGCATGTTTCTTGCAGGTGGCAGCTCCATCATCATCTCCAGCAAGCTCAGTAGGTACAGAATCTGTCTGCACAGTCCCCGAGGCGTTGAGCTCGAGCTATCGCGACACTCCGAAAATTTCACCCAATCACGATTCTGAGTGCACCACGACACTGCGCAGGCCTAGAGCTCCCAGGATCACTAGACAGAACAGAAAAATTCACCATATCCCGAGCTATCGCGACACCTCGAGGTATCGCGACACTCACGAGCTATCACGACACTCACGAGCTATCGCGACACCTCACGACCTATCGCAACACCTCACGACCTATCGCGGCACTCACGAGCTATCGCGACACCTCACGACCTATCGCGACACCTCACGACCTATCGCGACACTCACGGGCTATCGTGACACCTCACGACCTATTGCGACACCTCACGACCTATCGCGACACCTCGCGACCTATCGCGACACTTCGCGACCTATCGCGACACTTCGACCTATCGCGACACCTCACGAGCTATCGTGACACTTCGACCTATCGCGACACCTCACGAGCTATCGCGACACTTCGACCTATCGCGACACCTCACGAGCTATCGCGACACTTCGACCTATCGCGACACTTCACGAGCTATCGCGACACCTCGACCTATCGCGACACCTCGACCCGACCTATCGCGATACACGGCCTTTAATGCATGAAAATTTAGGGTTATTTTTTGAGTGATTGGAAGGGTAGTTGAGCTTAATTTTAGGCACCTTGGTATAACTTTAGAACCTTGGAAGTGGGCAAAAGGCCTAGAAACCAGAGAGGGATCTCCTGAACCCTGAGAGCCTGTTTTGACCCTTTAGTGCCTGAATGGTCATAACTTGACCATACGAACTCCAATTGATGAGATTTTGGTCTCGTTGGAAAGCTCGTTGAGAATCCTTCGTGGACCTTGACTGGTTTTTGTAAGAATCATACGCGGAGTTTTAGAACATGCATTTTTAAGTTGACCTTTAGGTGGAACTAAGTGGTCCTCAGATTCAGGGGGTACAGTGAGTTACTCCAGGGGGACTAAAATTATTGATGTGTGTCTGTCAATTACTTGTGGTAAGAGAGCTATACTGACTGGTGAGCTTTTGCAGGAACTTTGTGTGCACTCAAGGCAATCCAAAGCAAGCTAGCAAGGGTGAGTACCAAGCTTGGGAGAAGGCTTCCTGGGCTTGTGTAGCAGTTTGGTCAACCAGCTAATTGAGGTTGGAAGATCTCTCAACCCTCCTTTGTCAATTCCTAGCCTAGGCTAAGTACGACTTAGGTGTGGTAATTAATTAGGGCAACGTTAGGCACGAATCAAGTCCAAGAGTATTAATCAACCAAGTACAAGAAGTAAGTAGGTCTTAAGTGCGAAAACTCTAAGGGACAAAAGGTAAACTGGAGTCGATCACTTATCAAGTGCGGAAATTCACTTAAGTACTCCCGACGACGCGATTTCAGACAAGACCATAAACATAATATTCAACTCAAAAGAACAAAGTGATTGGTGCAAAATTAACCTGCAACGAGAGTGTGCTTGGGTCCCAGGGGGTAGATAAATCAGGCATATGAACCTTAGATCAGGCAGACACTTAGGCCGAGACAGACAAAGCCTCAGATCTTTTGAAGCTAGTGTCAATCACACTGCCAGGTCTTGGGCCCAGCAGTTGAGTGATTACCCATACACTCCCAGATCAGAAACAAGTGATTCTGAGATGTCCTATCACATGGAGAGACCAGTAGGTAGTTCAGGGTTGGCTTATCTAGAAAAGCCAGAGGGACCTTACAAGACTCAATTGGAATATATCAGGACGAATCGTCTAGGTGCTCGCATCTACGAAGACGGACTGAGAAGATCGGTGGTCCAGATTAAGAACCCCGATCAACCCCATGGATTAGACCACCCGGTAGTCAAGTTTGAGAATGGAGCATACCTAGATAAAGAGGGGACTATATATGTAGTCACCACTCTTCCTGATAGAACTGATGAGTTTGGAAATGTGATTGTAGAGACCGACATGGGTGATATAGAGCAAGGGAACTTAGAGAAAGAACCGAGAACCCCCCGTGGTAAATCTTTCTTGACCAGAATCATGACTCCAGAGTGGATTCCACAGGATAATAAAAGCATAGATCTGCTTTTAAACCGAGAAACCGATGAGGCTTTTTGGAGATACAAATCTGCTCAACCCCAGGAAGTGAGTGCCCTCACAATCTATGAGTATAAAGACCCTGATAGCCCAGGCCAAGTAACCTACCTAGACAATGCATCAGAAAGAATCTTCGTGGTCACTGAGCATGGCAGGCATGCCTACACATGGAAGGGTGAATTTGTTTTTCCCCAACCAAGGTCTAATGTGTCCTTTGGTCACCAAGGAGCTGGGACCTCCCAAGCTCATGGAGCTCAAAGAGATAGAAGTAGAGACAAACCTGAGGTAAGTTTTGCCAACTCCCTGGGAAGAGAAAGACCGGGAACAGAAAGGAATAGAGTGGAACCTGAGAGACATAGAACCCCATGGAATCAAAGGAATACTGACGATTTTCCTTTGCCAAGGCCGAGAGAACACACTAGGACCCTGCGACCAACTCAACTGGTGAAGTCCATGAAGAATTATTTCGATGGCACGGGAGACCCTTATGACCATGTGGCAGAATTTCGGCAAGTATTGAAAGCTGAACAAGTAGAGGACCTATTCACACAATATAATGTTTTCGGTCTAACCCTTAGGAACACTGCCCTTACGTGGTTTCAACCACTAAATGAGAGGCATTTCAGAAACATAGACCAGCTCTTAGAGGCATTTATTGTTGAGTTTTCTAAGAGTGGAATCAAGCATAACACCTCCTCACTAATTCACAACTTCAAACAAACACCTCAAGAGACGGTCAGACTAGCTGGAAGAAGATTTAGGCAATACCTGGAGAGATGCCCGATGTCGGAGTTACCCACACCAGCCAAACAAGTGGCGTTGTTCTTAGATGGATTGTTGAGCACCAAGCTCAGGTCATATGTGTATCTGAAGGACCCCAGAACGATAGAAGAGTGCGTGCGCATGTGCATAGACATTGAGGACAATCTAGGTGAGGAATTAGAACTGTCAAAAATCTATAAGGATTCTGATAGCTCTAGTAACCTGACATCTGGTCAATCCACATCCATTGAGGAACTTGCAGAGAAGGTAGCCAGAAAACTAGGTGTCTCTAGCAAACAAATCCCGAGATTTGCCCCAGTTAAGCGGTGTTACAATTGTGGCGGTGACCATATGGCAAGTGTATGTCCCATTATGGCCCAACCCCAGGCGAATCCTAATAGCCAGTACTGCACCATAGAGCGCAGGTACACCAACCACACTGCACAAGACTGCCCATATAACAAACCAACTGTTAGGCAAAATTACCCTCAGCCATATCCACAACAGGGTAGATACCAGAATCAGTACCCACCACAACAATCCAACAGACCACAACAAACTTATCAGCCACCGTATCAAGGGCAGCAGAGACCTCAACCAGTCCTAGTACAGCAACCCCCTGCTCCCACCAATGCACTCCCAGTGAAATATGCGTCTGCTGAAGAAAATCCGAATAGAGCCATAGTCCCAGTCACCCCATTGCTATCAGACAGTGATCCAAGTGACCATAGTTTTGACTCCACACATATTGATAGCCCACAAGCTTACTACATGCAGTCACCCGAGCATAACGAGTCATACTATTATGAGGACCCAAGTGAAAATAGTGGGGAACCTGAGTATGCTAATGTCATGTACACAAACCCCAACTCTAGACCTCAACCTAGGCAGGTACGACCCCCATTTCCTAGAGGACCATGCTTCAGATGTCAGGGAGATCACCTTATACGTGATTGTCCACTGCCTGTCCCTACACAACCTCAACCAGTAACCATTCAGGGTTTCTGTCAAGACTGCGGGAAAGAACATCTCCTACGGGATTGCCCACAGAACCCTAATAACATGCCTAAAATCACTCCTATCAATGTTATTGGGTTAGTTGTAGACTCCACAGGGAGTGTGACCTCCACTGCACCTGTGCAGGTGATCACAAGAGCCCAGGCACTACAACAAAACCAAGGTGTTGGTCAGGAAAAGAGCCCCGAGGTGAGTGAAACAGAGAGCATAACCAAAAAGAGGACTAGAGCCTGGAAGGATAGTCGTGAAAGAATGAAAAGGCAATGGGCAAAAAAGATAAACGAACTTGAAGAAAGCTTGAGAGAAACCAAGGCAAAAATCATAGAGATCTCATCTCAACCGCACTCTCACACCTTCCCACCGCTACCATCCCCATCACCCTCCATTCCTCCACCCTCTAATACACCCCACATAACCCACCCACCACCCCGAGTAGGATCAGTCTTAGCTGACCCCACTCTTGAAGGCTTGGACATGATGTTCAAGGCCTACCAGGCTCGACTTCAAGAAGGGCCAACAGCTGCAAACCTAGACAAGAGTTACCCTAGAGCAGATTTAGAGATTGAACGGATGAAAATGTGCATGAAAATGGTAGAACAAGCTCAAGCTATACTTGAGACTAGTCAAAAGTTCAATCAGACAAACTCTGTCAAGCCGGATTTGCATTTCCAAGGCTTACTAGAAAGATTAGAGCAGTTGGTAAACAAATCACAAGTTTCTTTACCTCCACAGGCTCAACCAGTTGTTGAAAGAGGAAGCTCACCACCAATGGGAGCTTATGTTCCTAATTCCACGGATGCTGGAATACCTCCTTCAATTCAACAGTACTCTCAAGAGTTCTTGCGGGAAATACAAGAAGAGAAATGGGCCAAGGAGAAGGGTGATTCCCCTCCTATTCCTGAGATTGATGATCTTCATGATCAATTTCCCCAGGACATTCCGTCTATCTATGGAGATCAAACAGAGCAACAAGAGGATGAGAGATTAGATTTTGAATCTAATTCTTTACAAGAGTTGCCTCATTTCACAGGCCCATGGGAATCTGAATCTCTCCATATCAGAGCTCCCACAATATTGGTAAGAAATGAAGACTCAGTGATTCCAAGAAACAGTGATGTTGTGAAGAACACTAAGGTTCAATGTCATCTCACTGTGGAAGAGCTGCTCAAAGCCAAACCGGAGCTCTGGAATCATGTGAAGGATCAGGTTCCAGAACTTGATTCCAATATGCCAAAAGTAGGCCCTAAGCAGAAAGTACCAGAGATACCTCTCGACAAGATAGGAGACATGAGCGAAGGTGAAGAAGGTAACACTTATCTTCCGATCACCTATCAAGGTTACACAACCAAAGCAATTGTGGATTCGGGTGCTGGTGTTGCTATTGCGACCACCTCCTTGTGGAAGCGATGGGGCAAACCCACCTTAAGACCAATGAGAATGAAACTTCAAATGGCAGATGGTCATTTTGAAAGACCTCTCGGATTGCTTGAAGGGATAACTCTAACCACTTGTGGTGTAGAGTTTGAACATACATTTGCTATATGTGACTTTGAGAAAAATAATGTCTACGAGATGATCCTAGGAAGACCCTTCCTACGACAATTGCAAATAGTACAGGATTGGGGAACCAATTCCTTGTACTTACAGCACTTAGGGGTCACCACCAAGGTCAATTTGAAGGATTACGCCTTCAGAGATGTACCACCCCTACAGTGGAATCCTATCCACAAAGCGAAAGAAGATTCTATCTCTGTGCAGTCTGGAAGTTCACCTGATCCATCCTGGCTGCATGAAGATACTCACTTGTGGATGTGCAAGGTCGCGGAGGAAGAGGAAAAGCGCCTAAAAACGAGAGAAGAAGGAACTCCCCCAGGAGATAGACCAATAAAAGACCCAGCTTATACACCGATGATATTTCGAGATGAGGAATTTGAGCCTCATGGTTGGGCAGAAATTTTAGCTACCATGGACATTGCAGTCAATGAAGAACAATGGACACCTCAGTGTGATGAGGAGAGTTATGATATTTCAGTGTTCATGTGTCAGCCCCTGTTGGAAGAGTGTGATCCTAGTGAGTTCATAGAAGAAGAGGAGAATGACGATGATCTAGAATCCATTGTGATGGATACTTACTTTGACTCAGAGGAACACTACTTAGAAGACATAGGAGTGTTAACCCAAAAAGAAGAAGAACCCCTTGTGAGTATTAAAACGATAAATTCAAAGAAAGGAAGTGAAGGAGGTCAAAAGAGAAAGAAAAGAAAAGCAGTGAAACAAGCGGAGGAAGAATCATTGTTTGAAGTACCAGAAAATTTCAAGAAATATGAAGTGGAAGACCGGAAAATTTTGGTACGGATGCCTAAGAGAGAGGCCATTATAGGCGAAGCATATGACAATAAAGAAAAGACCAAAAAAATTGTAGTGACCATTGAAGGGGACCAAGAACGATGTACGTACATAGGAGATGACCTAAGTGCAAAAGAAGAAGCAGAGCTTGTAGCTCTATTAAGGGAATATAGGGATGTGTTCACATGGCACTATAGAGACTTGAAAGGAGTAGATCCAGAGATTTGCTCTCATACGATTCCGATGACAGCTGATGCCAAGCCAACCAAACAAAAGCCCTACACATATAATGACAATTATGCAGCCAAAATAAAGGAGGAAATTGACAGGCTGATTGAGGCTGGATTCATCTATGAGATTGAGCACACTGAATGGGTGTCCCCCATTGTAGTGGTGCCCAAGAAGAATGGGAAATTGCGAGTGTGCATTAACCTTAAAAAAGTTAATGCCGCTACGATCAGAGATAGTTATCCACTTCCAATCACCGAACATCTTTTGGAGCGTTGTCGTGGAGATTTCATCTCCACCTTCTCGCTCTCAAGTTTGTGGGAGGAAATAAGGAGGCAAGTGAGGTGATTAAATCCTACACTATTAGCAGCTTCAGAATATCGGTTCCATTTGGAACTAAGCTCAATTCAAAACGGGAAAACACTTGCGGTTGTGTTCTCTATCTTGGAACCGCTGCGAATGAATGACGACTTCAATGATGCAACGTGGAGCTATGGGCTAGCTGGTTCATTCAAGAAAGGATCCCTGGAAATCTGAGAAAAGAGGAGGGATGGCAGACGATCAAAATGTTGCCATTTTTAGTCATAAAAATGAGGAAGCCTATAGATATTCATAGAGGACAGGAGGGCAGGCCCCCCGTTTTTTTTTTCCTTTTTTGCGCTCTCTTGGCATCGACTATCATCAAGTGTTGAGAAAGAATGTCTTAGACGAGAGGTTCGTTTTCGTTTCTGTACAGGAAGAAAGGCGCTCTTGGACTTGGTATTGATGGACAAGTATTCGTCTGTTGTACTAGCTCCAGCCCAGGCCCGAACTCTATCTTCACTGTGAAAGGGAAATTCCTGGAGCGACAGATTTAAAAATATTATGGTGTAAGGAGGAGAACTGTCGAGGGCTGAAAGGAAAGAGCAGCTGGCGTCGTGTCTAGCTTTGTTCATCCGTGACAAGTGTTGTGCTCATCGGTCAACAAGGGAAGGACTCTACTGCTGCAAGGGAAAAAGATTGATTTTGTTTTATCGCTCCTCTTGATGGTTACACCCGCACAGTGTCGAGAGAGGAAGGTCATGGTTCTCTTCGTTGCTCTTTATTTATCATGTACAATTAAACTTGTTTGTATGCGCAGCGTTTCTTAGTTTCATGTTCTTTGAAATATTTATCATTACTGGAAACGTTGGAGATACAGCTGTCCAGAACTAGAATAGGTGTTTTTAGCTGCTGAATTGAAATCTGCACATTAGAATTTAACTAAAGAGGTTTTACCCATAGTTTTCGGCAAACGGTTAATTATCTCTGAGATATTTCTCCTACATCTGTAAGTTTATATTTACAGAATTTAATACGTGCATACTTGGCTGTAGTAATTCATGCGTATAACTACAAAATAGCGAGTGCATCATTAATCAGAGATGAGGCGAAATGTTGTGATTTGTATATATTCAGTGTTTGATAGTTATTTGCGTAGTTGAGTTCATAATAGGTGATGGAATTTTTGATGATCATGCTGGGAGGTTGAAGTGTTTGCTTTATTTATATGAAAACTGTGAGCGTCAGAAATGCAGAATTATAGTTTAACCTATCAGTGATTGTTTGACCTCTGTTCTACGAATCCTGCTGCTATGAAATCTATTGCAATGGTGTCTTTTTGTTCCGACACATGATGCTGAGTTCAATTTATTTACAGTATGTTGTTCTGACGTATGTTGTTGAGTTCTTAACAACAATTAAATGAAGACTTTTTCCCTAATGTAAGCTTTGCGCATTACACGTTTAAACCATTACTTTGTTTACACATATATATATATATATATATATATATATATATATATATATATATATATATATATATATATATATATATATATATATATATATATATATCAACAATCGTTTCCAATCTACAGATGCGTTTGACTTCATTAATGGTCTAAACTTCCTTAATATACTCAGTGCGCTGAAGGCTGTTATCTATATGTGGTCAAAAAGTATTCGATACTTTTCTGATTTATAAACAGTATCATATTATGTCGATGGCTTTGGTTAGTATAATGACCACGCCTTTTGTTGTGAGGTTTCTTGACTTCCTTGTGCCACTGTCACTTCTGTTCATGGCAGTATACGTGAAGACACAGCTAACTTATAGTATATATACTGGATATTCCAATAACGGAAGTGACTGAATCGTATGAGAAAAGCATGTTCGGTTTGGAATAAATAAATACTATCACTTAGAGTTTTAAAACTCTGCACAAAGTTCATAATCACTGGGATTCGCATTCCTTTACTACGTTATACTTATATAAAGTCATCTACATGACGTTTTGATGATTGTTGTTCGTTGAATAAAATAAAACTTTTACTGAGATGTAAGAAAAGATAAAACGTTTGGAAGGTATGTGAAAGGTTTCTTGATGAAGTTCTTTCATGTGTATAGCTTATTTAGTTGAATAAGACTATTTTCTTGGCACCCTGTGTGCACCCCTAAGTGCGCAAATACCCTCCTTGATACGAACCCGACGACATACCTGGTGAACCCGACGTGAAAGGAGGGGGTGAGTGAGTTATAGAGCCACAAAGATTAGCATAATCAAAATGGAAGATATCCTAGCTCAATTCCTATGCTTTCAAGAAGAAGATAGGCGTCAAAAAGCCATCCAATCACTTCATGAACGTCTAGTCAATCGGTGTGGCTTTTTCAATGGAAAGAATGTCTCAAAGTTCTGCAAAGAATATGAACTCGAGGCCAAATACCTAGGTGTCGGATTAAGTCCGATGACGGAAAAAGAATTATGTGAAAACTTTATCTATGTGTCGGATTACGACGTGCGAGACCAAATAATGCGAATAAATCAAACGACATGGTCCCAATACAAAGCGACACTCCTCAAGCAATTTATGCTAGAGGATCTTGATAAAGTAACTCGTAGATCTTTCCTGAGGTGGGTTCATATGCCCAAAGACCAACCAATTCTTGAGATCAAAGACGAGTTTGAGCGACAATATGATGATCTTTCTGAGCACGATAAGAGGTGCATAAGTCATGAAAGGGTTTCGTTGTTTCTTCGAACAATCGATGTTAATGCCCGAGAAGAACTAATTCCGCTTCTACAAGATATAGACTCGGACTCGGGGCTCATAGAGGATTGGATGCTCGTCCATGAAGCTGTGATGAAATACGTAAAGAAACAACAAACAATTGAGAAATTTCTAAATGATTGGAGAACAGATCTTCAAACAGATGAAAATTATAACCATGTTCCAAGCATTTTACCAATCGTGGATAATGTTCAAGTCCATGAGGTTGTAGAGACCCCACTTGGGCATGAAGTAGATATGCATGGGCTTAACATACATAGTGATGATGGGAAGTATGAAGAAACTTCTAAAAGTGCAATCGATATAACCTCAAAGGTTACAAGATGCCAAGAGCCTCTAGATTTCTTTACAATGATTATATCTTTAGGTGCCATAAGTGGACAAAGCCCAAAGATGGGAGGATCAAAGGAGCAAGTGGAAGCTAATCAAAATCAAACCAAACTAAACCAACATCAAACCAAACAAACAACAAACATAAAACAAAACAAAAACCAACAAAACCCAACAAGAAATCAAGATGAAGCTTCCTCTACTCCGATAAACTCCTCACATCGAATAAAAGATAATCAAACAAATCAAGAAACATATCAAGATGCAAACAAAGAGATAGAGATATCTAGAAGGCTCATAGGTGACCAAATGGAGATAAAAGATGAGATACAAGTAGAGAACCTAATAAATATGTCTGAAGATCGAGCTCGAGATGCATCCTTACGTGATGACATCGGGCAAGATGTGGAGTATGATTGGATGTCACTTGATGGTGATGATCCCCTTCTAACACAAGATTCGGATAGAACTTCTGATCTAATGACTGAATTACATGAAGAAACTCCCATGGAACATGATGTTGAATCTAAGGGCCTGTCAATAAAAGATCCGATGGGTAAGAAAATGGATATGCAGGAATCCACATTATACATGCATACAAAGATGCAAGAAAATGAACTTACTTATATGAAGGAGGACATGCAAATAATGAGTCCTCTAGAGTTTGAAATGTGTGATGACGAAGATGAGTATGATGCTAATCTAGAGGATGTACAAATGATAAGCCCTCTAGATAGTGAAATGTATGGCGATGGTGATAAGCATGATCCTAATCCTACCGATAGTCTAGATCAAGATCAAGATACTGATATTCTTTTGAGCGATGTCACATTGGACAAAGATCCTACACATAAAAAAGAGGATAAGTTGGATGGAGTTCAAAATAATGATATGTATGTAAATGATGCCACATTCCATGAAGAGAGAAATATGAATGAACATGAGGAGGATGAGAAAATACCATTGATCATTCCTCTAAATACTGATATGTATGTCAAAAATAATCATGTTGAGTTGAGTCCACACGTTGAAGAAATTGAGCATAAAGTGGCAGATGAAATGTTTATTGTGACATATGATAAATCTGATGTGTGTATTGCATCGAAGGATATTCAATATAAAACTATTAAGTCAAACAATTGCATTGATAAAGCTCGAGCTGATTTGGATGCATATGTTGAGATTCTCATACATGATGAGATTCTTGAGCAAGAATCAGTGATTGAAGAATCAATGCTTGAAGAAGGTGGACTAAGTACATCCTCAGAAGAGAACGAGCAAGAATCGATGGAGATGGATGTAGAATCCTGTGATGACATTTTGGATAAAGAAATTGAAGATCAAGATTTTCTTGATTATGAGGATATGGATTCCATTCACATTGAGGGAGAAATATTTTGGGAACATAACAAAGACAATGATGAAGAGTTCCTGGAAAGGCTAGAACAAGAAGCAGATACCATAATTAATGGGACTCAAGTAGAAAGGAATCATGATAGATTGGAAGACAAAAATGATTATGTATTATCATCCGAGCATGATGTTCACTTCTACTTGATGAAGGAATTGAATGAATCTAATCAATACGTTTATTTCGATGAAGATGAAGAACATATTCGAAATGATGCAATTGAAGATATTTCCTCAAATGATCCCAAGCATGAAATGAATCAAAATCCATGCTTGCACGGAATTTTTAAAGATGATTTAAGCATATTAAAAATCAACACTCTATATTCATGTGTGTTTGACTCATCAAGAGTAACCTCACATGAGAGGATCATGAATAAAGGAGACTATGCCCAAACGATTGAAACATGGATGTTTGAATTTTCTAAAAGCTATGTATGCCAGTCGAGCCTACAAGGAATGGACGAGCAAATGAAATGGCTTGTCCACATATCTAATCTTTTTAAAAATGATTCACGGATTGATGCGATCCAAAGGTGGCTTCTTAAGAAGCACAGTTTCTTTGGTGACCATATATCAAGGGAGATGGGTCTAAAGGGAAAAACCCTAATAAATGAGAATTAATAATACCAAAAGGAAATTTGTAAATAAAAATGTATATATCTTGTGTTTTTTGCTTTAATCTTAAGATAGATGGAAGAAACCAAATAAAACTAAAAATGCAAGAAATTAAAGTGGGAACACCTATGGTAATGAATGCATGTTGGATGAGTGGTTTGAAGTCAAAATAATTCAAATAGATATTTTTAATGTTCAAATGAATGAAGTTTTTTTTATGTGATTCTTGAATGTGATGCTACTAATTTCTCTTATGCAGTTTTGAGAACAGGTGTTGATATGGAGCTGATCGAAGATCTAGAGTTTTGAGAGATTGTATAGAGGCAACCACTTTCGAGCTGCATGCTTATGTTTTATTGCAAATGGTTTTTGAAGTTCTTTCATGAACTGCATATGTATATAATGTCATTTTGATGTGATGTTTCTCATGATTTGTTTAGTTTCTATGAGTGCAGGAATGATCAAGCGAAGCCAACGGAGATGATGACTCAAGAACAAAGTCGTGAAAATCTTTTTTTCATTAGCTATCGTGCTTTAACCCCGATCTTTTCTTTGCACCATCTTTGAGATGCATTGCATGCCAAATATGCATGTAAAAATATATAGAAACCACGTCTTTGAAATTCCGTAGAAGCACGTCCATCTGCACAATTAGATAGGTAAATATCATTGAAAAATAATAAAGCAAGTTTTGAGTGATAAGAGAGAATAGTTCTGAGTAAGGGAGAGTGATTGCATCTGTAAGAGAGTGGAGTTGTGAGTGATGTGAGCGTTGCTTAAATACCATAAAACCTTGATTTTTTGCACCATTTTGTTTTCCTTCATGCACCTAACACATGCATAAATGAAATGTAAAGAGCACGAGTAATATTTTGGTTAAAACCCATAGTTGTACGAGTGATTGCACTTGTATTGAATTGTATATCCATGATAAAAATTGAGTGTAAATCCTCAACACCGAATGCCTGATACCTCCCCTATTTGCACCATGCTGTTTTTTATGCACTTAGAGTATGCATATGTAGGGCTCATTACATGGCCGTGCATAGGCACATTTGTTTTAACCCATGCACTTGAATTTTCACGATGATTTGCAGATACCGAGATTGATGGCGGTGCATCCGGAGGATGCACAGGTTTAGAGGGGGTGAATGTCGTGGAGATTTCATCTCCACCTTCTCGCTCTCAAGTTTGTGGGAGGAAATAAGGAGGCAAGTGAGGTGATTAAATCCTACACTATTAGCAGCTTCAGAATATCGGTTCCATTTGGAACTAAGCTCAATTCAAAACGGGAAAACACTTGCGGTTGTGTTCTCTATCTTGGAACCGCTGCGAATGAATGACGACTTCAATGATGCAACGTGGAGCTATGGGCTAGCTGGTTCATTCAAGAAAGGATCCCTGGAAATCTGAGAAAAGAGGAGGGATGGCAGACGATCAAAATGTTGCCATTTTTAGTCATAAAAATGAGGAAGCCTATAGATATTCATAGAGGACAGGAGGGCAGGCCCCCCGTTTTTTTTTCCTTTTTTGCGCTCTCTTGGCATCGACTATCATCAAGTGTTGAGAAAGAATGTCTTAGACGAGAGGTTCGTTTTCGTTTCTGTACAGGAAGAAAGGCGCTCTTGGACTTGGTATTGATGGACAAGTATTCGTCTGTTGTACTAGCTCCAGCCCAGGCCCGAACTCTATCTTCACTGTGAAAGGGAAATTCCTGGAGCGACATATTTAAAAATATTATGGTGTAAGGAGGAGAACTGTCGAGGGCTGAAAGGAAAGAGCAGCTGGCGTCGTGTCTAGCTTTGTTCATCCGTGACAAGTGTTGTGCTCATCGGTCAACAAGGGAAGGACTCTACTGCTGCAAGGGAAAAAGATTGATTTTGTTTTATCGCTCCTCTTGATGGTTACACCCGCACAGTGTCGAGAGAGGAAGGTCATGGTTCTCTTCGTTGCTCTTTATTTATCATGTACAATTAAACTTGTTTGTATGCGCAGCGTTTCTTAGTTTCATGTTCTTTGAAATATTTATCATTACTGGAAACGTTGGAGATACAGCTGTCCAGAACTAGAATAGGTGTTTTTAGCTGCTGAATTGAAATCTGCACATTAGAATTTAACTAAAGAGGTTTTACCCATAGTTTTCGGCAAACGGTTAATTATCTCTGAGATATTTCTCCTACATCTGTAAGTTTATATTTACAGAATTTAATACGTGCATACTTGGCTGTAGTAATTCATGCGTATAACTACAAAATAGCGAGTGCATCATTAATCAGAGATGAGGCGAAATGTTGTGATTTGTATATATTCAGTGTTTGATAGTTATTTGCGTAGTTGAGTTCATAATAGGTGATGGAATTTTTGATGATCATGCTGGGAGGTTGAAGTGTTTGCTTTATTTATATGAAAACTGTGAGCGTCAGAAATGCAGAATTATAGTTTAACCTATCAGTGATTGTTTGACCTCTGTTCTACGAATCCTGCTGCTATGAAATCTATTGCAATGGTGTCTTTTTGTTCCGACACATGATGCTGAGTTCGATTTATTTACAGTATGTTGTTCTGACGTATGTTGTTCTGACGTATGTTGTTGAGTTCTTAACAACAATTAAATGAAGACTTTTTCCCTAATGTAAGCTTTGCGCATTACACGTTTAAACCATTACTTTGTTTACACATATATATATATATATATATATATATATATATATATATATATATATATATATATATATATATATATATATATATATATATATATATATATATATATATATATATATATATATATATATATATATATATATCAACAATCGTTTCCAATCTACAGATGCGTTTGACTTCATTAATGGTCTAAACTTCCTTAATATACTCAGTGCGCTGAAGGCTGTTATCTATATGTGGTCAAAAAGTATTCGATACTTTTCTGATTTATAAACAGTATCATATTATGTCGATGGCTTTGGTTAGTATAATGACCACGCCTTTTGTTGTGAGGTTTCTTGACTTCCTTGTGCCACTGTCACTTCTGTTCATTGCAGTATACGTGAAGACACAGCTAACTTATAGTATATATACTGGATATTCCAATAACGGAAGTGACTGAATCGTATGAGAAAAGCATGTTCGGTTTGGAATAAATAAATACTATCACTTAGAGTTTTAAAACTCTGCACAAAGTTCATAATCACTGGGATTCGCATTCCTTTACTACGTTATACTTATATAAAGTCATCTACATGACGTTTTGATGATTGTTGTTCGTTGAATAAAATAAAACTTTTACTGAGATGTAAGAAAAGATAAAACGTTTGGAAGGTATGTGAAAGGTTTCTTGATGAAGTTCTTTCATGTGTATAGCTTATTTAGTTGAATAAGACTATTTTCTTGGCACCCTGTGTGCACCCCTAAGTGCGCAAATACCCTCCTTGATACGAACCCGACGACAGCGTGTTGCAGGCAAGGAAGTTTATAGCTTCCTTGATGGATTTTCAGGTTACAACCAAGTAGCCATTGCCCCCGAAGATCAACACAAAACAGCCTTTGCCACAGAGTGGGGAATCTTTGCATTTCGTGTGATGCCATTTGGACTCACCAATGCACCTGCAACATTCCAAAGGCTCATGTGTCATGTCTTCAAAGAGTTCTTGCGGAAGAGCTTAGAAGTATATGTGGATGATTTATGTGCGCATTCCCAACAGAGAAGTTACCACATCCCTGAGCTCAGACAAATCTTCAACAAGTGTAGAGATTATCGAGTGTGTCTGAACCCAGAGAAGTGTGTGTTCATGGTACGACAAGGTAAAATCTTAGGTCACATTGTTTCTAAGAATGGAATTTCAACAGAGGAGGACAAAGTAAGAGCGATAGCGGAGTTGCCAAGACCAAGGAATGTTAAAGAGGTACAAGCCTTCATGGGCCATTGTGGATATTACCGTAGGTTTATCCACATGTATGCCATCATAGCTAAACCTCTTTATGGGTTGTTAACAAATTTTGAGTGGAACGAGGAATGCGAGAACTCCTTCAGCGAGCTGAAAAGACGTTTGTGCACAGCACCAATATTAACTACTCCGGATTGGAGCAAACCATTCCATGTCCATGTAGATGCCTCCAATCATGCAATAGGATGTGTGCTAGCACAACCCACAGGTGAAGGAAACCTAGATTTGCCGATAGCATATGCTAGTAGGCAATTAAATGCAGCTGAACGAAATTATACCACAACGGAGAGAGAAGGCTTAGGCATGGTATATGCTGTGAAGAAGTTTAGACACTATCTATTGGCCAATAAGTTCAAGTTTTTCACTGATCATCAAGCTTTACTATATTTGGTCAATAAACCTTGCAATACAGGCCGTTTAGTAAGATGGTTCCTCTTACTAATGGAATACGACTTTGAAGTTTTTGTCAGGAAAGGTAGAACCCATCTTAGGGCAGACCATCTTTCTCGCATCACTTCAGGAGAGCCACCGCAAGGAGTGTCTAATGAATTGCCCGATGCTTATCTGTTCAATTTAGAAGTTGTTCCTAAATGGGCAAATAAGTTGGTACCAGTCCTAACCTTCGGGCCTGCAAATAAGAATGTGAAAACAAGCAAAGAGGAAATTGTAAAATCACTAAAGTATCAAATATTGGCCGGAAGTATGTACAAGCAAGATACCGAGGGCGTATTAGCTTGTTGTGTCGAGGACGATGAACATACTAGTTGGTTGCAACAAGCCCATGAGGGACTGCTAGGAAATCACTACCCTAAACAACGAACATTGCAGAATCTAAAACGTTTAGGAGTGTATTGGCCTAGCATGGACAAAGAAATACAGAAGTGGATCCAGAATTGTCCAGTGTGCCAGAGGAGACCCCCAGTGGAGCATGCCACTCTTTATCATGTGTCATTAATCCCAGATTGGAGTGCTCCATTGGTTGAGTTCATGAGATTGGGAACATTACCCAATCAGGCTAGTCTTGCAAGAAAACGGAGCATGGAGCAAGAGGCTCAAGACTATGCCTTAGTAGGAGACAACCTATATCAAAGAGGCAAGGATGGTTACCTAAGACTGTGCATTCATGAATCAGACTATTTGAAAGTCTTAGAAACTGCACACAGTGGTGCTGCAGGTGGACACTTTGGGCCTGACAGAGTAATTAAGACCATTCTATTCTCAGGACTTTGGTGGCCCACTCTTCATATGGATGCACATACTTATGTGAAGAAATGTGACACATGCCAACGTGCCCAATATCCGATAAGAAAAGATGAAATGCCTTTAAGGCCAATGATGGGAGGACGTGCATTTTCAAAGTGGGGTATAGACTTTGTAGGTCCCATCAACCCCCCAGCTAGAAACTCCCATGCAGAATACATTATTGTAGCCACAGATTACCTTACAAAGTGGGTGGAAGTAAAAGCCACGACGAAGAATGATGCTCAAACGACGGCTAAGTTCTTATTCGAAAGTGTGTTCACTAGATATGGGTTACCAATAGAGCTAGTTAGTGATAGAGGCACTCACTTCTTGAATGAAGTTATTGAAAATCTGCTCCAAGAATTCTTGGTAGTGCATAAGAAATCTGCCCCCTATCACCCTCAAGCCAATGGGCAAGCCAAAAGCACCAATAAAATCCTATGCAATGTATTGACAAAATTAGTGAACAATAAACGCTCTGATTGGGACAAACAGTTACACCATGCTATTTGGGCATACCGAGTCGCCTACAAAACGGTACTCCAAGCCACCCCCTTTCAGATGGTATTTGGCCAAAACGAAGTGCTACCGTTGGACTTCTTAATACCTACATTGAAAGTAGCACAAGAGCACGAATGGACGGGTCATGAACTCTCCTCGAGACTTTTTGACCTTGAACGATTAGGAGAGACAAGACTGAGAGCAGCTGCAGGGATATATGCAGCTAAGAAGAGACAGAAGGCATACTTTGATGCCCATGTGAAGGATAAGGGCTTGAAAGCAGGAGATCTAGTTTTAGTCTACACGCAAGGAAGCTAGAAAAGAGAGGCTACGACCCTATGATCATCAATAGGATCTCCACGAGTGGAGCAGTACAACTAGCCACTTTAGAGGGGGATGTGCTCCCAAACTATATTAGCGGATGCAGAGTCAAGCTGTATCAGGAACCCCTCACGGAGGAAATGCTAAGTCGACTCAATACTGCTAAGCAACGTAAAGAGGAGGAAAAACGAATTCGAGAAGAAGCACAGGCAGAGGCCTTAGAGCGTATCAGACGAATGAAGTTGAGGAGACAAGGGAGGGATCAGCCTATGATTGACACTCAAGAGTCTCCAGGCTATCACATGGCCATGTGTGAGACTGCAGGTGAACGTACCCATAAGATAGTGGACTGACGACCTTTTGTGACCCTAGAAATAGGACAAAGAGACAGCAGCACAAGCGTGAGAGCATTAATTGATTCAAGAGCAGCCACAAGTGCAGTTCGGCTTTCTTATTGCCAGCAGCTGCAATTGGAGGTAAAACCCCTAGAAGCATATCTGATAGGATTAGGAGGTGTTGAAACCCCTTGCATGGGAGAGGTGGATCTTCCCCTCTACATACAAGAGGTCCTCATGACAGCAAAAGTGCTAGTGTGTGAAGACGAGGATCTGACCGAACCTCTTGTCTTAGGCCAAGACTGGATCTATGATCACGCAGTCAACCTCAACCTAAGAAGTGGACTTCTTCAGGCTTGGGTAGGCCAAAGCTGTCTCACGATTGAATTAGAAAATCAAGCACTCAAACCAATAGAACAGGCATCAACTCCTGGTCCCTCCAGGAACCCACATGAAGATAACAATGTTGTTTTGGTACAAACTTCTATGGTGCAGAGGATTGTCAATCTTACTGAAGGTACAGGAGCCAATAAGGAGTTCCTAACTGATCCGAAGAAGATTCTAGACGAGCAGACTGAACATCACTCGACACGAAGGAGGCTGCCGACCAAGAGGCAGGAGCGCCAACCCATGCAACATGGAGCATCTCGTGGCGCGAAGCAGATCTGGATACGCAAGGATGGGAAACCCACAACCCTAATAGCAGACTCTCAAGGAGACAAGAAACGAGCCTCACCGTCAAGGAACAAAGTGAAGAAGCCCCCTAGGATAACCCCTAGGCATACCATTTCTATTTGGGTTCCTAAGCGGTCAATGAAGGCCACCCCTAATGCTAGACAGGTATGGGTGCCCAAGGCTTGCTTACGAGCCCAAATTACTTCACCTTCAGGCACTAGGATGAAGCAACTTTCACAAGCACTCTTGGCCAACAACTTAGAAAATGAAAAGATACCTACACCTCTCACTGTCCCCACTCCCATCAACCCTAGGGATGTCTGGAAATGGGTACCCAAAAGGTCCCAAATACATCACACTCTCATCCAGAAACCTTCACCTGTCTTTAGCTCTAAGAGCTACGACTCCTCTATCAAAGTGTGGAGAATTAAACTGTGTACTAAACCCCCTGACCCAATTCTGTAAATCCGCCCACACTAACACAGGAGCATTCTGAGCCATTGCATAACCAAAGTATGCATCTAGGATGACACTGACCTCTAATCACCACTCACACCTATCACAAACACTTCACCACTAACCACTGACCTCCGGGATTGTCATGTTAGTATTGTGAAGGGAACACCATTACATCTTGTTTCCTATGCAACACTAATGTGCCTTTCTTCTTCCAGCAGATAAGCAACCTACTCTCATGGCAACAGCGGTAGGCACAAGCTCTCAGGCAGGCTCTGGTGCTCCAATCAATTGGGATGCCATGCCAGTGGAGGCCCCACCAACAGCTCGGCCTAAGGAGTTTGTGAATGTGCGGAGGATTCCTATTCCAGATCCACCAAATGGCCTAACCGAAAGAGTAAAGGGGCATTCTCACTGGTTCAATGAGATGCCAGGAGATTTGGGAGATGCAGATCATATCTGGGAGTCCAAGATGGAATGTGGAGGAGTGTGGTGGACCTTCCAGTTCTTCTCACGAGAATTCGAAGCATTGCAAAATGCAGCTCCACTTCAAGATATTTGGCAAAAAGCAGGATTACAAACGTATTTTAGTGCAGCTCTGCCTAAACCCGATTTCCTCAGGTGCTACTACCTCATTGCCACGCTGAAGCCGACAGGGGATAAAGATCATTCAGGCACATTCTGGGTGCCCTCCTTGTCAAATCTGGAGGAAATGAGGAAGTTCGAATTGAATGTTACTTTAATCAGGGAAGCACTTCAGATGTATGGCACGCATGTACCTTCTGACCGCGACCCCTTGATACCTGAGTCGATGAAAAGCAATAGAATCAAGAAGCTGAAAGAAATGTGCGCCCTCACCCCCAACATCGCCATACCTTTGCGGATGTGCCTCCAACACTTCGCATTCCCAGCTCAGGACCGTTTCACCCAACCCCACAAGAAAATATGGTATGGACTATATCTAGCAGAGACTGGAAGCTTGCCCATCAAGATGCCTGTATGGATCTTGGACCAAGTGTATGAGGCAGGCAAGCGGGGAGTGAGGAAGCCTACTCTACATGGCTGTTGTGCGCTCACAAGAATTATCTATAGATGTCTGGCATATGATGTTCCAGTTGCCAGAGCCCTAAAGTATGCACAACTGGAGTTGTTCAAAGGGCGGAAGTCAGGGAGCCAACCTGCAAAACGCATGCGTGGATCGCTCTCCCAGGTAATGATCCCTCAAGAGGCCACGACTGAAGCTTCTCCCAGACCAGAAGCTCAGGTCGCACCGTTCACAATCCATCTTCAAGGAGTTCAAGCTGGGGAGGTGGTACAACCTGCTCCATCCGCCCCTCCACTACCTACCGAGGCAGAGTTTGCATCTATGGCCACCTTCACAGAGGATCCAAACTTCGATTTTGAAAGATTCCTGCAGACGGTCCCCCTATCAGACAGTGAAGATTCCCCTGACAATGTTGATCCGGGCGCATCAGTCCAAAGAGAACAGCCACGGGGCGAGACGAGCAGAGTACATGGGGAAGAAGTGGCACAACATCCTCATGACCCAAACACACAAGTTCAGGAAGGTGCACAAAGAAATGACCAGAAGACAGTGAAGAGGAGGCCCCTGCCTACACAGCACAACTCAGACGGCTGTACAAGACAATCAAGCAGGTACAGAGAAGACATAAGATGACAGAAGAGGCGAATAGAGCTCTAGTGAACCAGATGCTTCAAACCGAGAATGTCGACTCACACTTTGTGGAATCATTGAATCTATTGGCAGAGACATGTGGGATCGGGGAAGCATTGAGGACAATGGTCTATCAGGAAAACCCTATCTATGATCAACGAAGGATTGATACACGGCCACGACGAGGGAAAATGATTCAAATGGAAGTCTCTACTGCCTTGCCTACCACCATTTCAGAGGATGTTCACATGACGAACAAGAGGTAATTACTCAGGTACCATCTCCACCGTCACCTTCCATTCGACCCTCAGAACCCTTTTCCACTAGCCTTTCTGAACAACCGATGTCCACCCATCATGAAACCATTGTACACACCTCTGTTTTTACATCCTTCCCTTTACCCACATCCATCACTTCCACCCTAAATTTTGAACCTCACACCGGTCATCCTGCCACCGATCAAACCATAATAGGTCACCCTTCCTATCTCCCCGCCCTCGGACAACCACTTGCCACTAGCCAGCACTCATCCCATCCTTTCCCATTCACCCACACCCAAACCCTATCCACCACTTCCCTAGTAACCGCCTCATGCTCAACCCAAGTCACACAACCGTCATTCTGGACGAACCTTGTAAATATACTCCAGCAGGTGGATAATTATAATAAAAAGTCCCTTTCCCAACCCCACTCCCCCACATTCACTGCCACCACTATCACACCACCCACCATTCCTGTATTCACAGTTCACGAATCACACACTCTCACGTCCGATCCCATGGACATCTCACCATCCACAGGATCACCCACCACCACTACTATTCCAACATCACCACGTGTCATTTCACTTACGTCGCCATTTCCAAACACTGTAGGCACAGCATCCACTTTTCCCTTTCCCATCTCCCGACCCCTTGCATCTTCCTCCCTCACCCCTGCACCCACCTCATTTAGTCATGCACTCAACACCATGCTCGAAGCTGCTGCCCAACTTAAACAGGAATACAGGTTATTAGAAGAAAACAATAAGGAGCTCTGTACATTGTCATCCCACCTCCAGGCACGTGTCACTGCCTTGGAGTTGTCTAATACGGAGTTACAGCAGGAGGTGACCACCCTCCAACAATATCAGGTGGAGCTCGAGTCCACACATACAGAGAAGAGTAGGGCAACGGAAGAACAACTTAGAGATCAGCTAGCCCGTAACGCTAGACTACAACGAAACATGGCTCTACTCCGACGCCATTTAGCGGCTGCCCAAGAAGAAAACAAAAGACTACAGCAACAAAATCAAGACAACCTCGAAGCAGCCATGGAAAATACTCTAGGGGCACCCATCGACCCTGCTAAATTCCAAGCCATCCCCTCAGAGAATATACAACAAATATTAGAAACCTATGCCACTCTCTTAGAAGCTCATGATCAGCTTGCTGACCAAGTCAAAGACCTACAGAAAGCCCAAGTGCCTGCACCACACCAACCTAAAGAGATGGCCAACGCTGCAACCTCACCAGAGCCATAATTATCAGTAACCAATGAGGTACTTGAGCTACGGCAACAGGTGGCAGAACTAAAAATTAAATTGTTACAGTATGAACGACCTCCCTCTCCACCTGATCAAACCATAGAAGAAGACACAGTAGTCATTCCAGTGGAGGAGACATTTGAAGACAATTACGAGCCCCAACCCCTTCCAGGAGGCAGAATTACGGAGGAAGGCCAGGATACATATGAGGAACCCCCGTCAGCATGGATGAAGCCGGTAGAGGAGATGGGCCACACTCACGAGGAGCGCGTAGCAACTCAGATGCTAGCAATGAAGGCCATTGAAGAAACCATACTTCAATCTGATTATTTCAGGCACCTTGCTCCTAGACGACTCATCACGAGCTCAGAATTACAATATAAGCCATATTTTGTATTGTTGGCCGACTACAACGCAGAGATCAAAAGAGTCACCAACAAGTGCCCTACCTTCGCCACCCAGTTCGAACCAGAAGATATACCAGAGGCAGCCAGAAAAGGGGTGATTTTTCAACCTACTTGGAGGCAAAGATTACTGGAAACATACCCGGAAATGCTGAGAACATGGGATCACGCTCCCATGCATTTGAAGTATAACCCTTGTTATGGGCCAGTACAAAGAAGAAGATCATGGAAGGCCTTCGCCATCAAGGTTCAGAACAACGCAAATTGTAAAGAATGGCTCAATTACCCCGCAATCGCACCCCCAACCGGCACACCTACAGTGTCATACATGATAGCCACCATCAGACATTGGATGCCACGCCTCCACCCCATGCCGGATGTCGCCGCTCAAATGATGCTCAAAATTTTGGACATGATGCAGGTGGTCCTAAAGACCTTTCGAGATGTACGTAACATCCAGCCTTCAATCCCGGGCTTCATCAACGGTAATTATGATTTGCTATATGACATGAGCACGACCCCTAGCATTCGAGTAGCTTACGCATGGCATGCACGAATAAGATATCTCCCTGCCTCCTACAAGCAAACCTTTGATGATATGTTCAACACGGGGTTTTGGGAGTCACACTCCGAAGTGTTCGCACCACGCCCAACCCACCTGCTACATCTATTCGCATGTGAACAAACCATGCACTCAGAGCTCTACACCACACCACACCCTGATATGCCGGGTGCGGTCAATTGGGATGCCCTCGAGAGAGACTTGGTCCGGGGACTACGCATCAAGGAACAAGAAGTGGCAACCGACCTCCTGCAGGAATACATTGATCAAACAGTGGAGCAGAGGTCTGTCAGAGGCGACAGACGCTAGGGGGGGGAGAGTGTTGGCCGTATACGAGAAGAAGCAAGTACGAGCATACAAGCAGATCTAGCACTAAGGCAACCCTTTATTTTTTTCAAAACCACTACACCATTTAAAAGTGATTCTCATCACTAAAAACCCCTGTAAATACCATTTTCACCTTTTTGTAGCTCCATTTTGTACAAGCCGAGGAGTCCCCGAGCTTGAGGAGCCTTAGAAGTAGTTGCTTGCCAATTTTCATAATTTTTAGATCTCGTTTGAGCCCTCAAATAAGCCCTGGAACCTAATTTTTAACTAGGCCGGACACTAGGTCTGGACAGGGTCAAAGCTAGTCAAAAACTATAAATAGAGCTAGAGAGCTCATTTTTGGGGTAGCTTCTTGTAGTTTGAGCTTGTATGAGACTTGGTTGCAATAGAAGTGATTCCATTGTCTTACTCTCTTTGTTCTTGCCGTGTGTGCGCGTGTGCGTGTATGTGTGTGCATGCTTGTGTGCTTCTCACTCACGCACTTGTGCTTCCACTTGCTCGTGGTCTTCATACCATCCTCACGTCTTCCCGGATTGACATTAAAGGAGGTGCTACTCATCGCTGAGCTACAACCACATACGTCACTATGAACAAACTACAATTTTTGAGTAGCTCGAACTAAATCATCTTTTGGAAAGGAAGAAGGATGCATTTTGCCCAAATACAGCCTTCGTTGACATGTTTTCCGGTTGCCTCAAGTTTGTGCAAAGAGGATGCCATTTCAGACTTTTGTAGGCATAGCAAACTAGCAAAATTCAGATGACCAAAGCATGCATGCCAAATCTTTGCATGTGACATAGCTTGAGAATCATGTACTGCACATGCTGAAATCATTCACAAATCTTTCATAGTCAATGATCTTATACAACCCACAACATAAAATGCCAGAAGAAATAATCATGTAGCCATTTGATAGATCATGAACTGTACATCTTTCATCAACAAATTTCACAACCAAGCCAATCTTGGCTAATGCAAAAACTGATAACAGATTTTTTTGGATCCCTGGCATAAATAAAGCATCCGAAAAAGTGAAAGAACTTCCACCAGCAATAGTCAAAATGATCTTACCAACTCCCATGATAGGACAACAGGATTTGTTGGCGCATGTGATAGTATTACCTGTAGGGGTAGGCTCAAGTGAAGTGAAGAAACTGCATTGCGAGGTATATATGTTTGGTTGCCCCATTATCAAAATACCAAACATCTGAGTCTACTGCAGACATACACTGATCATGAGAGGATAGGTCAAAACTACAAACAGTAGTAAACACCCATTCTTCATTCTACACAAGATTAGCAGACTCTATTTTTGGTGTAAAGGCTTCTGCAACAACCACTCCTGCCTTTTTTTTTTGCCTCTTTTGCAAACAGTTTTAAACAACTGTTTATGATATGATCGTTTCCTTTATAATACTTGCAAAACAATTTTTACTTTTCTAGTTTCTTCTCATCTTTGTCTTCCTTCTTCAAATGTGTAGTGTTTGCAGATTTGTGCTTGCTAGTCGATGAGCTCCATTTTCCTTTGCCCTTCTGACTAGCCAGGAAAGCTTGACCTGCAACACTCATAATGGACCTATTCTGCCTAGATTGATCTTCCTGCAATAGAACAAAGACTAGCTCCTCAAATGACAAGGCATTTGGATTGCCTTTCATCATCAAACAAAGAGTAGAAGAAAAACTCTGATATGAATCAGGAAGACCATTCAGAACGGTCTACACAAGTAAGCTATCTAGTATAACTTCATCAGCAGAAATCAATTGTTCCTTCAAATCCTTGATCTTTGTCAGAAAACTGTCCACAGAATCACCTTCATGCATATGATCACTCTCGAACTGTTTTTAGAGGTAAGCAACACAAGCCTCATTCCTAGCTTGGTACAATGTGGTAAGTTTATCCCAAGCATCCTTAGCTGTTTTGCAAGAGCGAATGTGAGTAATAATGGCACGTTTGATAGATATCAATGCATGCGCCTAAGCATCTCTGTGATCCCAAAGATTTTGCTCTACAGTAGGTGTAGCAGAAATTGCAGCATGAACAAGAATCTGAAGAATATCCGCATCTTCAATGCCATCTGCATCAACTTGAATACCTTTCTTTGTAGGTGTAATAGGATGTTTTTCAACACCCTGCATAATGTTCCACAGTCCTTTTGCAAGCAATAGATGTCACATCATATAAGCCCACAATGGGTAATTGGTACCATCCAACTTATCCTCAACAGCCAGCATCCGGAATACATCACTACTTTCAGCCATGGCCATTGACTAAAATACCCCAATGCAAAAAAATGACTATATCTGAAAAAGTTGAACAAAACTGTTGGAACAAACCAATCACAAATTGATGTTTACAAAGAGTTTGAAGCAAGCTTATGATCAGATTGAAGTGAAAGAAGACACTTGAGAAAGTGAAGAGATCTCAGAAGTAAAGCCTGTATACATATGTACATTACAGTTGGAAATTCTTGTAACTTGAGTATAGATAATCCTTAGGATGATGAGGAGTAATATAATAGACGGGGGATAAGTCTAAAAATATATGTATATAATTCAATGATGTAAAGAAACACATGAGAAGAGTCATTAGAAGACAAGTGTCATTCAGATAGATGTGAAGAGAGTCATCTTCAGGAAATAGTGATGAGTATTTCGTAGATTTCTCTCAATCTGATCATGTGGATCAGAAATCCTTTTGTACACATCTAATCTGAAAGCTAGTGAAGCTATGTTCAGAGTTTTATGATCTAATTCCTTTCCTACTATGAGTATGATCAATAGGAACATTTGTATGTAGAGTCTGCAGATAGACTTCTCAGAATCGCGCACTTTTCTATGTCAATGTTTTGCTTAGATCTCAGTGCACAGTGTAAAGTTTTTAATGAGTCAGCATTCAAAATCTAAGTTAGAAGGTAAGGAAGCTATGGGTAAAAGCATTTAGCGAAACGAGATCTGTGCTGTGAGAAATCAACTTAAGAAGTTGACCATCTCAAAGTCGCCATTTTTGGAAGACAGGTTTTGACACAGATTTGATCTAAAAGATCAAATTAGAAATCTAGTGGTTCTTTTGAAGAACTAATGATCAATATAGTTGTGCAAAGGTAGCATGGATATGTGAGTATCATTAAATTTGAAGTATTATGAAGAAATTGAAGCCTATCTCTGAAGCAGATTCTTGAAGATGAAGAAAATTTCTTACAGAGAAGTATTTCTTGATATATGTGAAAAATAATTTGAAGTTTGTGTAAAATTTGATTTATTCTTGATAAAGAGGAGTTCTTAAGTCAAGACAAATCAAACATTTGGAGATTAAAAGGTCTCCAACAGTGGTATCAGAGCTGAAGGTGCAATACAAGTGAAGTAAAGAGTATTGGAAGTTTTGAGTGTTGCAGACATTGAAGTTTTTTCAAATTAAAGGAGCACACGATCAAAGTTTGGAAGAAAACCTGAAGGAGAGTCAAGTACGAGTTCAAACGATCAAGAAGGATTGAAGCTTCATATCCAAGGTACATTCTATTATCATAAATCATAGTAATTGCAGACACAGAAGATCAAATATGGGAGAAAGCTTGCAGATTGATAAGCTAGATAGGGAGAACTATCCAGCTTGGTCCATGAGGATGGAGGCACACCTCATGAGCAAAGATTTAATGGCATTCATTATAGGAGAAGAAGAAAAGCCTAAGTTTGTAGATCCTAGTATTCCAACTAGGGAAGAGCTTGCAGATTTGAAGACTTGGATGAGAAAGGATGCTCAAGCTAGAAGCATCATTTACATGGCTGTAAATGATTATCTTCTACCTCACATCAGAGGATTGGAAAGTGCAATGGATGTGTGGAATGCCTTGGAAGAGCATTTCCAAAACACAACCAAGTCTAGGAAGTCCTCATTATGGGCAGAGTTTACAACCATCAAGAAGAAGAGCTCACAATCAATTTCTGATTATGTGGCAAGGATGAAGGATATTGTAGATAGCTTGGGAGCAGTAGATGAAGACATTGAAGAGGATAAGTTGGTAAGGCAAATACTTACAGGTCTGAGAGGAGATGAGAAGTGGAAGCCTTTCATATTGTCCATAGAAGTGTCACTTGATCACTTTACTCCTGATCTTAATCAATTGCTAGGACACATGCTAACTTTTGAGCAGGACATTAAGGGAGACAATGATAGGAGTGCAAGTCAAGCTATGTACTCCAAGGACAAGAAAAAGAATGGCAAAGGGAAGCAGTCAACTGATGATGAAGGAACTTCAAGTCATGCTAACTTTACAAAAGGAAAGATGAACTTCTGAGGTAAAGGAAGAGGAGGTAAGAACAAAGATAATACTAAAGCTTGTTGGATTTGTGGCAGAACCAATCATTTGGCAAATGATTGTTTGTATAACAATCAAAATGGTGGAAGTAATAACCAGAGCTTCAATCAAAGAGGTAGAGGAGGCAGAAACCAAAGAGGCAACTTTAGAGGAAGAGGTGGTAGGATATCATATGCTAGAGGAGTTGGAAGAAGCTTTCAATCTCAGTCCTACAACAACAATTATTATAATTATGCATCAGATCAGAAGGATGATATGACTCTCATTTTGAATGCAACTCATGAATCAGTAGGAGAAGATCAAAGGGTGTTTTATATTGACTCAGGATGTAGCAATCATCTAAGTGGCAATATATCACTGATGACTGATATGGAAACAAAGGTGAATGGACATACAGTTCAAACAGGTGACAATACTAAGCATAAGGTGCAAAGCATTGGATCACTGAAGACAAAGAATGGAAGTACACTCTTGAGCAAGGTACTTTATGTCCCTACTATTCCTAAGAACTTGATAAGTGTAGGGAAAATTCTAGAGAAGGGATATGAAGTCAGATTCACAAATGATGGTGTCTATGTGCAAGATCCAAATCAGGGATATAGAAACATTATTGCAGGTAAAAAGGAAGGAAGGTTGTTTACTCTCAAAGTCCAAGGTAATGTGGGACATGCTTTATTTACTTATGGAAGTCAAAAGATGTCTGAATTAGACCTATGGCATAAAAGGCTAGGTCATTTCAATGAGAGAGCCATAAAGGAAATGTCAAGGAATGATGTGGTGCTTGGTTTGCCAAAAGTTGAAGGGCAACATATGGTGAACAAGTGTGAAGCTTGTCAATTAGGTAAAGCACACAAAAGTTCATACAATAAATCAGGGTACAAGTATTCAAATATGCTTGAATTGAATCATACAGATGTGTGGGGTCCTTCAAGGGATTATATCATAAATGAATCCAGCTATTATGTGTTGTTTGTTGATGATGCAATTAGATGGATTACTTTATATGTAATCAAGGAAAAATCAGAAGTCTTCAAGACATTCAAGCATTATCATGCTTATGCAGAAAGGATTACAGGTCAAAAGCTCAAGAGGTTGAGATCAGATGGAGGGGGAGAGTATTTTTCCAAAGAGTTTGATGATTATTTGTGGAATGCAGGTATAAAGAGAGAAGTAACTTGTAGGTACTCTCCTCAACAGAATGGAATTGCAGAAAGAAGAAATAGAACTCTTATAGAGTTTGCAAGAGCAGTGATGAAGGAAAAGAATTGCCCAAATTACTTATGGGCAGAAGCTATCAACACTGCAACATACCTTGTGAATAGATTACCTTGTAAAGCTTTGGATGGAAGAACTCCTTATGAAGCATGGTGGGGTAAGAAACCTACTCTTGATCATTGTAAGGTATTTGGATGTTTAGCATATGCTTATGTTCCTTCACAATTGAGACATAAGCTAGAACCCAAAGCAGAGAAGTATGTGTTTATTGGGTATGATGATAGACAGATGGGTTACAGATTGTGGAGTCCATCCAGAAAGCAATTTCTTGTTACCAAAGATGTTACATTTGATGAGCAAAGCACATGGTATATAGGGTCAACAAATGATTATGCAGATGTCAAAGAAATACAAAGGAAAGGGAAGGCAAAAGTAAATATGTATGAAGAAGATATTGATGATGTTGATTATAAAAGTAAATTGTAGGACAATGTTGAAGATGGGCCAAGATTTGATCCATAATCAAATGTGGCTGAGACTTCAAGAAGTGCAAAGGTCAGAAGATCCTCAAGAGAAAGGATAGAGCCTATCAGGTATAGCTATGATACATCTTTTCTAACAACAAAAGATTATGCTTACATTGTGAAGACAGAAGAGGATCCAATCACATATGAAGAAGCTAAAGGTAAACAGAATTGGGAAAAGGCAATGCAAGAAGAGTATGATCCTCTACTTGAAAATGAAACATGGGAGTTAGTGCCAAGACCAAAGAATCAAAAAGTCATTGGATGTAAGTGGGTGTATAAAACAAAAAGGTTTGCAGATGGTAAGGTGTCTAGATACAAGGCTAGACTTGTGGTCAAAGGTTATGCCCAAACTTATGGGGTAGATTATGATGAAACCTTTAGTCCTGTTGCTAAGATGTCTACAATTAGATCATTGATTGCTATTGCTGCTTGTAAAGGATGGAAGTTATCACAATTAGATGTGAAGAATGCATTTCTGAATGGACACATTGCAGATAAAGTGTATATGGAGCAACCAGAAGGCTTCATGGATTCAATTGGATCAGATTATGTGTGTAAGCTCAAGAGATCTTTGTATGGGTTGAAGCAGGCTCCAAGAGCATGGAATTACAGGCTTGTTAAGTTCTTGAATGAATGTGGATTTCAAGCATCAAAGGCAGATAGTAGCTTGCTAGTGAAGGCAAGTGGAAATGGATACATATACATGTGTATTTATGTTGATGATATTATTGTCACAAGTACAAATGCTCAAGGAATCAATGAGCTTAAGAAACAAATAGAGAAGGATTTTAAGATAAGAGATTTGGGAAACTTATCTTATTTCTTAGGAATGCAGATTGTATATACTCAACATGGAGTACATGTTACACAAGAGAGGTACTTGAAGAATCTTCTGGTCAAATTCAACATGGAGCATTGCAAGCCTTCAAGCACACCATTGGAGGTAAATCATAAATTGAGCAGGTATGGAGGTGAAGAGTTTAATGACATGAAGAAATATCAGAGTTTTGTAGGTAGTTTAATCTATGCTACCTTGACAAGGGCAGATTTATCATATGCAGTAGGTGTGTTATCACAATTCATGCATTGTCCAAAGAAGACTCATTGGATTGCAGCTCAAAGGGTACTCAGATATATAAAAGGAACCGGCCTAAGTGAAGGTCTGTATTATGGATTTACTTCTGATACAAGAATCAAAGTGTTTAGTGATGCAGATTGGGTAGGTGATTCAGATGATAGAAGGTATACTCATGGGTATCTCTGTTATATTGGAGATAAACTAGTTTCTTGGTGCTCAAAGAAGCAACATACAGTTGCTTTGTCATCTACAGAAGCTGAGTATAAAGGAATGGTAGAGGCTGCAAAAGAAGTAATATGGTTAAAAACCTTGTTGAAGAGTTTTGGAACTGATCAGAGTACTCCAATGATTTTTGGAGACAATATGAGTTCATTGTATTTGGCAACTAACCCTGTTTTTCATGCCAGGACTAAGCATATAGAGATTGAGTATCATTTCTTGAGAGAAAAGGTACTTGATAAAGAGATTGAAGTGATCTATACTCCAACAAAAGAACAAGTTGCAGATATGTTAACAAAAAGCTTGGATGGACCTAAGCTACAAAGATTCAAGGATATGGCAGGAGTGAAGAAGAATGGAATAATCACAATTAGTGATTAAGGGGGAGCTGTTGGAACAAACCAATCACAAATTGATGTTTACAAAGAGTTTGAAGCAAGCTTATGATCAGATTGAAGTGAAAGAAGACACTTGAGAAAGTGAAGAGATCTCAAAAGTAAAGCCTATATACATATGTACATTACAGTTGGAAATTCTTGTAGTCAATGATGTAAAGAAACACATGAGAAGAGTCATTAGAAGACAAGTGTCATTCAGATAGATGTGAAGACAGTCATCTTGAGGAAATAGCGACAAGTATTTCCTAGATTTCTCTCAGTCTGATCATGTGGATCAGAAATCCTTTTGTACACATCTAATCTGAAAGCTAATGAAGCTATGTTCAGAGTTTTATGATCTAATTCCTTTCCTACTGTGAGTATGATCAATAGGAACATTTGTATGTAGAGTCTGTAGATAGACTTCTTAGAATCACGTACTTTTCTATGTCAATGTTTTGCTTATATCTCAATGCACAGTGTAAAGTTTTCAATGAGTGAGCATTCAAAATCTAAGTTAGAAGGTAAGGAAGCTATGGCTAAAAGCATTTAGCAAAACGGGATCTGTGCTATGAGAAATCAACTTAAGAAGTTGACCATGTCAAAGTCGAAATTTCTGGAAGACAGGTTTTGACACAGATTTGATCTAAAAGATCAACTTAGAAATCTAGTGGTTCTTTTGAAGAACTAATGATCAATATAGTTGCGCAAAGGTAGCATGGATATGTGAGTATCATTTGAATGATTAAATTTGAAGTATTATGAAGAAATTGAAGCCTATCTCTGAAGCAGATTCTTGAAGATGAAGAAAACTTCTTACAGAGAAGTATTTCTTGATATATGTGAAAAATAATTTGAAGTTTGTGTAAAGTTTGGTTTATTCTTGATATAGAGGAGTTCTTAAGTCAAGATAAATCAAACATTTGGAGATTAAAAGGTCTCCAACAAAAACTATCCTGACGAGTTTTGCTAAACCTGTAGCAAACTTCGAGATGCTTATACTGGCAAACCAAAACTTGTATATATCTTTGGCACAAAAAGACGAAATAGCCTGCACAAGCACTGTGATAGTGTATTCGAAGGCTGAAACGAGGTCAGATTGCGATTTCGGCACCACAAAGCAAAGTTGTTTTGATCTCTTAATCACCTTGAGTATGCTCACCAAATTTTGTGTGATTTTGAGACCGTGACCAGAGGGGTGTCAACGATGCGCTAGATGAAGCGGCGACCTGCTCTGATACCAATTGTTGGAGTTAGACATTTGCACAAGCATGCGAACAACACAAGGAAGAAGAAGAAGCTTGGAGCACAACACACAATACTAAATGTATTACCACTAGAATGTACAAAGATAAGTAACCCGTTAGGGCTATAAGCGTATATACAAGCCGGGGAAAAAACCTCCTAAAGAGGGAAAAAAAGTGTCCCGATGGTCCTAGTGTGTTCACACACATCACTACCTAAAATATATCAAAAACCTTGGGTCTATGATATCGGTGTTCTTCCTCCCTCCATTCTAGGACTCGTTTTATGATGGCCTTCTAGAAAAATCCCCTTAAAACTTTTGAATGCTCACTGATTTGCGATGATGTAGGAAGAAGGCCAAGTGGAATAAAATCCATTTCCAATGCATTGAAATTGTGATTCACCAGATATACACATGCTTCTGAGTCAAAAGATTTTACTCCATTTCACCCATCAACCCGAAATCAGGATATGCAATTTCTAGGATGTGATAAAATCCATGATCTAGAAGGAGGAGGAATGCTTATGATGTGATCCTCTCTAATTGAAGGTCTTGATATATGCTTTTATCACCCTCTTTGTATAGTGCATCAGCCCAAGCAATGCCAACCACACACAGAGATCACATTTTGTTCACCGCCTAGCCATCGTCCGAGTTCAGTCTTTGTTTTTTGAGATTCTCCCTTATGAATGAGTTTCTAGTCAGACTCTCTTGAGACTCCCCCTCTCTACTATATTCTACCAAATGGGCACAATGCCTCTAATGATGCCATGTGGCATCTATGCCACCTCACCCAAGAGGGTGTGCATCCATGATATGACGTGTGCATCCATAATATGACATTTCCTTCCCCTTAAGAGCATTTTCGTCCTCGAAAATGTGCATGAAATGTCCATAATGGTAGAAGAAAGTGCTCGGACTCCCCTGAACCCCATGTACTCTATGTACATGGTCATCTCTGTGTGTTTTTTCCCCGTATCCTTCCCGTTAACAAGTCTCATGAGAGATCATCTCAAAGGTGGGAAACTATCTAAGTGGTGCCTATTATCTCCCATATACACTAAACTTTCAAACTATCACTCCCATGACATGTGACATCATAAAAAATGACCTAAGTCCATATGATGTATCCTCTATGTAGTAATAATATCAAAAGCAAGTGTAAAGTGCCAAGCTTATAGGCTTGACCATACCAAAGTGGAGATAATAAACCATACAATCCTGGGAAATATAGAACAAAGTCCCATAGAAAGTAAAACCAAACCCATCTAAGACTAAATGATAGATTTCTCTCATAACACTCTAGGTCTTCCTAACCTTGAGTGTGCTCACAAGTAATAGTTTACTCTAAACTACCTTGTGACTATGCAAACTAGCTCATATAAAAGGATTTCTTGGTAGTAAAATGCAATCTTCACATTTCACCAACCAAGAAGTCAGTGGTTTGTCATCCTTTACCATTCAACTAAGCTCTAATGGAAGAGCATCTATTGGCACTAGTGCAAACTCTAAAATATTCTCTTCCCCATAGTTTGCCATATGAATGCAAAAAGCATTCCTTTTGAGATTCAGATAATCCCTCAGTACCCATCCTCCTAACTGATGTTTACACATCATGCTCATGTGTAACACCAACTAAGAGTTTGGTACCCCAATAGGTTAGATATATTCCTATCTCCTAGAAACCCTGAAGAGAAGAGTCATACTCAACTCCCAGTCTCACTAATTTCAATAACTAGATCATCTCATCTAGTCAAAGACCATCACTGGAACATAACTGCTTCTCTCTAGAGTCTCCATGTGAGACTCAATCTAATCATCATGGTTAACTGATCTCCCTCTTGTCTTTGATAGAAGAGTGCCACTTCTATCTAAACAATCTAGAAGAGAGAAAGTGAAAGTCTCTCTCTCTCTCTCTCCGTAATCTTCTCTATCGAAAAGAGCTCTTGTAGTGGAATCTATTCCACTTTCCCTTTCCCTTTGAAAGAGATTCTGTTGAATCCATTTGCTCTACTCATTTATAATTGAGAACATGCACATAATTTCTCCATGTTTTTCCTCCCAAAGTAGTGGAGAGTGAAACTCCCATGTGAAGGAAGATTACACTGAAAAGTAGAGTAAATGAATTCCTTCTAAAATAAACTAAAAGAAGTTTTGTGAACATCTTTTATCTCTAAAGGAAAACATACTCTATTCTTCTCCAAAGAAGAAATCATATTTTCCTTTCCTTTTCCCCTTTAAGGAAGATAAGATAAAGTGGGATCTCTAAGCTAGAGTGAGATCACTCGCAAATCTCTAAGCTAATTCTCTCTTTCTCCTTTCCTTAAAAAAGAAACTTATGAATTCATTTGCTCCTCTCTTCCATAACTATTACATAATTCATCATTATATAAAATCCTATAAAGATGGAGAACAAATCTCCCATAACTAATGAAGGTGTATGTAGTGAAGAGTGGAGAAAATAAATTCCTTATAAGAGTTAACGCCCTCCATGAAAATGGTGAGCAAGGATATGACATGATACCACAAACAAATGTGTATCCATACTAAAAAGCTATCTCGACCAACCATCCTCTATGCATGGCTCTATACGATCCCATCAAACTAATGGAATTATCCTTCCTAAAAATAAAAAAATGACTATGTGATACCAATGGTGATAAAATCACCTATCACATTCTCTAGTGGAAGAATAAATCTTCACTGAACTATGAAGGATAACTCCCAGTCCGAAGGAGATGCCTATTAAGAGCTCTCCTCTGATCTAGTGAGACATGATGCCATGGATGATGAGTCCTTTTCTCCCTGGAGAAGAAGAGTGCTCAAAGAGAATTCGTTTCCACCGTCCCATACCAGTGGAACCTTCTTCCAATTCATGGTGTCATATCTACACTAAACCAAAGATATACTCCATATATATGTAATGGAATATGTAGGTGGACTCTAATGAATCCCATATCCTAAACTCATATCGGTGGACTCAAATGAGTCCGATATCCTCAAACTAGTTAGTTTAGTTCTAGTCAATACGTGACAATGGATATCCCTTTCTGTTCCAAACCAACTTGTTCTTAGGTACCAAGACTAGGTCTAAGTACCTTTCTATAGATCCCAATATACATATAGATGTATTGGGTACCCCAACTATTCCTGACTAAGGGATCTATGCTCTATATCATAGAGCTAGTGCCATACTTATGGCCTTCCTAACCATCACTCGAATCACATAAACACTCGATGTTGTCTCATGAAACCCATCTGTTGCAGAGAGAATAGAGCACTAAAGAGGAGCCCCAAAATTTTCAAAAATATGGGCATAATTTTTCTTCTTCAAATGCTTGTGAAAACCTCATGAAGCCATGTAAATGCACTCGAGGAGTCCTTTAGAATCATAAATCCCAAGCAACGTATCATAATCCTTGTAAATAGTAGGAAATTAGGGTTTCTACAATAAAGTACCGGTCTCTTGTGTGAAAGGACCATTTTTAGGGCACATTTATATAAGTCATTTGAGGACACTTTGTAAAGACTTTTTGGCCATTGTGAGTACGAGAGTTTTGAATTTTCGAATTTGCTTCTTCTTCTTCTTGCATCTCCTTGCTTGTGAGCTTGCATGTGTGTTTGTAGCTTGGAATGAGTGCATGGAAGTGTTGTCTACTGAATTCATTGCTTTTCTGAAGTGTGTAATGTGTGTGTGAGGCATGAGGAGGTGTATGGTGAAACTATGTGAGTTAAGGAACCTACTATTGACCATATTTGGAGTTCGGAGCTGAGAGAAAAGTCCGTTTTTGTGCTTACTGCTCTTTCATGTATCGCGACACCATTTCCACCTATGAGAATGATGAATGTGCATGATAACACTCATTTGCATTCCATAAAAGCTATTACACTTCATTGACCATTGTGTAAGTGCTTGTCTTCATACACTCAGTTAGGTCCAAGATACTTCTCGGATTGATAATTAAAATGTGTGATCCCCACTATATGTACTTGTTGGTGATAGAGGAATAGTCTCTTTCGTCACAAGTCCTAAGTTTGTGCTTAGGTACACACATTTTTTGGCGTTGTTGTCGGGGAAGTACAAGTCCAACCGAGGTGCTCGCATGATGGTAAGAGCTCTTAGGAGAAGATATGAGTTGTGAAGAGGTGAATTCTCTGCTTTGGTAAGTCAAATCCTTTTGCACTTATTACTTCGCACTTGGAAAGTGTGTGTAGTAAGTTAGTAGACTTAGGAGAGAGAGTGAGTAGGAGTAGAGAGTAGGAGGTGGAGGGGATAAATAGTGTAGGTAGGTAGATTTCCCAAAATTACAAAAAAAATTCTTTTCTTTCTATACCTCTCAGCCTTGGGTGAGCCTAGAGTATAAAAGCCAAGAGATTCATTTGCAAAAATCACTTGTTTAGGTAAGTATAATTGAGAGCAGATGACTTGTATCGTGGTCGAGCGATTGTGCGCACTTGTTGGTTTAGAGGGAAGCTAAGCAAGGAGGGAAGAAAGAGAGAACATTAGTGAGGTGAGACTATCTAAAATCCACTAAAAAAATCAAGTTAAAACCTCTGAAAATGTGACCACGGGTGCAATTAGTATGGCAAGGTAGATATCATGGGATTGAGGGAGTTTTTATTTTCCACAGCACATAGAGGGAAAGAGGAGAGCACAAGGATCACATAGGTATAAAAAACTTCTAAAAGTCCTTTAATTTGAGTGAGTTAAGCCCAAGTATCGTGACCGATTGAGTTCAAGTATCGCGATACTTGAATTCCCGTGTATCGTGATACCTAGCAGATATTGTGTATCGCCGATATCTCTTACTCCCCATGTATCGTGATACCTTGGTATCGTGTATCACTAGGTTGAGTAACGCGACACTCAGATATCGTGTATCGCGAGGCCTCGTGTATCGTGTATCGCTATATTTTGGTATCATGTATCACCGATCACAAGGTATTATGTATCACAAAACTTTGAATATCATGTATTGCCAATCCCTGGGTATCGTGACTATCTCGTATCGCAATACGGAGGTATCGTGTGTCGTGTTGGTCGTATATCATGATACCTTAGTATCATGTATCGTGCCCATAGGTATCATGACCTTGTGTATCGTGTATCATCATACCCTCGTGTATTTTGTATCGTGTATCATCTTTATTTTGGTATCGTGTATCATGTTGGTGGTGTATCGCGATACATAAGTATCATGGGTCCCCTGAGTATTGTGTATTGTCTGTCAGCTTGTGTATCATGTATCGTTTATCCTTCAAGTATCGTGTATCACCAAAATCGTGTATCGTGGCCCAAGAGATATCGTGTATCACCTGAGGTCATCATGGACATCCTAGGAAAGGAGAACTCAAGCTAGGCTAAGCCAATTCCTAGGATAAACATAAGCATGAGAGACCTACAAAATTGACTGAGGTATTTAGTGAATGAACCTTTGCTCAGGACGTGTACTAGGAAGTCGACGTAGTGTCATCTCTTCAATTGGGAGTGTAAACTTACCTAGTGCCAATTCATAGTATTCTGACACTTCTAGTGAATCAGACGAAGAAGCTAGGATGGCTTCGGAAGACATGCATGGTTTAGTCCCTTTGACTGGATTTATGTCCGTCATTGAAGGAGAATATAGAACCTCTCTGGAGTACGTGAACACTAATCTACATGACATACCAATTTATATTGATGGAATAAATAGAACCGTAGCACGAATGAAGAAGCAAATGAATCAGAGATAGTTCCTTGACCCGCAGTGAAATATGGAGGGTTCTACATGGACAAATGAGGAATGATTTACGCAGTGACCAATTGTCCAGAGACCATAAGTGAACCACAAGAAAGCAAGAATGTGGACCATATTAGTGGGGAAGGAATGGAAGGACAGGTTTCTACACCCCGATGCAAGTCTAAAGTAACTAGGGATTGGAGAGGTGACAAAATACCTCAGGATGACATGTTGATTGATGTGTACATGGTAGCCGGGATGGCGCAATTGCTACAAGCCCCTACATCTTTGTGGGGAGAAAGTAGTAACCTAGTCACCATCTATCAGCTACAAGACCCGGAGGATCTTTTTAGAATCACTTATTTGGATACGAATATGAGGACTTATTGGCCCATCTCAGATCTAGAAAGAGCCCGATTAAAGTATCAAGGTATTCCCATGTTTCCTCCCCAAGACCAAGAAACTACAAGTCTTGCTCATCATAACTTGGGATATGACCGACAACAAAATATCCCTACAAGGACCAATGTTCAGTTCTCCACACGAGGAGCCAACCCTAATTATCAACCCCCAACCAATGGAGAGCCTAGGAATAGAAATCCAATGCCTATAAGACCACCCTTAGGTAGCGGAGTTGGAGTTCAAGTAAGACATCCAACAGTTCCTATTATGCCTAGACCACTTGAACCAAGAAGAAGATTACGACCAATTCAAGTGGCCAAGTGTATGCGAAGCCATTACGATGGGTCTGGTGAACCTTATAATCACATAGTTGAATTCAAGCAAGTGATTTGTGCAGAACAAATGGAAGATTTTATGATCCAATATGAGTCATTTGGGTTGACACTTACGGACACCGCCTTGGCTTGGTTCTAACCTCTTGAACCCAATAATTATTCCTAAATATGGAACAAGTATTTTAGGAAATGATTGAATAATTCACTAAGACAGGCATTAAGAATAATTCTTCCACTGATCCATAGTTTCAAACCATCTCCTACGGAGTCAGTACGATTGGCAGCTCGGAGATTTAAGCAATATGTAGATAGATGCCCCACCGAAGAGAGACCCACCCAACAGAAAATGATTTCATTGTTCTTAGAAGGGCTAGTCAATGGATGCCTGAGAGCACTAGTCTATGTAAAGAGGTTCCAATCATTAAGTGAATGCTTGAAGGAATGCATAGATTTGGAAGATAATTTTTCTGAAGACTTAAAGATTCCCCAAACCAAGAGTAAGAGCGAGGATAGTTCCAGTAGCATCACTAGTACTAGCAATGACGTAGAAGAAATTGCCGACTTAATGGCCAAAAAGTTAGATTGCAAGGACAAAGGAACTACCCTAACCCCCACTATGAATGCCGATGTTAAGAAGGTGCATACACGGAGCAGATCATCCCTCTCATGTATGCAATAGGGGAATCGTTGCATCGAATCCCTACATACATAACTGTCCACCAGTACAAAATCAAGCCTAGTATTGCAGTATTGAACATAAATATACCAACCACAACGCCGATAACTCTCCTTACAATAGACAGCCTAGACCAGTCCAACCACCACAATTTAGGCCATATGGATACTTGACTAGAGACCTAGGCAGGGAGTTTCCTAGGCACCCTTAGTACCAGAATACATCTCCAAATCAATGTCCTTATGAATACCCAGGATACAACCCACCACAGCCGGTCTTGGGACAACAACCACCCCATCCTCAAAATGTGGTCCCGACAAAGTTGGCCCAAGTTGAATAAAACACAGAACGAGCCTTGGTACCAACTACTCATTTGACTGGCATGGACAACTACAATCAATCCTATGACCAGACTTGGGGAGATTGTTATGCATATGAAATGGACCCTATGAATTACGAGTAGACCTATGAGAAATATCCATATGGGCAAAATAACTATAATCAATCATATGGATATGGAGCTCAATATGCGACCCTAATGTATACCAACCCGAGAGCTCAGACACCTTCTAGACTCGTTGTTAGACCTCAAATCCTTCGAGGACTGTGTTACCAATGTGGAGGAGACCATTTCATTAGGGAATCCACTTTGCCCTACCAACCACCTCACAAGCTTTTGGAAGGATATTGTGGCGATTGCGGAAAAGAACATTTGTTTAGGGACTGTCCAAAAAACCCTAACAAAATGAACCACACCACCCAAGTAAACGTAGTAGAGGTAGTCGAGCCTTTAGGAAGTGATAAAGAGTATACAGTGCCCTTGAAAGCAAGTACAAGGACCCTTAGATCATAGAATTACTTTTTTACATGGTGTCATGCAACAAATCTTGCCACATCAACATAAGAGAGGGTTCCCACCAAAATCATGTGACATTTGGTTCTGACCAAAATGATGTGACATTTCCTTCCACTTAAAATCATTTTCATCCTAAAAAATGTAGTTGAAATGTTTATAATGGTAGAAGTGCTTGGACTCCCCTGAACCCCATGGATTCTATGTACATGGTCACCTTTGAGTGTGTTTCCCCATATCACTCCCCTTGAGAAGCCTCATATGTGTTGGGGATGTAAGGGTCATGTGAACTTATCCCAATATTCATATATATACATCATTTATAGAGCATTGCCTCAAAAGAGATCATTATGTGGGTTTTGAGGTTCCCATGCATGTGTTTGCATCTCTCCTCTCCTCTCTCTCCCTCCATCTCTTCCTTTCTCCTCTTGTTTAGCACACCAAAGGGATGTAAGGGCCATGTAACCTTACCCCTATATTCATATATATATACATCATTTATAGACCATTGCCTCAAGAGAGATCATTATATGGGTTTCGAGGCTCCCACACATGTGTACACCTCTCTCCTCTCCTCTCTCTCCCTCCATCTCTTCCTTGGTCCTCTTGTTCAACACACCGAATCCCTTCAATATGAGAATGGTTCAAAGGTGGGAAATCATCTGAGTGGTGTCTACTATCTGTTGAAAATGTGAACTATGCAAGCTTTAGGTGGACAAAGGGGTCAAAAGACCTTAATGTGGACAAAAGTCACGACTTAGATCACTTAGAGTGGTCTCAAGGTCAGGCAAGGTTGAGCAAGGAAGCCCTAAGGTGGTGGAAATGTTGGGAGAGGCATCCAAAAAATCTATAAAAGGAGGTGAAAAGACACCAAATGCATGGAAGTCTTGTAGGTCATTGAAGACCAAGAGGCATATACTCAAGGAGGCTCAAGGAGAGAGTCATTCAAGGCTCAAGGATCTAAAATGCAGTTGTCCAAGCTAGGAAAAATGCAGAGGAGGGTGTTACATGCTCAGAGGAGGAGTAAGGAGGAGCTATCAAGCCCACACCCCCTTTAGTCTCTTGTAGGTATACACATAGTCTGCTTATAATAGTTGTAACTCTTTGTTTACATATCCAATTCAAGATGTTAAAGGTGCATTCCATAGCTTATATGGGTCTTACTTCCCCTAAGAGGGCTTCTTGAAATTAGTTTTATGTGCAAAGAAATTGGTGTATCTCTATAACCCTAACTTCTGCATATCCTACATCTCTGCATAGTTTGTTTTATATAGAGTTGTTGAATGACCTAAACAAATCCATTTGAGGTGTTCTATAGCTTGTTGGAAAATTATGAACCATACTAATTATTTCTAAAAGCTAAGGTGATTTGGATTACTATAAGGCAGGTGAATTAGAATTTTGTTGTAGGGTAGCAGAAAAGGTGTATGAAGGGGCCTAGGTATTGGGCTCATTTCACTTCTAGTGTGCAAATGTGAGGGACTAAATTCTATCAATTGGTATCAGAGTAGGAAACATACCTTGAAGAATCTAGGGGAAGGACACAAAAGCTTGTACATCAAGGCAAAGAGTTACATTTCAGTGTAACCCTGATTTCCCATTCATTATGGAGCTCAAATTGAACCATCTTTTGGAAAGGAGGAATGCTGCATTTTGCCCAAAATATAGCCTTCACATACCTGCTTTCTGAGTGCCTGAAGTTTGGGCAAAGATGACACCATTTTAGATTTTCGTAGGCATAGCAAATTAGCAAAATTCAGATGACCAAAGTGTGCATGCCAAAGCTTTGCATCTGACATAGCCTGAGAATCACGTACTGCACATGCTAAATCATTCATAGATTTTTCATAGTCTATGAGCTTATACAACCCACACCAAAAAATGCGAGAAGCAATAATCATGTCGCCATTTGACAGATCATGAATTGTACATCTGTCATCAACAAATTTCACAACCAAGCCAATCTTGGCTAATGCAAAAACTAATAACAAATTTTTCTTGATCCTTGGCACAAATAAAGCATCCAACAAAGTGAAAGAACTACCATCATCAGTAGTCTGAATGATCTTACCAACTCCCATGATAGGATAAGAGGAGTTGTTGGTGCATGTGAGAGTATTCCCTGTAGGAGCAGGCTCGAGTGACATGAAGAAACTGCACTACGAGGTTATGTGTTTGGTTGCCCCACTATCAAAGTACCAAACATCTAAGTCTACTACAGACATACATTGTTTAGGAGAGGATGGGTCAAAACTGCAAACAGTAGTAAATTCCCATTCTTCATTCTACACAAGATTAGCAGACTCTATTTTTGGTGTAGAGGCCTCAACAACAACCATTCGAGCCTCTTTTGTAGCCAGTTTTGGACAGTTCTTTATGACATGATCATTTCCTTTTTAGAACTTACAAAAGAATTTCTGCTTTTTTGATTTCTTCTCATCTTTGTCTTCCTTCTTCGAATGTGCAACATTTGTAGTTTTTTGTTTACTAATAGATGAGCTCCATTTACCTTTGCCCTTCTGACTAGCTAGGAAAGCTTGATCTCCAACACACATAATGGACCTGTTCTGCCTAGATTGATCTTCCTACAACAGAACAGAGACTCAGTCCTCAAATTACAAGGCATTTTGATTTCCTTTCATTATCAAATGAAGAGTAGAAGCAAAACTCTGATATGAATCAGGAAGACCATTTAGAACAGTTTGCATAAGTGAGCTATCTAGTATAGCTTCATCAATAGAAATCAATTGTTCCTTCAAGTCTTTGATCTTTGTTAGAAAACTATCCATAGAATCACATTGATTCATATGGTCACTCTCCAACTGTTTTCGAAGGTACGCAACAGGAGCCTCATTCCTAGCCTGATACAATGTGGTAAGTGTATCCCAAGCATCTTTAGCTATTTTGCAAGAGTTAATGTGAAGAATAATGGCACGTTTGACATACAAGGCTATCAATGCATGTGCTTGAGCATCTCTGCCATCCCAACAAATTTTCTCTGTAGTAGGTGCAGTAGAAACCACAACACAAACAAGAATCTAAAGAATATTAGAATCTTCAACGCCATCTACATCAACTTCAATACCTGTATATGCAAGTGTAATATGACATTTTTCAGCACCGTGCACAATGTTCCACATTCCTTTTGCAACCAATACATGTTGCATCATATAAGCCCACAAGGGGTAATTGGTACCTTCCAACTTATCCTCAACAACCAACATACGGAATACATCACTACTTTCAGCCATGGCCACTGACTAAAATACCTTGATGCAAAAAAATGATTGTATCCGAAAAAGTTGAACAAAACTACCCTGACGAGTTTTGTTAAGCCTGTAACAGACTTTGAGATGCTTATACTGGCAAACCAAAACTTGTATATATCTTTGGCACAAAAAGACAAAATAGCCTACAGAAGCACTGTGATAGTGCATTGGGAGGTGAAAAGGAGCTCAGATCGTGCTTTCTGCACCACATAGTAAAGATTTTTTGATCTTCTAATCACCCTGCGTATGCTCACCAAATTTTGTGTGATTCTGAGACCGTGACCAGAGGGGTGTCGATGACACCCTAGATGAAGCGGCGACCTGCTCTGATACCAATTGTTGGAGTTAGACATCTGTAGAAGCATGCGAATAGCACAAGGAAGAAGAAGAATCTTGGAGCACAACACACAATATTGAATGCATTACCACTAGAATGTACAAAGATAACTAACACGTTAGGGCTATAGGCATATATACAAGGGGGGAGGGGGAACCTCCTAAAGAGCGAAAAAAGTGCCCTAGTGGTCCAAGTGTGTTCACACACATCACTACCTAAATATTTCAATAATAGGCACCTCTTCTGTGCTCTCATAAGCTAGAGGTGGTATATGTAATAAAGTAAGTCTATGATCCAAGGGTCCAACCGGTTTAGATAGATCTGAAATTGGACATCGTTTGGTCATCCGTGTGTATGAACAAAGATCTCGAGTTTAGAATTACTAGGAGGTCTTGTGCTCTTGTGGACAAGTGATCCACTTAGCTTAGTGGTTAAGATGCAAGGATGTGAAGGAGGAGGTCTTGGGTTCAATCCCCATGGGGGACATGGGGAGGGTATTTTGCCCAAAGAGATCTAGAGCCTTCTAGAAGCATCCACTTGAGTTAACTCGAGTTACACGGGACACGGCGCACGGCGTACATGCAGTTACATGGCTGACACATGGATGGTTAGTATCCACCTACCCAAGAAGGCAGTCCCCTGGAGAGAGCTATATATAGAGGCATTTGGTTGGGAGGAGAGTCATCTCTCTAGCACTTGGTGGTCATAATCCTTGTTCTCTTGCAGTATAGGTGTCCCAAAAATAAATAGATAAAAATGAATAAAAACATGTGTTATAATATCATTAAAAATATTAATTTATGAAAAGAAAACATACCTATGGGCAGATAACTCTCTTCTTGCAAATGGAGCTGCAGAGGAGCCTTCCTCTGACTATTGGGTAAGCATCTTTATGTTAAATTTTAATTCCTCATTAGGCATGTCTACATACTCATGCATGACAACCCTTAAGGAATCAGGCGAAAGTTTCACTCTCATAAGATTCTTTATGAGAGTAAGTGTTGGCAGTGCAATCGATAATAGCTACAAACATTGATGCAAAGGAAGCATGTGAAAGGGAAATGCATGAAGTTTGGGGGCCTAGAACCTTTACTTTTCAAAGAAAGATGTTCATTATAATTTGGTCAAATCACCAATAGTGATTCTTATCACTAATGTAATATAGAAAACCCCAATTTTGTCACAAGCTGCTCCATTTTGTGCAAGATGAGGATTCCTCGAGCTTGAAGAGCTTAGCTATTATGCTCATACCAAATTTACCTCGAACAAGCCTTACAACCTATTTTTTAACTAGGCCGAACACTAGGTTTGAAATGGGCCAAAAACTAGTCAAAAAACTATAAAAAGAGCTAGAGAGCTCATTTTTGGAGGTTAACTAGTGTGATTGAGTTTTGTAAGAGCTATTTTAAGTAATGCAAGTGTGATTGTCACCTTTACAAGAAATCACTTTAGTACAAGATTATAGCACTCCATAGGTAAATTTTTGATTTTTTCACCATTTCTGCTGAAGGCCATGTTTCTTTGTGAATGCAACATGTGCATGGTATAGAGCATCTTAGCACTTAAAGGAATCCATAGCTACATCTTATTTGTATTCTTTTGAACCATAATGACGCTTCATCAATCATCACAATGAGGTGTCACCATCATGATTGGCTCATGCCATTGCAACGAGACCAAACCATCATGATGGGCTCATGCTATCGCATTGACTCACACGTGCTATCACGACAAGCACCTTGACCACACCATCGTGATTGAGTAAGATCATTGTGATGCTTCGAGATCATCGTGACTTTTGACCATCACAATTGGCTCAAGCCATGGTGATGAGGCCAGGCCATCGTGACATGCTCACAGCATTGCAATAGTTCACTGAACCATTGACCATAGCGATCGACTCAGACCATTGTGACCACCAAAGACCATTGTTCCATCACAACCATCATGAAGGCCAAAGACCATCGTCCCATCATAGACCATTGTGATGATACATCACACCATCGTGATTATAACACACCATTGTGATGGGCTCACACCATTGGGATGGTTCATGACCATTACCATCTTGTCAGACCATCACGATGGTTCATGACCATTGTGATGGTTGACCATCACAATCCTGTCAGACCATCATGATGGTTCGTGACCATCACGATCCTCTCAGTGGTCTGATTGAAATGCAAAAATTAGGGTTTGATTTTTTTGCAATTTTGAGGCCAATGCTGGGTGATTTTTTAAGTAATTAGTGCATCTTTTAGGCCTCTTATCATCTTTTAAAGAGGTCTTGTTTACTTATCAATTAAGAAGTGATCTAAAGTTAAGATTTTTATAGGTCAATTAAGGGCATCCACAACAAGGTGGGATATTGACGAAAGCAACGTATGGGAAGCATGTCTTCTTGGGCATAAGAGCAATCAATGAGGCACCAGACTTGAGGTTGGAAGAACTCTCAACCCCCTCAATCAATTGCTAGTTCAAGCTAAGATCAATTAGTGTCTATGATTAATTAGGTTTATGTTAGGAACGATACAAATTAATCAACTTCAATCTCAAATTAGGATATCGAGGTGATAAACCCTAAAGGAAAAAGAACATCAATTTAACAGTGCAATAAGTTAAACACACAATGAAAAAAAATGATATCTGACATATATAATTGGACAAGAAAAGAGATTAAAGAGAGTAAAAACGAACCAAGTAACTAAGAACAAAGAATTTTTGCATGGCTAATCACATCGAGTATCTGAGCGAAACAAATTCATGAACCTCAGATAAGGAAAGCACATAGGAAATCCCAATCCACATAGTGTTAGGTCATCCAAAGCCAATGTTAGAACCACAAAAGGATCTTGGGATCAACAATTGAGTGGTTACCCTTACAAATTGAGCTCGGAAACAAGTGAGTCGGAGATGTCTTACAACATGGAGAGACCAAAGGGCTGTTCAAATTTAGCCTACCTAGAAAGACCTGAAGGACCATACATACCTCAGTTAGAGTACATCTGAACCAACTAATTGGGTGCTCGCATCTGAGGATGGTTTGAGGAGACTAATCATTCAATTGAGAAACCCCGATCAACCCATTGGATTGGAACATCCCATGGTTACATTTGAGAGAGATGCATATACTGATAATGAGGGAATGATGTGCATAATTACCAATCAACCCAATAGGACCAATGAATTCAAAGCAATAATTCATGAAGCAAAAAGAGGCGATATAGAACAGGAACAGTTAGATGGTGAACCTAGAACACCAAGAGGCAAATCAATATTCGCCCAGATGTTCAACTGAGAATGTATCCCTCAATATAACAAGAGTATTGAGTAATTACTCAATAGGGATACACACGAGACATTCTAGAGATATAGGTTTGAGCAACCAACCAAAGTAGGAACAATCACAATCTATGAGTTCAAGGATCCAGAGATACCTGGAAATGTGGTGTACTTAGACAACACTTTAAAACAAGTGTTTGTGGTGTTTGAACATGGGAGACATGCCTATACATGGAGGGGTGAATTGGTTTTTCCCCCGCTTTGAGCTAATGTTGCCTTTGGACACCAAAGGGCAGGAACATCTATGGCTCATGGTTCCCAAAGAGAAAAAGGCAAGGATAGACCTGAAGTCAGCTTTTCTCGCATGGTAGGAAGAGACTGATCAGGAGTGGAAATAGATAGGATGGAGAGACCTAGAGAACCAAGACCACAAGGTGGTAGAGATGACTTTCCTCTACCTAGACCCAAAGAGCACCCAAGAATATTGAGACCCACCCAATTAGTGAAATCCATGAAAAATTATTTTAATGGGACAGGAGATCCCTATGACCACATGGCCGAGTTCAAGCAAGTGCTACGAGTCGAACAAGTGGATGATATGTTCACCCAATAAAAGGCATTTGGACTCACATTGAAAAACACTACCTTAACATGGTTCCAACCTTTGGAGCAAAGCCAATTTAGAGACACTCATCACTTATTAGAATCATTCATCACTGAGTTCTCTAAAAGTGGGATCAGACACAATACATCTTCTTTGATTCATAGTCTGAAACAAACCCCTCAGGAGATAGTCAAATTAGTGGGACGTAGGTTTAGATAGTACATCGAGAGATGCCCTATGCCAGAGTTACCCACTCAAGATAATCAAGTATCTTTGTTTTTGGATGGGCTATTGAGCTCTAAACTACGATCCTATGTATACTTGAAAGAGCCTAGAACACTAGAGCAATGTTTGAGAGTCTGTATAGACATTGAGGACAACTTAGGAGATGAGCTGGAAATCACCAAGGTCTACAAGGAAATAGATAGTTCTACTCATTCGTTCTCGAAACATTCTAGTTCCATAGAAGAGCTAGCTGAGAAGGTAGCCCAAAAGCTAGAACTCTCAAGCAAATAGATACCTATGATAACTTTAGTCAAACATTGTTATGCTTGTGGTAGTGACCATATAGCAAATGCCTATCCAAACATGACACAACCCCAAGGCAACCCTAGTAGTCAATACTGGATGAAAGAAGGGTGGTACACTAACCACACTACATAAGATTGCCCATACAACAAGCAAGTGGTTATACAGAACTATCCTCAGGCATATCAACAACCCGGTAGATACCCACGACAATACAACACAACCTCATTAGTATAGGCCCCAACAAAACTACCACGTACCCTACTAGACACAACCTAGACCCCAACCGGTCGTAGGCCAACAACCACCACCCCTTGCCAATGTAATCTCTATCAAATACACCATTGCAGAAGAGGTTCTCAGTAGAGCATTAGTACCCTCATCCCCATTGATCACAAAAAATGATCCTAAATCCAACAACTTTAATTCTACCCATGTAGATATCCCACCCACATACTATACCAAGTCGCCCAAACATATGGAAACATACCAATATGAGATTCCACCGATGGAACCTAGCTGGAAAGCAGACTATGCTAATGTCATGTATGCCAATCCCAACCCACGGCCCCAGTTGAGACAGACAAGACCACAGGGCCCTTAAGGACCATGCCTTTAGGTGCCAAGGAGATCACAATATAACGGAGTGCCCACATCCTCCACTAACAGGACAACTGCCAAATTATAACTTTCAAGGTTTTTGTACTGATTGAGGTAAAGAGCATGTCATACGAGAATGCCCTAAAAACCCTGCCAATGCCTCTAAAGTAATGCCCATTAATGTGATAGGCATTGTGCACACTTCACATGGCTTTACATCGGCACCTATTCAAGTTGTGACGAGAGCCCATGCATTGTTACAAAATCAACAACCAAACCCTAATAAAGTAGCTGAGAGTAGGGAAGTCGAAGAGTCAAATGGAACAAAACTCATATCTTGGAAGGATTCATGAGAGAGACTCAAGAGAAAATGGAGTAAGAAGATAAGTGAGCTAGAAGGAAGCTTAAAGGAGACTAGAGCCATAATCTTTGAATTATCATTGCAAGAGTTAAATCAAGAGAACCCAACCCAAAACTAGGATCGGTTCTAGCTGAACATAAACCAGAAAATTTGGATATGATGTTCAAAGCATACCAGGCAAGACTAAGAGAAGGACCCCAAGTGGAAGAATTAAGTAAGAATTATCCTAGAGCAGACCTAGGGAGCGAGAGAACCAAGCACTACATGAAAATGGTAGAATTAGCTCAAACAATTTTTGAAGCATATCAGTATGTCAATTGGAGCAACCTAGTGAAACTAGAGCTACATTTTCAAGGACTACCAGAGAGGTTAGAACATCTGATTTCTACCAATGAGAAGAATAATCCTAAGAGGTCATGTCCTGTCCCAAAGGCACAGGAAGATGCTACATCATCCTTGTCACAAGGGCCTAAAACTACAAATTGAGATAATATTTCTTTGATACATAAGTACTCACAAGATTTTCTAAGAGAAATTCAAGAAGAGCAATGGAAATTGGAGCAAGAAATTCACCCACCTATTCAAGAGATAGATGACCTATAGGAACAATTTCCCCATACCCTCTATATGTGAGGAGCAAGAGGAAGAGCAGCCTAGAGAATAGACGAATTTTGAATGTAGTTCTTTGCAAGAATTACCTCATTTCACTGGTCCTTGGGAAGCAAAGTCCATCAGTATGAGAGCACCCACCGTATTAGTAAGAAATGAAGAATCAGTTATTCGTAGGAACACACTTGTAATAAAGAACACTAAGGTGTAATGTCACCTCACTTTAGAAGAGCTGTTAAAAGTTAAACCCGAGTTGTGGAACCATGTAGCAAACCAATTACCAAAGAAAATTACTACCCACTCTCAGGCAACTTCACACAAGAGAGTGCCAAAAATACCTGTTGAAAGGATTGGAGACAAAGAAGAAGAGGGAAATACCTATTTGCCTATCTCCTACCAAGGCTACACCACCAAAGAAATCTTAGACTCAGGAGCTGGTGCATCCATTGCCACCACTTCCCTATGGAAACCATGGGGCAAGCCAGCCCTTAGACCCATGAGAATGAAACTATAGATGGTTGATGGCAATATTGAGAAACCATTAGGCTTACTAGAAGGAATATCTCTCACTACTTGTGGTGTAGATTTTAAACATGCCTTAGCCATATGTGAGTTTGGAAAGAATCATGTGTATGAGATGATTTTAAGACGTTCTTTTATGCGACAATTCCAAATCATACAAGATTGGGGAACTGACTCTTTGTACCTGCAACATTTGGGAGTGACTACCAAAGTCAACCTCAATGAATATTCCCATCGTGATGTACCCCCACTAGAGTGGAATACCATCCATAAAGCACCTGAAGAAACTGAGTCACACTATTTAACTGAGTCACACTACAACATATGAGGGGCATACTGATGTTGTCTATACCGACGGTCACTCTCGGCGTCGGTATAAACATTGGAAAAGTGGACTTAAAGATACCGATGGTCAAGTGACCGTCAGTATGACCATTTAAAACGGATCTTCGGTGCATCTCGCAACCGTCGCTATAAGCGTCGGTATGAGCGTCGGTATGGGCGTTGGTATAGGCGTTGGTATACGCTGTCGTTGAGGGGTGTGAAGGGAGGCTGATGTTCAACTACAAGAATCGCGCTAACCTAACCGTGTGACTGCACGCAGGGTGCTTCTAAGTATGCCTAGGGCCTTTGGTTGATTTTTCAGTTTAGGTGTGATAAAAACCTATATGTTTCTAATACATGGGAGTGTAAATTAAGAACTAATTATTTAGACTAAGGACCGTAAGGACGAGCGTTTCTATAATTTTCTATAGTTTCTAATTGATAAGACAAAACTAAGTTCTCGTTTGTAATTTTATCTTTAACAAAGTCAACTTCTTCGTTCTCAATTTGATTTGAGTTAGGTTTTCTAACTAAATTAGGTGGGAATAAGTCTTTCTTGTCCTCCGATTTTGGCAAAACTATGGTAATTAAAGGTAAAATTCTAGAAAGAAGACGATCGTAATCTAACGTGTGTAAAGTTTCGTTAACTACTTTATCTTTAATAATTTCAACTTCTATATTTTCATTATTATGTGAACTATTAATTGAAGACGAAAGCAATGTTCCTATTATTAAGTTTTCTAATTCTTGATTCTTAATATCAGAATCGTTTGAAGATACTAGTTTAGAACTACTTGTAGATCCTGATTCTTTAGACATATGAAAAAATAAAAAAAAAGTAAAGATCTCAATTAATTTTCAGAGAAACAGTATGAAGAATTTCAAAATCAATCTTATTTAAGCGTATACAATAAGCCTATACAAAAGTTTATCATAAGTGCTAATACAATTCTCTTAATAGATAATCCTATACAACTTAATAAACAATCTTCAAAAATATCGTATTTTCGTGCTCTTGAAATCTCGTATGCTTGTTTTCTCGTATTCTCCTTTGTAAGCTCTTCAATAATCTGTAGAAATATCATTAGGAACAAAAACATAAGTATATTTTTTTTAATAAATATAAACACTCATTAATTTAGCATTTATAACTTAAACCTATACTAACACATGTATATAAAGACTTCTAACTTTCTAACTTTAATGCATATGAAGACATCTATGCAAACACATATTTATTTACATGCAAACATGCATCAATTAACTTATATCTAATATGTATTCACTAACTTATGTTTAACATGCATTAGCATATACATGCATTATTTTACATTCTTACATGCATGCTTACCTATCTTAACATGCACATGCATACATATATTCATACTATATGCATATAATTATGCATACATGCATACTAACATGCATACATGCATATATGCATCTATTCTTCACATGCACATGCATACACACGCATTTATGAACATGCACTTACTTCTAATATGCATGCACTTACTAACATTTAACATGCAAATATCATATATATGTGCTAACATATAATATGCTTACTCTACCTCTTATGCATTCATACATATATATGCATACATACATTGCATATGCATAAGCATACATGCATACATACTCATCAAATGTATACCACACATGCATACTACACATGCTTATATGCATGCATCACTACTCATGCTAATGCATAAACACACATGCATGCCTATACATACGTATTCTCTCTCTCTCTCTCTCTCTCTCTTTCACTCTCTCGGAATTCTACACTTTGGCACCCATTCTTTATCTGCACGCGAGTTCTTTTCATTGCCTTTTACCACTGATGGACATGAGAAGTGCATACACAAGCACTACTAAAAGGTAGTAACGCTAGCTCCCCATATGGAACTAGCTGTAGATCAAACAGGTAAGAACAAAGTGGTTATGATGCCTATAATATTCCCAAGCATATGATTCTCGACGTTGAGGATTCTGCAAAGTCACTCTTGTCAGGTGGAGTTGACAAAGAACCCATGAACAAGATGGGGTGCATCTTCATTAGGATCAACCTCAGCCTGCATGCTAGCAGAATTATCCAGGTGCGCATCAATCATGCAACAAATTCTTCATGCAAAGAATGATGATGAGACTGCTGTTCAGCGTGCCCTGAGCTGCCTCGTATAGAGACCCACTTGACGATCAACGAGGCTGCATCTAACGATTTCTGATGCATGCGCTCCATCAAATGTGCAACATGCATGTGCTGTTGAGGAGCCGTTGATTTCATAAGCTGAGGCAACTCAGAGCTGGGAAAGTCGTAAGAATTGAAAGCAGAGGGGAAGATGCCTTGACACCGATGCTATGTATGCGATGATCACAATGGATCTCACTCTCGGTCCCTATCTTATCTGTCCGTCTGCATCAGCAGACTCTCTCTCTCCCCCATGCATACGATCTTGGACGCTAAGGACTCTGTGAAGCCACAATGGAGTCGAAAAAAAACACATGGACAAGGTGGGGTGCACGTGCCCGGTTAGGACCAGCCTTGGCGTACGTGCTACCAGCTCATCCAGGTGAGGCATCTACCACCCAACAGACGAATCATGCAAAGAGTAATGGTGACGCTAGTGATAAACATGCCCCGCGCTGCCTTGAACAGAGACCCACTTGGCGATCAACAAGGCTGGATCTAACGACATGATTTTTCTGAGTCGAGACTTGTAGCTGGACAGACCAAGGAGACACAGAGGAGACGAACAATGAACGTGAAAGATTTGTCAAAGCACTGTTGAAGAGAGAAGGAGCAGAGGTAGGAGATATGGTAGAATCTCCTCCTCACATTCTCCTCTCCTCTCCTCTTGCTTTCAAAACATGCGCCAGCCCTCCATACCTGCAAGAATTTCTCCCTCATTCTCTCTCTCCCTCTCTCTCTCTCTCTACGGACGTACCTGCAGAAATATCATTAGGAACTAACTCATAAGATAATCACATATATATATTGAAACTTTAGGATGCGTGCGTGCAAGTTCTTAGTTAACTAAGACATACATGCTCTTTAACTAACGCACATCCACTTATACCATGCAATCATGAGTTAACTAATACATAGCACTTGTTAACTACATCGCATGTAATGTTATAGTTAATTTACGTATATTATGAATTAAAGAAAAAGAATAATCATTTTTTTTATTATAGTAATTCAATTAATATAAAATTTCATTATTAATGTATTAATTCATCATCACTTTTTAATTTATATAATAGATATAAATATCAATTAGTTTACTTGACTTTATATATAATATAGTAGTGAAAAATTAGTCAATTATATTAATTATCCTATAATATCACTTAGATATATTAACTAATTTCAATTCCTAATATAGATTAAATTCATTTAAAATATAGGTATAAAGAAATATCTCTATATGCTTGACTATTACTTGGGTTAAAACTCATAATCATTTAAGCTATAATGCGATTAGATATCTTATGGCCTAAAAATCCATTTACATTAGTATTTAATTAATGATTCTATAAAAGTTAATATACCCCCATACTCACACATTTGGGTAAATAGGTATAGATGTTCTCATTTATATGATTATTCATGAACTTACATGGGTACAACTTCAGAGTTAATCCCACTTATCATATACAATAGAAGTTCTCATAACATATGTAAACAAGTACTTAGAGTGAATCATACTCAACACATTTAGAAGTTTCCAGAATTTATGAATAGGTAAACATATAGGGTTTCACCCACATATATTGTAGGGTGCTAGACCTTTTCTTAAGGAATACATTCACATAAATGAATTCAACTCTTGAAGCATATCTAAAGCTAAGATATATTCTAAACAACATGAAAGTTCACATGCATAAACATAAACATTAGAATTAACAAACATTATCATACATTCTTACCTATTCTCTTGCATCCACATACATATAAAAATATGTTTTTATTGTCTTTAACTAATAGAGATGAGGTCTTCTCTTAATTCAGATCTTCTTGCTTTTGTTATCTACAGGTACTCAAGAGGAAAACATTAGTCATTTTAAATCAATACATTAAAAATTCTATGAGGGAGATATCATTTAACCGACTCTAAAGCAAAATATTTTTATTTTTCCATATGACAATTAAAGTGAGGAAATCCTTCCGACATCTGCCCCCACCAAACCTGCACATCGCCCTCGATGGGCCAACCTACAGATCAAATAGGAAAGCAGTATCAAATTCTTTTAAAAAAATATTTCTTAAACTATTTTTAAACTTATATGAAATATGCTCCTAAAGGTAAGTACATCTTCTAGTAGTTAAGAAAAACCTTTTAAAATTATGCAAACTTGAATCACAAACGTTTTCGTTCAATGCATAAAATTGAAAACAAGTTTTAGAAAGTCCCATAGAAATCAATCAGACAGTTGTGGTACTTGCTCTTCTATTAGCCCGTTCAAAAGTAATAAATATTTTATATAAATGGTCTATCCCTCATTCCCTAGCCACTCGCCATAAGATGCATCTAACTAATTCCTCTATAGCATAAATCCGCCTCATAATGCCCGTATAGAATTTCAGTAGTGGTTTCGAGACCACAACTGAACCATGATAACTTTTTTCCTTTCTTTTCATTCTTTTCTTTTTCTTTTTCTTTTTTTTAATTTTCTTTTTCTCATCTTGCAGTAGCCATTAATATACTGCTTGATGTTCTCATTTTTCTCTTTTCTTAATTTTTCTTCGTAACTTTTTTGTTTAAGGGGAAAGGCTTAACCCCTATTCAGAGCAGAGGTTCTAGAGGAATGCTATAGTGGGAATTAGGATCTCATTAGCAACATAGTTTGGAAGTTAAGGTAGTCTACCTATATAAAATAAACTTACTTCTTACTAGGAGTCGTAAGTCAAGTGTTCCCTCTCCTATCCTTATGAAAGCCATAGGGTCTCTAATTCTTATCTTCTCTTCATACACATTCCTACTTCAGTTTTAAATTCATTATTTCATAATTTTAAAAATCTTCCTTTCCTATCAGAAGGTTGTACACATCTACTCATGAAATGCATCAATTAAAAACAATTATATTAAGGACTAATAAATAAGTAAAGTTTAGAATTCTTTCACCTGATCTTTTTTTATTCTGCTTCATCGTTGTCCTCCAAGAAGTCTTCATCCAATTCAAATTTACTGCTTTCTCTTCTTCTAAACAACTTTATTCTTTTCCCTGCAATCAAATTCTTTAGCATAGAACCATCAAATTCACGTAATTTATATGTACCTCTTTCATAAACTGAAACAACAATGTAAGGTCTGAACCAACGTTTAGTTAGTTTCCGACGTGCATCGTATTGAGTATCAAATGTACTATCATATACAAGCACCCCGTCACCACTCTCTATTGGTTGCGGTCTTAGTGTATGTTTCTTATCAAAGTATAATTTATTTTTCAATCTAGATGTTTTTAATTTCTTTATTGCTTCTTTAAGATTTTCATTTCCTTGTTTTAATTGCTTAATTCTAAGTTCTATTAAGTCCTCTCTTGAAACGTTATCTTTCCAACCTAAATTTATCCAATTAATTATCTCAGCATGAATGGGAAATAATGGTTTCTGACAATACATGAGTTCAGCCGGCATAAAACCAGTTGTTCTCGTGTACGTCATGCGATCAGCCTAAAGAGCAAATGGGAGATATTTTGGCCATTGACCAATATCTTTGTGGCAAGCTTTTGAAATAGCCTTCACTATGGAAGGATGTCCTCGTTCTATTTTACCATTTGCTTCTGGGTTATAGGCAGTCGTAAGAGACAATCGAATCCCATGTTGTGCAAAGAATTCTCTCGCCTCTCTCGCATCTAACTCACCTCTATCCGCTACTACTTTTTCTATATATCCAAATCTGGATAAAACTTCTTCTAGAAGGAATACGCATACATTATAAGTAGTATTAGAACGAGGCGCTCTACCTTCAACGTGGTTTGTCAAATCCTCTCATGCAAGAACAATATATCTCATGCCATCATTGCTTTTAGGCATGGTCACAAGGTCTAATACCCACTTGTAATGAATACAAGGTGGATAGGTCGGGTGAAGGGGATCTCTATGCTTGACAGAGGAATGTAACTGGCACGTACTACAAGTGCTCACAAATTCTTTAACAGTTACATACATCCTCGGCCACCAGTAGCTTTCTCTAATTTTTTCATATGTAGCTACAAATCCTTTATGACCAGCCCAAAGGCTTTCGTGCATCTCTTGCATAACTTGCACTTGAAAAACCTTCAAACCTAGCACTCTTTGAGGGTTTCGAACCTTTCCTCTAGCATGTCTCCAAAGATATCCATCTTTCAAGAAGAAGTTGAAAGACTTCTTTCTGATGTTCCGGAATCGATTTGAAGACCAGCTTGGGGAAGGCTGAAATGAACTCAGATAGTTTCCTATATCTCGCCACTCTCTTTCATAATCATTTTCTCTAAATCTTTCATACGTATAGGTAGATGTTTCATAATTTAATAAATTAATATGATTATTTAATGCTTCACTATCATTATCGAACTTTGCTCTTGAAAGCATATCAGCAACGGTGTTATGTTTACCGGCTATATGAACAAAAGCAGGATTAATGAATTTAATATAGGCTATCCATCGAAGCATAGCTATATCTGGAGATGAACAATTAGCTATTAAACCTATTAATGGAAGACAATCGGTCTCTACTATTACATTAGCTCCTATAAAGTACTCTTTATCTGTTTTTAAAGCTGTAACTAATCCCCACAGTTCTCTCTTAATTTGCGGGTAATTCTTTTGAGTATCATGAAGAATCTTTGCTCCAAAGCGAACTGCGTACCTTTGTTCCTTCTCATCATCCTGCTCAATGACCCAGCCTATACCAATAGGACTAGTGTCAACGGTTAGGATTACAGGCTTATTTCCTTTATAGTCAATACGTTTCAAAATAGGAGCATTGATAAGCAATTGCTTTAGACATCTCATAATTGTAGAATGTTCATCAGTCCAAAAGAATTTCTTTCTCCCATTGAATAGATGGAGTGACCAGCAAATGCCTCGACAAACTCATCTACAATGGGACCCGTTCCTACATTCCTAATAGTGACTTTATTCACAGGCTGCAAATCCTGAATAAAGCGTAGCTTCCCACTCTTTTTCGGTACCGTGAACCACCTATTAGAGTATGGTGCTGAGGATGGTTCCAGAATTCTCATGGAAATCTTCTCCTTTAACAGTCTCATTAGCTCAGGTAAATGAGCCTTTGGGACTGGAATCGGACGAAGATTCCAAGGAATATGCGGTACTGTGAAAATAATCATTGGAGCTACTAACTTTGGGTCCGCACAACCTATCTCATGAGGGAATAAAGAAAAAGCTTTACCATGACAAACAAGCATCTTGGTAAACTGCTCTTTTTCAATTTGAGAAAGAAATTCATCACCGAATTTAATAAACTTCTTACTCTCATCAGTAAATATGTGACCTATCTTAGATCGATCTCTAAGAATAGGATCATTTGATACTCGACGAAGTATATCATGACTATCTTTGGGTAAGGGTTGAGCTACAGGCTTTATTTTCTTTTCTACAGTTTTGTATTTAGTTTCTATGCTAATTTCATGTTCTAGGATAAATTCACTAATAATCTCATACTCTTGAATAGAGTTAAGAATTATCAGATTTGATTCAAAATTTTCATGAGAAACACTTTCTAGCTCTTCTAATAGAGTGGAACTTTTTGATAATTCAATTATACTCTCAATTTTCTCGTCACTTGAAATTAATCCAGTTTGTTTGAAATATTTTTGAGTTTGTTTTCTAAATGTTTTTGGAATGTTTTCATTAGTAATATAATGCAAACTAGTTGTAGGAGTACAAATTAAGTAATTTTCAAATTTATGTTCATTGATAGGCGAGACATCAAAACAACGTCCACTATTGTCTCGCTCAATAGTGAAGTCTAGCAGAAATTTTGATCATAATACGCTCCATATTCTCTTACAGCCAGTGGATCATCACAAACATGACTGATCGAGTCAATGGGATTTCTTCTTAAGCTCTTTCTATTTCTAGTGTGGTTTGGGCAAACCGTGATAACTTGCAAAGAATCCATCCCTGATTTGGATCGAATTCTTGCATACGCTGATCCGTCATTCATTGCTTTTGTTTCCATCCTCATTTCAGCTATAAATGGCTGACCAAGAATCACTTCATATGAACAACTATCTTGAACGAAGAAGTGAAACTCTTCTCGAACACCACCTATCATAATAGGCACATTCGCACATGCACCCAACAAAATACCAGAGCCATTATCAGCTGTTCTCATCCGCCAACCATGCTCTTTATCAATTGGCCATCTAAATTTGTCAAAGAACTTTTTTGAAATCACGTTTATCTCTGACCCTGAATCAATGAGAGCCAAAGCTAAACAAGAATCCTTCTCATCACCGATTCTAATCTTTACTTCTGGTGTGCCTCGTGCCTAGAAGGTAGAATTGTATTTACTTTCACTCTTGAACATTTCTTCATCCGGTTGTATAGGTCCTAGAAAATTTCTATTTACACTACCTGTTGTAAATTCTTCATCATCCTCATAGTCACTTTCTCTTAATGTAACTGCATCATTCATAGCTAGAGTTTCTTCTGCCACGTCTTGCATATCCTCGTCTTGTGGCAAAGGAAAGCGTCTTCTTCTAATAAGTCGAATAAAACTATCCTTGAACTCCGGTTTCGCTATGGAAAACACTTGCTCAAGTGACATCGTTACTTGACTTTTTAGAAGAATGTCATTTAAAATCTCCCTAGCATCATTTTTCTTTTCGAGCTCAGAAATCATAATAGCACGTGGAGCTCTTCTTCCTTTTTTCTTCCCTTTCTCTTCATTTTGCTTTTGATCTTCTTTATTTTTAGGTTTAGAGGTTTCCAATTTCTTCTGTTCTTCATGCGATTGAACATTTTCATCGGTCGGCTTTTTGCCTTCCTTTATCATTTTCCTCTTCTCTTCTTGAGATAAATTTGATTCATCAAACTGAACTTTTTTATCAGTTTTCTTTTCATCTTCTCTCGTTTGTCTCCTAGTTACCCTCCTATCACCTTCTTCTACATCATCCTGTTGATCTTCTCGTCTCCGTTTTTCCTCAACATTAGCAATGTGAGAAAAGACAGAGGATTAATCTACAGGAGATTTACATGCAGTCTTGTACATTATCTCGTCTCTAGTTCGTACCAGTGCCTCTATTGAATATGGATTTTGGCTAGGCATTGAAGAAGGCCTATCCTCGATGGCTCTAGTCTTGCAGCCGAAGTACTGGCAGTTGCATCTGATACTGTTAAATTTTCATAAAGCTTTTTCATTTCGCCTTTGCCCCAATTAACGAACAAAGGAAGACGTGACCTAAAGTCACATAGTCTTCTATCTATTTCCACAACTAATTGATTCGCCTTAGCACTTTTTAATTCTTCACAAGCAAATGATGCGTGCTCCTGACTATCGCACCAAACACAGCGTTTCCCGCCAGTCCCTCTTTTCTCATTATTTCTTTGAAAGGGTGGCTGTACAGCAAACTGAGGAGCTTGCTGAGAAGCAAACTGAGGAGCTTGCTGAGAAGCAAACTGAGGAGCTTGCTGAGAAGCAAACTGAGGAGCTTGCTGAGAAGCAAACTGAGGAGCTTGCTGTGGTACTGGCTAAAAGACTGGTTGAGGTGGAACATACTGAGGCATAACTTGTTGATTAGGCAGAGCTTGCCCTGCACCACTACTGCTAGCCCCTGGATCATTAAAGCTCATGGAGTAAACTTGTTTATTTAAGTTAGCAACCTCTTTTGAAAGAGATGCTTGCATGTTCATGACATTTTCCATTTGTTTACATAGAATATCTAATTGAAATTCTATGGGAGCTTTAGTAGTAGTTGTATTATTAGCCGTAGCCATAGTAGCAGGCTTTGGCATGTCAACTTGCCTTATAGCAGGAGTTTCCCTTGGCTGAGAAGCATTAGGTCTAGAATATAAAATCGTTTGCCTTTGCTTCATTTGAGCAACAGCCTCTATCTCTTTTTTGACTTCTCCCAGTCATCAGTTAGCCCATACCTTTTTCTTGGCTCTTCTATTCGTCTTTCAATTTCAGCCCTATCTTCTGGATTAAGTATTTTAAGAAAATATATAATTACATCTGGATTAATAGCATTTCTGTCATCTTCAGGAAGTTGAGCCAGATGTCTCATAAACTCACCGTGAAGATGAGTTAAAGACTCATTGCTCTTAACAGTGTTTAACCAACGCAGAAATCCTTCACGACTGTGCTGGCTAAAATCTTCGAGGTAGAACATTTTATGAAGTTCCTTTCTAAATTCCGCCCAAGGTTTTTCAGCGTGTTCTTGTATAGCTTCTAGAATTGAACTAGAAACTACACGTCCAAAGTATTTCACTAGTACATCTTCAGGTAATCCCTGGATTTGCACTTGCTCCTCAAATGCATCCAAGTATTCCGTAATGTTTAATCCGGTAAATTTTCCTTTTTCTTTTAGAATAGCTTGGACTGTACGTGTCCCTTGCTTTTCTATCATCATGTTCCTAAACATTTCCTCCATTTTGCGTTCTTCATAACGTTTCGAATAGAGAAGAAGTTCCCTAATAGCCGGATCTAATTGCTCTCTAAATTGCCTAAATCTATCACTAGTTGATAAAGCCAGGGATGGCTTTACCCTAGTCCTAGGCTTTACTAATTCTAATCTTCTTTTTCTAAAATAATTTTAAATTTAAAAAAACCTAAATTTTGACTTATCTCTTATATTTACTCTTTTTGAATTTAAGTTTTTTTAGAGATTTTAAATTTTTTAAACTTTTCCAATTTAAAGGGTTTCATAATTTTTATAAAATAGTTTTTCTTGATTTAAGTTTTTAGTTTACTATTAATTTCTTTAAAATTAATTTCTTTGAAAAAAAATAAAAGCATTAACTATAGAAAGAAACCTAAATTTAAACTATTTTTATGCTATAAGCTTTCTTTTTATGCAATAAAACAAACAATCTTTCTTTTTCAAAACTTAAAATCTTTTCTTTTAAGTGATGCAAAAATAATGGCTTTTCTTAAAATGCAGATATTTAAATGCTTTAAGCAAAAATTATATTTCCTAGATACAAAAGAAAGATTCAAATATCTTTTAAATGCTAATATGAAAGTGCTTAGATCCTAGTATAGATGAAAACAACTTTTCTTTTTAAGTGATGTGCGTAAACTAAAAATAAAGAACTTAAAATAAACACCTTACTTGATGATATTTTTGCTGAAGAGGTTCGAAAGTGAACGTTAAAACAATCTAAAACACAAAATTTATCTTGATTCTCTTGAACGTTGAGGGGGGGGTTTGAAACGACGAAGCTCCACCAGTTGGAAATCCTTCTTCCACGGTTTTGTCACAGCTTCAATCTTCAATTTTTCTGCATACAAGAAGAAAATGAAATTAGAGATTTAAATCAAAACTGAAAATGTAACGTAAGTCCTAGGCACACTATCGTCACGCTTCACGTCGGGTTCACCAAAGCTATCGTAGAGGGGTGTGAAGGGAGGCTGACGTTCAACTACAAGAATCGCGCTAACCTAACCGTGTGACTGCACGCAGGGTGCTTCTAAGTATGCCTAGGGCCTTCGGTTGATTTTTCAGTTTAGGTGTGATAAAAACCTATATGTTTCTAATATATGGGAGTGTAAATTAAGAACTAATTATTTAGACTAAGGACCGTAAGGACCAGCGTTTCTATAATTTTCTATAGCTTCTAATTGATAAGACAAAACTAAGTTCTCGTTTGTAATTTTATCTTTAACAAAGTCAACTTCTTCGTTCTCAATTTGATTTGAGTTAGGTTTTCTAACTAAATTAGGTGGGAATAAGTCTTTCTTGTCCTCCGATTTTGGCAAAACTATGGCAATTAAAGGTAAAATTCTAGAAAGAAGACGATCGTAATCTAACGTGTGTAAAGTTTCGTTAACTACTTTATCTTTAATAATTTCAACTTCTATATTTTCGTTATTATTTGAACTATTAATTGAAGATGGAAGCAATGTTCCTATTATTAAGTTTTCTAATTCTTGATTCTTAATATCAGAATCGTTTGAAGATACTAGTTTAGAACTACTTGTAGATCTTGATTCTTTAGACATATGAAAAAAAAAAAAAAAAGGTAAAGATCTCAATTAATTTTCAGAGAAACAGTATGAAGAATTTCAAAATCAATCTTATTTAAGCCTATACAATAAGCCTATACAAAAGTTTATCATAAGTGCTAATACAATTCTCTTAATAGATAATCCTATACAACTTAATAAACAATCTTCAAAAATATCGTATTTTCGTGCTCTTGAAATCTCATATGCTTGTTTTCTCGTATTCTCCTTTGTAAGCTCTTCAATAATCTGCAAAAATATCATTAGGAACAAAAACATAAGTATATTTTTTTTAATAAATATAAACACTCATTAATTTAGCATTTATATCTTAAACCTATACTAACACATGTATATAAAGACTTCTAACTTTCTAACTTTAATGCATATGAAGACATCTATGCAAACACATATTTGTTTACATGCAAACATGCATCAATTAACTTATATCTAATATGTATTCACTAACTTATGTTTAACATGCATTAGCATATACATGCATTATTTTACATTCTTACATGCATGCTTACCTATCTTAACATGCACATGCATACATATATTCATACTATATGCATATAATTATGCATACATGCATACTAACATGCATACATGCATATATGCATCTATTCTTCACATGCACATGCATACACACGCATTTATGAACATGCACTTACTTCTAATATGCATGCACTTACTAACATTTAACATGCAAATATCATATATATGTGCTAACATATAATATGCTTACTCTACCTCTTATGCATTCATACATATATATGCATACATACATTGCTTATGCATAAGCATACATGCATACATACTCATCAAATGTATACCACATATGCATACTACACATGCTTATATGCATGCATCACTACTCATGCATATGCATAAACACACATGCATGCCTATACATACGTATTCTCTCTCTCTCTCTCTCTCTCTCTTTCACTCTCTCGGAATTCTACACTTTGGCACCCATTCTTTATCTGCACGCGAGTTCTTTTCATCGCCTTTTACCACTGATGGACATGAGAAGTGCATACACAAGCACTACTAAAAGGTAGTAACGCTAGCTCCCCATATGGAACTAGCTGTAGATCAAACAGGTAAGAACAAAGTGGTTATGATGCCTATAATATTCCCAAGCATATGATTCTCGACGTTGAGGATTCTGCAAAGTCACTCTTGTCAGGTGGAGTTGACAAAGAACCCATGAACAAGATGGGGTGCATCTTCATTAGGATCAACCTCAGCCTGCATGCTAGCAGAATTATCCAGGTGCGGCATCAATCATGCAACAAATTCTTCATGCAAAGAATGATGGTGAGACTACTGTTCAGTGTGCCCTAAGTTGCCTCGTATAGAGACCCACTTGACGATCAATGAGGCTGCATCTAACGGTTTCTGATGCATGCGCTCCATCAAATGTGCAGCATGCACGTGCTTTTGAGGAGCCGTTGATTTCATAAGGTGAGGCAACTCAGAGCTTGGACAGTCGCAAGAATTGAAAGCAGAGGGGAAGATGCCTTGACACCGATGCTATGTATGCGATGATCACAATGGATCTCACTCTCGGTCCCTATCCTATCTGTCCGTCTGCATCAGCAGACTCTCTCTCTCCCCCATGCATACGATCTTGGACGCTAAGGACTCTACGAAGCCACAATGGAGTCGAAAAAAACCACATGGACAAGGTGGGGTGCACGTGCCCGGTTAGGACCAGCCTTGGCCTACGTGGTACCAGCTCATTCAAGTGAGGCATCTACCACCCAACAGACGACTCATGCAAAGAGTAATGGTGACGCTAGTGATAAACATGCCCCGCGCTGCCTTGAACAGAGACCCACTTGGCGATCAACAAGGCTGCATCTAATGACATGATTTTTCTGAGTCGAGACTTGTAGCTGGACAGACCAAGGAGACACAGAGCAGACGAACAATGAACATGAAAGATTTGTCAAAGCACTGTTGAAGAGAGAAGGAGCAGAGGTAGGAGATATGGTAGAATCTCCTCCTCACATTCTCCTCTCCTCTCCTCTTGCTTTCAGAACATGCGCTAGCCCTGCATACCTGCAAGAATTTCTCCCTCATTCTCTCTCTCCCTCATTCTCTCTCTCCCTCTCTCTCTCTACGGACATACCTATAGAAATATCATTAGGAACTAACTCATAAGATAATCACATATATATATTGAAACTTTAGGATGCGTGCGTGCAAGTTCTTAGTTAACTAAGACATACATGCTCTTTAACTAACGCACATCCACTTATACCATGCAATCATGAGTTAACTAATACATAGCACTTGTTAACTACATCGCATGTAATGTTATAGTTAATTTACGTATATTATGAATTAGAAAAAAAGAATAATCATTTTTTTTAATTATTATAGTACTTCAATTAATATAAAATTTCATTATTAATGTATTAATTCATCATCACTTTTTAATTTATATAATAGATATAAATATTAATTAATTTACTTGACTTTATATATAATATAGTAGTGAAAAATTAGTCAATTATATTAATTATCCTATAATATCACTTAGATATATTAACTAATTTCAATTCCTAGTATAGATTAAATTCATTTAAAATATAGGTATAAAGAAATATCTCTATATGCTTGACTATTACTTGGGTTAAAACTCATAATCATTTAAGCTATAATGCGATTAGATATCTTATGGCCTAAAAATCGATTTACATTAGTATTAATTAATGATTCTATAAAAGTTAATATACCCCCATACTCACACATTTGGGTAAATAGGTATAGATGTTCTCATTTATATGATTATTCATGAACTTACATGGGTACAACTTCAGAGTTAATCCCACTTATCATATACAATAGAAGTTCTCATAACATATGTAAACAAGTACTTAGAGTGAATCATACTCAACACATTTAGTTTCCAGAATTTATGAATAGGTAAACATATAGGGTTTCACCCACATATATTGTAGGGTGCTAGACATTTTCTTAAGGAATACATTCACATAAATGAATTCAACTCTTGAAGCATATCTAAAGCTAAGATATATTCTAAACAACATGAAAGTTCACATGCATAAATATAAACATTAGAATTAACAAACATTATCATACATTCTTACCTATTCTCTTGCATCCACATACATATACAAATATGTTTTTATTGTCTTTAACTAATAGAGATGAGGTCTTCTCTTAATTCAGCTCTTCTTGTTTTTGTTATCTGCAGGTACTCAAGAGAAAAACATTAGTCATTTTAAATCAATACATTAAAAATTCTATGAGGGAGATATCATTTAACGGAATCTAAAGCAAAATATTTTTATTTTTCCATATGACAATTAAAGTGAGGAAATCCTTCCGACATCTGCCCCCACCAAACCTGTACATCGCCCTCGATGGGCCAACCTGCAGATCAAATAGGAAAGCAGTATCAAATTCTTTTAAAAAATATTTCTTAAACTATTTTTAAACTTATATGAAATATGCTCCTAAAGGTAAGTACATCTTCTAGTAGTTAAGAAAAACCTTTTAAAATTATGCAAACTTGAATCACAAACGTTTTCGTTCAATGCATAAAATTGAAAACAAGTTTTAGAAAGTCCCATAGAAATCAATCAGACAGTTGTGGTACTTGCTCTTCTATTAACCCATTCAAAAGTAATAAATATTTTATATAAATGGTCTATCCCTCATTCCCTAGCCACTCGCCATAAGATGCATCTAACTAATTCCTCTATAGCATAAATCCGCCTCATAATGCCCATATAGAATTTCAGAAGTGGTTTTGAGACCACAACTAAATCATGATGACTTTTTTCTTTTCTTTTCATTCTTTTCTTTTTCTTTTTCTTTTTTTTTAATTTTCTTTTTCTCATCTTGCAGTAGCCATTAATATACTGCTTGATGTTCTCATTTTTCTCTTTTCTTAATTTTTCTTCACAACTTTTTGTTTAAGGGGAAAGGCTTAACCCCTATCCAGAGCAGAGGTTCTAGAGGAATGCTATAGTGGGAATTAGGATCTCATTAGCAACATAGTTTGGAAGTTAAGGTAGTCTACCTATATAAAATAAACTTACTTCTTACTAGGAGTCGTAAGTCAAGTGTTCCCTCTCCTATCCTTATGAAAGCCATAGGGTCTCTAATTCTTATCTTCTCTTCATACACATTCCTACTTCAGTTTTAAATTCATTATTTCATAATTTTAAAAAATCTTCCTTTCCTATCAGAAGGTTGTTACACATCTACTCATGAAATGCATCAATTAAAAATAATTATATTAACAACTAATAAATAAGTAAAGTTTAGAATTCTTTCACCTGATCTTTTTTTATTCTTCTTCATCGTCATCCTCCAAGAAGTCTTCATCCAATTCAAATTTACTGCTTTCTCTTCTTCTAAAACACTTTATTCTTTTCCCTGCAATCAAATTCTTTAGCATAGAACCATCAATTCACGTAATTTAGATGTACCTATTTCATAAATTGAAACAACAACGTAGGTCCGAACCAACGTTTAGTTAGTTTTCGACGTGCATCGTATTGAGTATCAAACATACTATCATATACAAGCACCCAGTCACCACCTCTCTATTGGTTGCGGTCTTAGTGTATGTTTCTTATCAAAATATAATTTATTTTTCAATCTAGATGTTTTTAATTTCTTTAGTGCTTCTTTAAGATTTTCATTCCTTGTTTTAATTGCTTAATTCTAAGTGCTATTTAAGTCCTCTCTTGAAACGTTATCCAACCTAAATTTATCCAATTAATTATCTCAGTATGAATGGGAAATAATGGTTTCTGATAATACTGAGTTCAGCCGGCATAAAACCAGTGTTCTCGTGTACTCATGCGATTAGCCCAAAGAGCAAAATGGGAGGATATTTTGGCCATTGATCCAATATCTCCGTGGCAAGCTTTTGAAATAGCCTATCACTATGGAAGGATGTCCTCGTTCTATTTTACCATTTGCTTCTGGTGATAGGGAACGTCGTAAGAGACAATCGAATCCCATGTTGTGCAAAGAATTCTCCTCGCCTCTCTCGCATCTACTCACCTCTATCCGCTACTACTTTTCTAGTATATCCAAATCTGGATAAAACATTCTTCTCTAGAAGGAATACGCATACATTATAAGTAGGTATTAGAACGAAGCGCTCTACCTTTGACGTTGGTTTGTCAAATCCTCCTTCGTGCAAGAACAATATATCTCATGCCATCATTGCTTTTTAGTCATGGTTCACAGGTCTAATACCCACTTGTAATGAATACAAGGTGGATAGGTCGGGTGAAGGGGATCTCTATGCTTGACAGAGGACTGTAACTGACACGTACTACAAGTGCTCACAAATTCTTTAACAGTTACTACATCCTCGGCCACCAGTACTTCTCTAATTTTTTCATATGTAGCTACAAATCCTTTATGACCAGCCCAAAGTCTTTTGTGCATCTCTTGCATAACTTGCACTTGAAAAACCTTCAAACCTAGCACTCTTTGAGGGTTTTGAACCTTTCCTCTAGCATGTCTCCAAAGATATCCATCTTTCAAGAAGAAGTTGAAAGACTTCTTTCTGATGTTACGGAATCGATTTGAAGACCAGTTTGGGGAAGGCTGAAATGAACTCAGATAGTTTCCTATATCTCGCCAGTCTCTTTCATGATCGTTTTCTCTAAATCTTTCATACGTATAGGTAGATGTTTCATAATTTAATAAATTAATATGATTATTTAATGCTTCACTATCATTATCGAACTTTGCTCTTGAAAGCATATCAGCAACGGTGTTATGTTTACCGGCTATATGAACAAAAGCAGGATTAATGAATTTAATATAGGCTATCCATCGAAGCATAGCTATATCTGGAGATGAACAATTAGCTATTAAACCTATTAATGGAACACAATCGGTCTCTACTATTACATTAGCTCCTATAAAGTACTCTTTATCTATTTTTAAAGCTGTAACTAATCCCCACAGTTCTCTCTTAATTTGCGGGTAATTCTTTTGAGTATCATGAAGAATCTTTGCTCCAAAGCGAACTGCGTACCTTTGTTCCTCATCATCCTGCCCAATGACCCAGCCTATACCAATAGGACTAGTGTCAACGGTTAGGATTACAGGCTTATTTCCTGTATAGTCAATACGTTTCAAAATAGGAGCATTGATAAGCAATTGCTTTAGACGTCTCATAATTCTAGAAAGCTCATCAGTCCAAAAGAATTTCTTTCTTTTTCTTAATAAATCATAAAGCGGATTCGCTACATGAGCAAAGTGAGGGATCCAGATGACATAGAAAACACATGCACCTAGGAATCTCCTTACTTCACTTACATTGCGACATCTCTTAGAAATCCTACTAATGGCATCAACTTTTGCTGGATAGGGTCTACGACCATAATGGCCACATAAATGCCCAACTATTAGCACTTCATTAACACCAAAAGTTGATTTTTCTAGGGAGAAAGTTAGTCCAACCTCTTCAAATCTTTCAAATATCTTTTCACAATCTGAAATATGGCTGGAAACAAACTTTCTACAACTAGATGAATCTAAACTTTCATCCTTTTCTTTTTCCACACACCCCTTTATTGGAATATCATCAATAAAAGGCATCATCACTTTTGGGATAAAGTCATGTAGGACCAGATTCATAGCATTCATCATGTGTGCCATAGAATTCGTGGCTCCTTGTGGTAAAGTACACATATGTACTAAACCCAAAGGAGTCTTCATCGTGGTCATATCTCGACTCTCAATTGCTAATTGAAACTGATCGTACCCTGAATACAGGTCTCCCATTGAATAGATGGAGTGACCAGCAAATGCCTCGACAAACTCATCTACAATGGGACCCGTTCCTACATTCCTAATAGTGACTTTATTCACAGGCTGCAAATCCTGAATAAAGCGTTGTCGTCGAGATTTTCTCTCCTCTCTCACTTGTGAAGGCCTACAAAAAACATATTTGGCGAAGGTAGCCGGAATTCCCCGAGAAGTCCAGGATGCATCAAGGATGTCAAAGGAAGCTCACATACAAAGTTTCAAAGAAATCAAGAAAGTCCATGGTAGCAGTCAAAGCTGGTCAAAGTTGGGAAATTAGGGCAAAAATTTCATTGTCACCAAATTAGATGAAAATTCATATACTTGTAAAGATTGTCAAAGGCAGTCTATAGCCCAAATTTCAGCAAAAAATGGATTTTGTAGCACATGATATGCTATGTTCATTTGTAAAAATGTATTTTTTCTAGTTGACCCTACAAATTCTTGTATAGAAATTTATGTTAGCCATATGGTTTGGCATGTATAAAGATCATATGTGGCTACATATTTGTACAAATTTTCAAGGCTATCAGAGCTTCCTAGACACCTTAATGCCACCTTGCAAGCTTCCAAATGTAGTCAAACTTATACAAGGGAGATTCAGATGGGAGCTTTTTCAGCATATTCCTGAAGGAGATCTTTGGAAACATAGTCCTACAAAGTTTCATCTTCATCAAAGCCTATTTGGAGGGTCAAAGAGTACAAAGTCCAGTTTTCAGGATCACCGCAGTTTTCTAGTTTAAGCAAATGAAGGGTTGAAGGGCCACCACATGGCGAAAGCTGATTGATCCATGTTGTACGATCAAGATGAGCTCATATTCAAGGGTGGAGATGCACTTATGCTTAAAGCAAGGAGGATCCACAAGTTTTTCCATAAAAGAAGATTTTTTGACAATCAAAGATCAATAATGCAGCTTTCTCCAAAAATAGTGGCTTATCTTATCCAAACGGATGTCGGCACTGATCCGACGGTGTAGATCATCCCAGATCCAATGGTGGAGAATGAAGGCGCCTAAATTTCACTCCTTTACACTAGATTGATAGAAAGAACAATTCCAAGCCATTGATTTGATTAATCAAATGGTTGTAATCAAAAGTAGTGATCCTAGAGTTGAGAGTGATTTCTCTAGATCCAAGGGCCAAATTCATTCAAAAAAACTATATAAACCCCCCTCCAAACTCCTAGAGCATCATTGTTATGCATCCATAGGGCTCATGCTAGCTTACGGTTTCCTTGAGACGATCACCCTTGGTTGAGCGAGTGAGGATCCAAGGTGGGCTAGTATGAGTATAGTACCTAGTTTCAAATTTAAGTTAGAACTCCAATCTAGGATAGGCTCTTGAAATCAGCATCTCTATCTTAACTCACCCTCGATGGAGCGTGTGAGTGAGTTAGAGCTGGTTTTAATGAGTCTTAGAATTCTTTAGTTAGACATTACGAGCCTAGACATACATAGGGTCACTGAAG